>VYXD01005456.1:569643-714189 GCA_013397195.1 Hylia prasina
CTTTTTTGAGGGGGGCGGGGGGATGGTGGTGGTGGTGGTGGAATTTTGCTCCTTTTGTTTCCAGTCCCAGACAAAACAAGGAAGGAAGAAAAGTTCTGAGAGATTCAAATCTGGCTTCTAAATAAATGTCCCACTGTCTTGCGAGAACCAGTCTTTTGTGGAACAAGTGTCCCTGCCTCATATGGGGAGAGAAAAGGGAAGGTTTTAGATCTTGACTAATAAAATGAATCTATGAAATACTGACCAGAGCTGCTACTCCTCACAAAACTGCTACACAAAGACATCATTTTGTGTTGCTGATATCTGACCAAAGGCAAAGAGGCTGAGCAATGTGCCTTCACGTCAGGAAAAATAATGCAATGCTTAGATTGTGCCAAGTGTGGAAGCCCACTGGGGCTGAAAGGGAGGAAATGCAAACAATAAGCCTTCAGTTTCACACTCCACAGCGCTACTCTGAGGCTGAACATCCCAGACCCTTTCCAAGTGCTGCCTTCAGAGCCTTACAGTATTCTTTCTGCATGACTGAAGCATAAAATAAAACAAAATAAAATAAAATAAAAAGTAAGATTGTAAATCATAGGTTCTTCTTTCTCTGAATCACTAGGCAATTTTCCTGAATCTATCTGATGGGGGTTTTGCCCAAGAATCTTACAGCCCAAATCTCATCTGTGCCAGAAGTTATATTGTGAAATGCCTCCACAGATGTTAAGAAGGCTTTGGAAACTGTTAGTCTGATATTCCTCTTCTAAAACTCAGTGCCACTGAGGTACTACTGATTAAAAAAACAACACCCAAAGGCTCCAAAAAGAACAAAACCCAAAACTACCGCTCTGCCACCATGTTTCTGAGCCTTCTTGCAAACCTAGCTTTGAAAAGATTAAACTCCTATTTTAACTTTTTTAATTAAAAAATGAACTAAAATGAATTAAAACTATTTTTGGATTCAACCTGCTTACCTCTTAAATAAACAACTACCTTGAGACAAACTGTCTGAAACACATGTAAAAATGAATATTAAACTCTTAGTATAAAAATACCTCCTGTGGATTTCAATTTTGCTTTTAGACTCCTCTTGGGAAAATTATTTTAAACACAGGTGCAGATAGCAGTAGGCTTAGATAAAAACTGGTTTTCAATAGTTTGGGGCTGGATTACGGGCTCATAATTCCTCTGTAAAGCCACAACAGTAAAGAGAGCCTGGACACACCCTGAAAGCGAACATATGTACATTATAAATCTTACACAAGATTAGATACTGCACTTAAGGGTGTTAAGAACCTAACAAAACACCCACAGCTCTCATGAACAGAGCCAAGAAAGACAACTAAAACTTGTCGTTTTGGACACCTTTTCCTCCCATGAGAGGCTGAATTGTCTGAGAAAGATATTCAAAGCATACCATTAGCCTAAGACTTTCCAAAAAAGCACTCTGGGTTAGTTTTTGTATGGAATTTCCATGTTTAGGAGTTAAGTATCTATCTGTTTTCAAAAATCTACCTTCAAGCATAAGTGCATCTTTAGACATCTAAAATAAATTTTAAATTCTGGCCGATAGTGCCCCATTTTTTCTCATCTAGCCTCCATAACTTAATCAGCCAACTCATCACTTTGAAAGCAAGAGCAATTAAATCCTTGTATTAGAACTGGGTCCCATTAGATCTCCTCCAGCAGAACATCTTCTTAAATGAGATCTGCAGGAAAAAGACATCTGTTGGAAGAACTGGGCTGTAAATTACTATTTGAATGCTGATGACACTGAAAAAAGGAAAAAAGAACTAAAGGCATTTAAATTCCTATACCTAGAGAGGTATGTTTTTTAATTAGATGGGAGAGTTAACAAGGCTTGGAATAAGAATATTTTCATGTGCTCTGCCTGAAAATACAGATCTCTCTCTTCAGTCCTAAGAAAACTATCAACTGGATGTGATTGTCTGCTATAACTCTAGTTATGGTGCAGTCTAACACATTGCATGAATGTGTTCCAAGAAGTGCCTCCCTAGGAAAAGCCAGCATCCATGAAAGCAAAGAAAAAATTTGCCAGTGGAAGGCATGGCTTGCACTGCAGTGCAGGGGGGGCACGGGATGTGTGTGTAGGTACTGATCCATCGTGCCTGTTTCCAGGTAGCCCTGTGCTCTCTGAAGGCAGATAAATAGCGCCAAAATGAGAACAACCCCAGCGCTCCACATATTAAATCAATTTGTCCTCAAGGAGGCTGTGCTAATGATGGCAGAAAAAAAAAATAAAAAAGTCTCCCTTTTGCTAGTCTGACTTTGGATATAAATCTGTGGCAAAAGAAACATTTGTACCTGGTCCAAGTAAGTTGTTACTGAGTGAGTTTGACAGATTGATAACACTTTCTTTGATGCAGTAATAAACATTTTCAAACAGAAATCAAGATTCCTCTTTTCTGTTTTAAACAAGTATCTGGAAAGGTCCAGTATATTCAGTTTAATATTCCAAGCATATATTGAATTAAAACCAGCTTGGTAATAAATGTTTGTTTTTTGTTTGTTTTTTTTTTTAAGTACTATAAATTAGAATGCAGTGGAAGGACAGCTTTTACCCCCTTACCCTGTAGCTAGCACAGAGATCCCCAGCAATGAGCCAGCATGTGAAAACAGTGGCAGGAAGGTTAAAAGAGGTACAGCAATGTCTTCAAGAGGTCTCCCAGCTACCAACCCGACACAAGGCTAAGTACATTTACTCACTGTCCTTTATAGGACACAAGATTGATTTCAAGTGCTGGATAAGCAACATGGACGAGCTGGAGGAGAAACCAAGGTTAAGGAGATGGTTTGAGGGAGCATTACTATGCAAACTGGATCTCTCCCCGTTTGGCAGGCCTCAGAACAGAGATGAAGGAAACTGCTTGCCATAAATATGTGTAGGGCTGCAGTGCACCAGCTCTCCTGTGATGAGCAATAAGGGATCAAAGCTGATCCCTGAGGCTGCCATGTGCAAGATGCCAAATAAGTCTCTTATGGACTTCCAAATCCATGACGTTTCTTTCCTCTTTCCTTTTATTTTCCCTCTGTAATTCACAGATGCCCGAAGATCTCTGATATTTCAGCAATCTACTGGTGATTGCCAGATGAATAAATGGCTGAAAAGCCACAATAACAGCCCACACCCTCCCCTCTTGCCTGGATTCACTGAGTAATGCCAGGAGCTTCATATGCCCCAGGAGCTCAAAGAGCAGCACGGGCGACTGACTGTCTAGTAAAATAAGGATGATTAAGTCAGATCAGAGCCATTGTTTGCCTTTATGACCCACGTCTAGTCTTTCATCACATTTACAACACTTAATCCTTAATAGGAAATGCTCCATTTATTTTGACCACTGATGTATTCAGGACAGTCTCAAGGGTCAACACAGTTTCCATCTTTCTTCTACCCAAGCTACATTATTATTACTGTCCCATGGGAAAATCAGGCTTCAGCGTATCACATCAGTTTCTTGCAATTTTCTGAAGAAGCTCACCGAGAGAAAAGTGAGGGAGAGCCAGGGCAGAACTCTTCCCCCCACCCCCCAGAAGCATATCTACCAAATACATGTTTCATGAGCTTTGGTTAAGCAATCACAGGGAGATTCCAGCAAAGCTTGGCTGATATCAACAGCATTTCCCCCAAAATACAGACTGCAGGATATTGTTCCTCCACCTTGACTTGTATTGAAAATGGTATTTACATAATATAGTTAACCTGGGGTGATAATCACTGAAATTATTAATTGTGTTCATATTAAATTTTAACATATTTCAGTGATTCACATTAGGATAATAATGAATATAATACATTTAAGGAAAAGAAATACTTATTTCTCCCTTATAAATAAGATATTCTATTTATTATTCACAGAAGACCACATATTTTTACATCACTGCATTCTTACTGTGGTTTGTTCATTTTTAAAGTTTTGAAGTCATGGATATCACATCTCTGAGATCCAATTTCTTTAAACTGACTTTCCAACTTCTTTTATAGAGTTTTTGACCAAGATAAAATATATCCCCTCACAAACACAATGTGACAGCTCTGTACCCCACATATTTGTCATATTTTTATTGTTTAAAATAATGTAATGGTAGACAACCAATGGAAACCTGACAAACTAAGATATGTAGGCTTTTAAAGGAGGGCTGCACAGATGGGTACATTTAGCAAAGTCATTTTCCACCAGCCTATGAGTATCGAATTTCTAAATTCTTAAGTCTTTATTCATTCACTCTTGGAAGGTTTAGATGCCAATTCATTTTCTCAATCTCTCAACTTCATAAATTTTCATTATTTGCATTTTAATTCAAGCACGACCTTCATTCTAGATTCAGAATGAGTTAAGATAGGACAAGAACAGAAGAAAAAAGTATTCTTATAGATGGTAGAAGTAGAGTGAAATGAAGGAAAGGATAAAAGTTGATTACAGATCTGGAAACTTAGAAACACCAGGGAGAAAGCTATTTATTAAAATTGGAAAAGAAGAAGGGAGAAAACCCAAAAATAAATGGAGCACTGATTAAAACCTCCACATTATTAAACAGGTTGGAAAGAAATTTAACATACTTTTAAAAGAATGAAAAATAATATAAATATCAGAGGAAATCATAGGCAGGGGACAGCCTCAAGATGAGAAGATGTCAAAATGAAGAACATGGAGCACGGAGGAAAGGTACCCTTAAAAGGTCATTCTTCCTATTCATTGCATAAGTTTGACTTTGCCACACATTTCCAATACTCACAGCATTTTCTGTGGTATGTACTGACCTTTAAGGTTGTCTACTGTAGTATTTTCTTTTGCTTCAATATCTTCTCTTTAAATGCTTTGAATCAATTATTTAATGTCTTATAAGGTAGAGCACTAGTAAAAATAAACCTGTCCACAAGAACAAAAAGAAATCCCATGAAAAATAACCCTCCAGAACATTTCCAGTTTTGGCTCTGGACATGGGTGTAAGACCTCTTCCTCAGGGCTAACCTGAGCTTTACTGGGGTCGCTTCAGTGTTGTGTGGAAATGCTGTCTGGTACAAACACTTCAACATGCAGCATCTCTTAGGACACTAAAAGCTTAAGGATTGATGTAGCAAAGTGTGAGCTTGTGACTGATGTGGCACCTGAGTATTACGCTGGGAGCAAAACGATGGGTTGTAATGCCAAGCTCTGACATAATGGCCTCAACCAAGTGATTTAAGCTCTTCGGGCCTCTTTCTCCTCCTACGGTCTTACAAATACTACACAAACCACAAAGACTTTTGTCTCTCAACATTGCTTGCTCATGCTGTTCCACTTTAGGGTCACACAAGCTGCCAAATAGTGGTCCAATGCTGGTGTTGAAGAAGGGAAAGTGAATTTTTCACACACAGCAGTGGTACTTGTAGCATGATACCATTATTCACATATCAACAACAGTATTTCTGGTCTGGCAGTAGGATTAAGTAAGACTGACAAAACCCAAACTCAAATGAGGCTGGAATTCATGGTCTGGTTAAATACAAATGCTGTACTTCCAGTCCAGGATATTTCATTTGATGGCGTAAAGATATTGAAAGACTATAGCAACAGCATTGATAAAATCAGTCAGGAACCTGACCACAGTTTATTAATACGAAAAATACGAAGCGAAACAAAGGAAAAATTGGATAAAAATTGAAGGCCCTATATATCACACCAAGATTTGAAATGATAACTCCATCATCATTATCCACAGTTCAAAGTCCATAGTTATTTCCTTGTACAGAAAGGCAGACTGATAATTCCCTTACGTCAGTTAAGGCTTTTTTTCCCCCTCACTCCTTACACAAAGCCTCTTCTTGTCACTGGGAAATTCCTTAGACAGCAGCAGACTCTCTTGTTAAGAATGAACAAGACACAAAGCTCAACTTCTGCAAAGCACTGCTCATTCAGCAGATATTAATTTGAACACTGAAATCAAAGTGTCTGCTGACAAACAGCTCAACATCACTGGAGAAATGCAAGACCCACGATGTAAAGCTGTGAAAGGGCCTTCAGATTTGTACATACCTATGCATTGCTGCTGCCCTCCTCAGCAGGAGTTTTAAAACTGATACTCTGAGTCTCAACATCTCACTCATTAATCACAATTTAAATAATGAATTAAAATGGACCTCAAAAGACAAGGAAACCTTTCAGCTATCCTACGTCTTTTTGAGCAGAAGTTTGATGATGTTTTTTTCCTGCTCAGTGAAGTTGGTTCCACAGGCCCCTATCTGCAGACTGAGGTAATTTCACTTTAAAAGATATTTTAAGAAAAAAAACAAGCAAAGCATGTGTATCTTATTTAGCCACATAAGGAATACTGAAAGCACAAATCTCTAAACACAGTAACAAGTCGTGCTTGTTTCAAGACACTGGTTTCATGGTCTCAAAAAGTCAATCACATAAGTAAATTGTGCACATAGGTAGCTAAGAGTAGAAATTTAATTGATTTGTACTTTTTAAAGGAATAATAATGAAAAAGCATTCCCAAAGAACTTCAGGAGAATCTCACTGATATTTCCAAAAGTTACAGATGACTACTGGCCAAGAAAAAAAATTAACTAGAAAGGGGGGATCTGAAGCTCCTGAACATAAAACAGTGTTTAGAAGAATTATATTTACATATTAAATGCATTGCTTTTCATAGCTACTTGATATAAAAATGTAACTACATCAGGCATACTGACAATGACTCTACTATCCTGGTATGGAATGGCAGCACCTTCAGTTCTCAGAAGTGCTCTGTAGCTGCTGTTTCCACTAAGTCAAAATTTAAAAAATGAACCATGCTTTTGCAAAGTTGGCTCTTGCAGACTTTTTCTGTCAAACTTTACAAATGCATTTTTGAAGATCAGCTCAGATCTGGTACTCATTTGCAAGTGAAATGCTGAACTTGGCATGAAGTTTAGCTCAATTCTTCTCACAGGGTCACTTCTTCCCATTCTCCCTTTTGGTGTGTAATGCCTCCTTGGCGAGTGCTATTTAGTCACTAGGGTCTCACAGGAGACATTGGTATATCTTCTTAAGGAATTATTGTTATTTTTAATTGGAGCCATTTGCCCTTCTGAGAAATCCACAGCACTGATGGCAGCTCTTCTGTTTCTGACCTCCACCACCTCCCTGTCAAACTGGAATGGAAAACAACCAGCTCTTCCATTTAAATCAGCTCCTGCTGTCAGTGACAACACCCAGAGTTACACAAGTAAAGTTAAAGCTGAAAAAATGCACAACCAATCTCTACTGTTGTTGCACAAGCTGTCTTCACTCAGTTCAACACCCTTAATCTGAGCAAGGTGAGAAAGATGAAAGCAATTTAGTTATAGCAAAAATCAAATCAAACTGCAACATCTGGATCCAAAGTGTTATTCCTATGTGACTGTTGGAGGGAGAGACAAGGAGTTTCAAGATGGAGCAATGATGCAATTTAAAGCACACTAAATAGGAAGACCACCAAATTTCAAATATTTTATTAATCAGTTGTTTTCTAGAGACAGGAGAAAACTCCATCTTTCTAGGCAGAGTTGATGTTCTGGCCTGATGTAAGAACAAGCAGTCTTTCAGGCGGGCCAGCTGCTTTAGTGCTCTTTCAATTAAGCACAGCGTAGAAAGGGGAACTGAATGAGCATTTTTCTTCTTTTCTTAAATTCTATTTGAAATTTATTTCTGCTTTATGTAGGGGTAACTTTTCCATGTACAATGATGTTGTCCAGAGACAAAATTGCAGTCCAATTGCAGGGAATTAACCAAGCCAAAAGGTATCTGATGATATCTAAACCTTCAGCAAGTTCAAGCCCTCTGCTTTCACAGCAAAAATTGAGAAGCAAACATTTAAATATCCTCTGGAAGCCCACAAGAATTCTCTTTTAAACGCAAGTGTAGGCAAGGCCCACATTTAGAACATATCTTTCTTCTTCTCCTGAAGTAAGAGCAAGACCTATCTTGCCCACTTACAAGAACAGTTGGTTGGACTGCAGAAATAAATATATGACAGCACGAGGTCTGCTGCCCTTGCAAAAAAAAATGATGAAACATTCAGGGATCAGCATTTTTCACCCCAACTACTTACAATCCAAAGTAGATATTTCAGGCTGGCAAGTTATACCTCTGAGGACAGAGTTATGAAATAATTTCTCCCCTGGCTTGACAATAAAATGAGGGAGAAGAAATGACAGTATGGATAAATGTGCCTGTCACACAACTAGCAAATAGGAGAATCAAGCCTTAAGCACTCTTAAATAAAAAAAAGAACAACAAAAGCAGAAAACCCAAACATCTGAACTTTTGCCACAAACTGAATTAATTTTTCTCCATGAAAAATCCCCCCTAACCCACCTTCTATACCATAGATATGTCACGTTGTTTGACACCTGGCCCGAAGATAACTTGACAATTGTTGGCTAGGCACTAAGGTTTTGTTTGGTTTTGGTTTGTTGTTATGTTCCTCAGTTTACCATAGGACATTAGACAAAAGGAAAAAAAAGAAGGAGGAATGATGATTTTTGACAATCTTATCAGTGTTACCCTTTGGGTGACCCCTTTTCCTAAGTCTTGGGACATCCAAAATTAGTGAGTATTTTTCATAGTTAATGATTGATGGTGAACTGAGAAAGTACCAAAAGAGGTTATCTCAAAGAGTGAAAGCAAGTCTGAACAGAAATGCTTTATCATAATTTAGAAAAAGCAATTTGACAACAAACAAAGACAATGACATGATGCCTCTCTTGTGTCTTCCATGGGCTGCACTGGGCCAAGAGCTCATCCTTAAAAGCTCTGCATGTGCAGCTGCTAATGCATGGGAAATGTGATTATCTGACTTGAGAAAGGCCCAGAATTACTCCCATTCTGACTAGATTACTGGATAATTAGATTGGTGGCACTCTTCCCTTACTGGGCTGTCAGATTAAATCCTGCTGGTTTTCTTCAGATAACTGTCATGTTTCACAATAATAAACAGGGACTGACACCAAATCTCTTCGTGTTCAAAGGAAGCAAATGCCTCTTCTACCGCCACGCATCCAAACAGAAAAATGCTCAATGCACTTACTATTTCATTGAAAATGTCATTAAATTTGATTAAAACATACCTAGTTGATGAACCTGGTCAGAAACATTTAATTTGACTTGATAAATGGGAATCACAGGGCTTTGTATACTCATCTGGCAGATTACTTAATGGAAGGGCAAAATCAAATTATGCTTTAATGGGGATAAAGAAGGAACATTTCAAAGTTTTGCTTATAGAGAAACAAGTCTCTCCTTCACATGCTCCTAATGGGAATTTGTTTGGTCCAAGAAAGGAGCTGGCAGATATGTTTGGATCTTCCACATTTGCTTAAGTGAAAGATTTTTGTATTCCTCAATGACTGTAACTGGTACTGCACCACATGCTGTTAAAACAATAATCAGTATATTTATGGTATTTGGCTCTTCTCTTCCTTCCATGAAGACCATGACAGAGCTTAATATAAATTTTGTGATTTGACCAGAATGCAAAGTTCAATTGCCAGTTCCCAAAATACACAAATAATGCTACCATTCTCAAACCTACACATTTAAATCTCATGAGGATCAATAAGTTTGATGTTTCTTCCTGAAGTAATCAGGAAAGGTAAGAACAGACATGTGCCAAACCTGAGCCAGTATCTTAACTCAGCTGAAAACAGTGCTGAGCTTCCCACTGTCCTGAAGAGCACAGAGTAACAGCCCTTGGAAAAAAGGGTTCCTAACACCGGGAGCTTTGCTGCCTCATTGCAACCCTACCCCAAAACCACATCAACTCTCCCCACCGAGGCACCCAGGAGCTATCACAGCAGCACTGCTGTCTTGCTCCTGTGGATTTTGAGAAGGCTGCTGTTTGGAACAAGGCACAAGGCTTGATATACCAGTATTTCTTCTTGTTGTTTTAAATTACATAATAGTGCCTTATTTGAAGTATTGCCACAGCTGATTAATAAAGGCAAAGTTTTCTGTTTGCCTGGTCGCACTGGCAAATTTATGCAATGTGATGAAAAATGTCTCTTTTGAAGTTTGCACAAGAAAGAGGAGATCGAAGCCAAAGTAAAGGTGAAACATCTCTGATAATGTACACTAGACTATCAAAAACATTAGAAAGTATAAATCTATACCTGCATTTCTTTCTTTTTTTTTTTTTTTCCCCTGTCTTCTAAAGGCTTTTGGGTTTTTTTGCTTATTTTAAACTGCAAAAGTTGCTTACACTTTTGTACAAGATTATCTGCAATGAAATTGGGAAGGGGTAGAGTTACAAACTGCAATGGCAATAAAGTAGAGGGTAGATAAGCAGCTAAAATAGTAAACAATAAATGTAAAGAGCCTAAGCTAGCATTAAAAAATATCTCACTGTTATATGGCTTGCATTTACAACGCTAATATATGTTTACCATATTTGATATGAATAATAGTTCCAAGGACTCCCAACAAGAGTTAGAATAACAGAACTAATCACATTAACTATATGGAGATACTTATCTAGAGAACTTTTTTTTTCAACCCACAGGTTCTGTTTTCTATAAAACCAGATTAGAATCATTTGTCTTTTGCACTTATGGCTGAAATAGAACCACCTTGGAGGGAAAATGAACTGGCTGATCTACAGTGCCCAGCAACATCAAATAGCAAGTTTGGATAAGAAGTGACTGACACTTTACCTAAGGAAAACAGAAAATGGATTACAATGAAATTCTTGAACTAGAATTTGATGAAAACGTTCAAATTAACTCTTCACTCTCACAGATTGAGATAAACAGCATATATCGTGAGATCCTCTCCATCAAAGTACAATAAAAAGGGAATGCTCAGATATTTATATTAACAAAGTCTATTTGTGAATACATGCTAAATTGTTATCTTGAGAAATGAGATTAGCAACACAGTGCCTTGAAGAAATCTTGACATTTGCATATGTCTGCTGAATGCTATAAAAAACCAAGTTCCCACAGAAAACTGATGTTCCCAACAATTAGGGCCTTTGTGTGCCTAACAGAGAACTGGTATAAAACTTCAAAACTCCATTTGCTTCAATGGAGCCAGGCTGATTTGTATCCATGATTTATCACATACCCTCACCCATTTTAACCCCAAATCTATGACATTTCTTAAAAAAAACTCCGCATAAGAAAATTGCTGATGAATCAGAGCTCCGGCTGATAATTTTGGGCTACTGGGTATAAACGTGTTCTGATCACTACTCAGGGGGCTGGGATTAAAATCAATACAGAAAGGGGTTCGGAGTAATTTTTTAATAAAGAATTCTTTGTCTCAGTAAGGGAAAGAAAAATGTCTTTGACTACTTGACAGAAGTAAAATGGCACTTGTTTAAGGTTGCTCGGGGACTTGGAATGGCAGAAAATGACCTGTGAGAGATGGATTAATATAAAGTTAATCCTGCCATAAGTACAAAAAACATTATTCACCTGTCTGTGCTGTTTATGAGATGGACAGATTCATGTCCATGCAGTCATGCACACATAAAACCTTGCCTAATTTTTGAAAGACTTTGTTTTTGCTTAATTGCACTATAGCTCTTCATGCTTTGAGGCTGCTTTGACAATGCCTGTTGAAGGAAACCTTCCCATGCAGTTGCAACAGATGAACTCCATTTTCCTTGATTTTCATCGTCCGGCTCACTCAGGAGCAGGTGTGTTTATGCTCACTATGATGGAGGTCTTCCCTGGACACCTGTCCAACATGAGCTGAACAGAAACCCCTGACACCCTTCACGGTGTCTAACAACTGTCAGATGTTAATACATTTTGGCTATTAAAGAGTGGGACTATGATTAAAGCCAGCATTGTAGGAGTAGGAGGGTTTCAATCACATTCTTGCATGCACTGGGGAGGGAGCGCTCTCCATTTTGAAGGGCGATCATCCAGTCCCTTTGTGAGAACTAAACGCAGTAAACCAATAACGTGAATAGTATCCACCACTTCACATACTTTGGGTGGCCTTTCTTAACAAAAGGTTATTCATGCTGTTACATTATGAGAACCCCTAAAATCTCATTAGCAGCAATGAAGCAGATCCAGTGGCAGTAATAAACTCTAGTTTAAATTAGAAACAGCTACATTTTGCACATTCACATGTGTATACATGATCTGTTTGTTGATAATCCAAAACGATCAATTTATTAAAGTTTAAATAACTTAGAGATTAAAAATAATAATCAGCAACCTCTGCATTTGGAGTAATAAATCCTTTATTCATCCTACAGCTAGGCTGCTCCTCTGATCATTAAGGAAAAACTAATTAAAACAGGGGTTCATACACCTTTGCAGAAATTGCATCCCAGGGTGAAATGTGGTAGAGCCAAAGTAGGCTTGCATTTATTTGCAGTGTGTGGTCCCTGCTGTGAAAAAAACACACAACTTACAAGAGTCACTCACATTTTAAATATTTCCAGCTTGAGCATTCACTGCAGAACATCATTGCTAAGTTTGTATTCAAAAGGCACAGCATAGTAAGAGTTCTCTTTAAATGCAAAAGGAATGCTTTTTGTTTTACAGCTGAACACTCCTCTCCCTTTATTCCACTGAGAAAAACACTACATACTGCAATTCAAATCAAGTCAAGTTTGCTTTCCTGTATGAAAATTCCTATTTCAACATCACAACTGCTATTAACTTCAAAGGAAGCTGACAGTTCTGCAGTTATTAAGTTAAAAGATGGCCAACTTTCAGCTGGAGTCATTGCAAATTAATTCTGCCTTACAAGGCCACATTAGGTCATTTCCTGAGCTGGTAGTAATAAATAGCCCCTTCCGTAATGTAAGAACAAATGAGTGTAGTGAGGCTGCCCTGATGTGAAAACAGGAGGACCAGGCTAGGCTGGGCTCAGGGAAGTGCTGTGGGGCAGCCTGAGCCACCCACACTCAGACCCACCTCCAGCTGGAACCTGAATCTTGCCATACAATGAACTTAGGTGCGTGTCCAAGCTATACTGTGGCAGTAGGTATGATCTCACAGTGCCTCTTTTACAGCCCCCTTTGCTTTCTCATTTTACATTTTGGGTTGTAACTGCACTTGCCAGCTACAGGACAGAGATGGCAGAGTGGAATAGAAATGGGCTGAGATCAGCAGGTTTTGTCTTACAGGTTTGATCTCTATTATGTCCTCAGCTTTGAGGGGCATTTATTTATTAATGGATGTATAGGAAGGAATAGAGTTGGCACAGACATGCTGTGTAAACAAGCATCAAACTACTGACATTTTCCCTTCGTGCCTTTGTGCTGAGTAATTTGCCACAGCCATGTGAAAGCACTAGTTAACAAAGCCTAAAACCCAGGATTTTCTCTTCCTACTAAACTATTCCAGTAGCTTAATTTCTTAGAATGCAATGACCTTCAGGCAAAACATTTCCTCAAGTGGTGGGAAGGAAAAAAAAAAAAATCCTGCCTAAACTTTTCGTGGCCTTAGACTTGTGTAACCCCATCTCTCTCTAGATACAGAGATGCCACAACATCCAGGTACATGGTCACCCTCTAATACATTGTATTATATCCTGCATCTTTCATCCCCTGCTGTCTTCCACCTGAATCTCTTCCACCCATGGGGCAAGGACTGCTCTTCTCTTCTGATTTGTTCAGGAGTCGTGGGTCTGATCCATTACAACTCTTAACACAAAGTCTCCACGGTGTCCATGTTACAATCAAGATCAAATGACACAAGGTAGTGAAGAGACAGTTTTTCTGAAAATAGCAACAAAACTTAGGGGAGTTTTGCCATTAACCTTTAGTGAAGCTACCACTTAACCCAGAAGGTCCACAACTTGTTGCAGGGTGAGTAGCAAGAAGCCTGCACTGGGCCTCTGACACCTGCCTTTCATTATGGAAACACAGATTTCCCCTTCCTAACATTTTTGCTTTTTATCATTGAAACCTCCATATCTGCATTCTACACTGGTTAAGTGAAGTTCAGGGAGGATGGCACAGATTAATTCTCATTATTACTATCATTATCACTAATTTAGTACAAATAAAGGAAAAAAAACCAAAACCTCAGACTCCCTGGCCAACAAATGAGCTTAGGTTTAATTGTAAACAAAACAGGTTTGATGGTAAGCTTTTGCACAAGTCTTAGACAATCAGCACTACAGATAAACAACCAGCATCATTTATCATGGGAATACACTATTTTTTGCTTACAAAAGAAGGAAACCTGAGAGCTGGGAGAGCAATAGGGCACCTCCATGGATTAAGAAGTATATCTTACAACACACAAAATATTGCTAGGAAATCCTGTACAGAGATGACCATGCAGCCCACTGCTGGGCTTTGAGGGACTGAGGAGAATGCAGGTCAGGAAGAATAGCTGGCAGATTATCCTGCCTTTGCCCAAATCAGAGAAGAACATTAAAGCGCTGCACACAGTCTGACAGCACAAGGCCCCAGAGGGATTCCAGGCCTCTCAGCAGGGTGTGAGAGCTCTGGGTTCAAGGCCCTACATCCCTGATACTTAGCAGGCAATAGCTTTAGTCTCTTGCCCTGCCCCAATGATTATTAAATTATTCATACAAGGTGAGAAAGGTCTGGGTGAGAGAGAATGTCTGCTTTCAAGACAGCCAATAATCTGATGGAGGGGCAATCACCTGGCATGTCAGAGACCCTCCTCAGAGCCATAAGAGACCCTCCCTAGAGGCTCTGCTGCAAATTAGACTGACTCAGGACTGAGGCCAAGCCACCAAAACCTAAGTGAGTTCCCTGAGCTCTGAATTATTAACTGTTCCAAAGAAAAGGGATTCTTTCACCATTAAACTTCTGCAGCTCTTTTCTTTTTCTTTTGGTGGGTAAGGTCAAAAAAAGACCTTGCCTTTTTCACCATTATATTTATCTACTTTGTAAGTGGCAAAGCAAAGTGAGGTTAAGTGGTCCGCTGAGACTCATGATGAAAGGTTCTACACAAAAATAAGAGAGATGTACAAGTATTTAAGTCCAGAAGGAAGAAGGTAGAAATATTGAAAACTGATAAACAATCTCTGTAAATTGAAGTTTTATTGACCCTGCATTCAGAAAATTGCACTTGGAAGGAATTTAGGAGTGCATCAAAGAATTAGAATCTTTGGGGTTGTTGATGTTTTAAATATCACTGTGATAAACAGAATTTCTTCATGAAAAATAGTCACTTAACATAGTTCAACAAAGAATACAGCAACCAGTCAGGCAATACCACAGATATTTAACACATACAATCAGGATAATTTGTTCACACAACACACTGCAAAATAAATCAAACAGCCTGATTATCTTCAGTTACACTGAAGTCAGACATAATTGCTAACACATCAGCACATGCTATTCATCATAACACCCATATCTTTCACCTCAGAAAGGAGCCACTCATTGTCCTTTGTAACTATTTAGTCTTTTCCATTGCTTGGAGACCTTAGTGTTCTCGTTGCCATATAAAATGTATTATGGCTACTACACAAATCTTTTGCAATCACAGCCAAATTTTCTGATAATGGAAAGAAACCCAGAAACATAACTAAGTCAACCTCATGGAGCTCAAAATCCCAGGAGAGCTGTACACTGCAGACAGTTAGTTTCTCCTTACCGGTAATGTTTTGCTGGCAAACACAAGAGAATTAAATAAAAATAAAAATAAATTTTAAAAAAAGTCCCCTCTTAAACAAAGAGAATGGATAAGAACTCTGAAAGCGAAAAATTGCAAAGCATATGAAGGAAAAAAAAATCAGATACAAAATTTGAGACTATCAAAGCTTGCCTGTGTTTCACCTCTGTAAGGTCTCTGCACGTACTTCTACCTATTAATGCATAACCACTGACATTTTGAAAACAACATGAAATAAAGCAGGTCTGTTTGGAATAGCATCTTTCATTATTTATTTATTTGCTATAAACCACAAACTGCTATGCAATGCATTTGCTGTGATTGGGAAAAAATACTTTTTATTACAGTCTGAGTCATTTCCTATTTTCTTCCATTACCGAATAATAATTTAACACAGTAAACAAATATCTACTCATTAAAGTTTCTTAGCAGACGAAAGCTTTGAGTCATTGTTCTGGCAAAATTTACTTCTCTGAAAGCTCTGTGAGATGATTTGTGATCAATATTACACAGGTAATGAACACATCAAGATAAACAACAAATGTTCCGTGTTTCAGCACACTGAAAATCCGACCATGCAGAAGAGCTGTACATTCATTAGGTCATGCTCATTTTACAAACCTCCTTTAGGAGCTCTCAGGATGACAGTCAGCAGCCTCATCACTGGTTTAGCCCAAAACAACACTACGTGGGTCTCATCAGAAAAAAAATTCTAAGTACACAGGTCTGGGAGGAAAACTCTTGGGTCCATGATGGGCACAGAGACATGAGGAAATAAGGCTGAGAACAGCACACATAACATGGGCAGTGACAACCATAAAATTAGAGTAAATGACTGAAAATTACCTCATGACTGCCTTGATTAAGTTTAACACAAGGCAGGGTTCTAAACAACCATCTTGAGATACACGGTGGAGCGTGACCAGCTCTGTGGCACTGTATCTCATCTCCAGGGAAAGCACAAGTTCACAAAAATGAGTACTGAAAGTTCAGAGACAAGAGGGAGAATAGCATTTAAAAAGCTTTGGGAGAATGGAGAGAGAAATCAGGAAGCCATTTTCAGGTGTCGTTCAAGACTATACATGACAGAGACAACAGAAAGTCTGAAGGAATCTGGCTGTCTCCTAAAACATAAGGGTGAAGACATGTGCATGCACTTTTTGTTTAGATCTGTACTTTCTCCAGTGTTTTGGTAGGCAGACAATACCACTTGGGTGTAGGAAAGGGGTCTGCTATTTATGATGGTCAGTATTGACGGCGCTCACAGAGGTCAGGGAGCTGCATGTGCTGAGTTAAAACTAGGCATGCTGAGATAATCACCAACATGTGTTCCTGCTCAGGGTATTCAAGTAAAGTACAGAAAAATTGCACAACCCTGTCCCAAGACTTGCAGTAACTAGGATGATGAAGGCTGGAAAAGACTCTGGGAAAAATCAGGAAGTGACAAAAGTCAACCATAGCACAGAATATTAAAATCCTGATTTTAAAATTAGGGAACAAATCCTCTTGTCCTAAATAACCTCTATCAACTTTCATGTATTGATAGTAAGATAGTGCCTATATATCCATGAAAATGAAATTTCAGCAAGCTTTTCATAAGAGGGACAAACATGGCCCAGCCTGGGCAAGTTCAAGTGAGCATCCCATCCCAGGAGGATAGGCTATGCAGCTACACAGTTAAAAATAGCTGGAGTTGCACCTAAAACTCCCTTAGGAATAGAATGGGAAAGCCAGGAGGTCTTTGCAGCATCTTCTAAATCCCTGCACCTGTGCCCTTTTCTGGCAAGCTCTCATAGGAGAGCTGCTGAAGTCTTCTCCAATTTGCAGAAAAAAGCATTTAAAAAAAAGGGGGGGGCGGGGGGGTGGAAAGTTCAACAAACAAATCAGACCAGAAAGTTAGACACAATCCTGTTTTTCCATATGGTATCAGTGAAATATTTTGAAGCTGCCGTGAGGCAGAGCTGCTGGCCTATGGGCAGGTCCACTGGAAACACATCTCCTGTGCAGTGATGTAGGAAAAGGAGATTCCGCTGTCCCAGTCTCAGGGGAAGCAACAGACAAGAAACCACAGCAACACCATGGACTTGGTCAGCAGCGCCAGAGGGGAGGACTTGCACCCACCAGCCCTCTCATGACACTCTCTGTCCCTTACCTCCCAACATGTTCTGTACAAAGAGGATGCCAGAGCTTCCCTCTGAGGGAACTACTAAAAATAAATAAGGTATTACTGTTAAGGCAGATAGGGATCTTCTTACAACTCTGATTTCTTTTAGGTTTCTTGCTGCAGGGTTAAGACATCCAGAGGACTGAAAATGCACACAACACCAGCATTGTCATGTACAGTGAAACCAGCGGCTCTAAGGACATTTGGAAGCCTCAGCTTTTTGCACTAAGCATCTGGGACTGGTTAGTCCTCAAAACACCTAGAAATTTAACAAAGGGCACCCCTTCTCCCCTCCCTCAACTCATTGCAAAACATTTATTTTCCCAAACCATAATCAAAATTTATTCAGCAGGTATTTTAGCATCTGGCACTCAAAGAGACTGCGGAGGAAGGAACAAGCTGAGAGAGATAAGGAGGTAGAGCAGAAATAACCAGAGTTGAGAGGGAGGAGGTTCAGATTAGTTTTGCACATTTCAAAATATTTTACATTTAAAGATAGAACTGTGAAGCTCCAGAGAACACAGAGGTCTACAGCGATATTCTCCACTACAGTAATCTACAGCACTGATATAAAATACCAGGGGAAGAACAGATGTAGCAGCCAAATATTATAAAACAAACAAATAGCCAGTCTTTTTTTCTTCCTCCTCATTTTTAAATCCTGAAAATTCAAGAATTGCCAGTCTTCTGTCAGGAGTGGCTCCAGAGACTTCTGAGCACAGTTTTGAAGGCTTCCTTCTCATTTTATCATCTCTTTTTCACTTCTTCAACCTCCTGTCTCTCCATTTAATTATAGAGGTGTCAATGAGGTTGATTAGAGCAAGGTTTTTAGGAGCCAGGGGACTGCCATGATAAAAATCTAAGGAGAGACAGCTCTGATTAAAATCTTTTATAAATAGCTACAATTTGCAAAAGAACTTAGTCTGCCTAAGAAAAGAGGCCAGAGGAAAAGGGCAACTCTACCTGCTTCTGTACCACTGCATGGGTCACATCACTGCACTTCATGATCTAACCTTTGAGTACCTAGACATACCCATCTTTACAAAACTCCCCAAATCCTTAAAACTTAAGGTACAAAACCCTTACAGCAATCCTCTGGTAAATGTATATTAAATCCCCTGCATGCCTGAGTCCCCAAGCCTGCAATCCTCCTCAATGTGAGCACTCAGTGCCTTAGCTCAGGCTGTACCACAATACGCTTTTGAACTCTGGCTCCTCAGCACAGACTCTGTTTGAAGAAACATGATAGCAGATGCATGTTTCCATCTCCATGCTTTTAGATAACTGTTATTCTTGACAGTGCATGTTGCAATATTCTATACTGAGCAGAAATTTTGTTACAAAGGCTCCAGAGACTAAATTTGTAACTGAAAAAAAGATTCTGCACTGTTAGGAATAGATAACAATATGGGCAAAAGACAATACAGTATATCTTTTTAACCTTATAAAGCAATCTACTTGCTCTATTAGGCTCTTTTTCCAATAATGGCTATATGAAGTTATTTACAACATAAATTAAGGCAATTACTAGTCTTGATTCCCATTTACCCAGACTACAATTATTCCCATATCCTAATCTGCTCTCACTTGTTTCCTTCACATTTTCCAAGAGGTACAAATTAGCTTGAATATAAACAGGCATGAAGCTCACTGAGGTTGCATCTACATTTGCATTTCAGTGTGAATCAGGAATGTGTCTTTTATGCAAATTTCCTAATTATTCCCATTTGACATGTGCTGGTTCATATCACAGAGCCATTGTGGAGCACAGGGAACTCAGGTACATTCAGATTAAATTTACCCAGAAGTTCAGTTCAGGATTTCACTTGATGTATTTCCACCACGACCAAGCCTGCTGCCTCCAGGGCCTGACAATAACTCGTGTGAGATAAAACCTCTGTGAAATGCACAGCGTGGATGTCAGCTCTGCAGCACTGTTTGTCTCCCCACATCTGCTCCCATTAGTCCAAACTGCTCCTTGCTGTAGACACAACCTGAACACTGGACTTGAGCAAAGACCTGCAGTTCTCAGCTCAGCAAACTGCCCAGCTATAAACCACAAACACACTTTGCTCTCTGTTAAATAATATACCTGGATTATGCAGATCTAAAGCTGAAGTGAGTGGGTGAGGAGTTCAGAATCAGACATCATTTTGGTCCCTTTGTGTCACTCCAGCATTGTCCTTAGCAGCAATGCCCAAGAATGTAACATACAGTAACACCTTTCAGTCTTCAGTCTTGTTCCGGATAGGAAGGTTGACTGCCCACTGCTTTCCCCAGGTCAGGACAGAAATGATGAATTGTTGGGAGCATCAATTTACGAAAACACCTAAAAACTCCTTCATGATTTCTGTGGGAGTACTAGTGCTAGTTTCATATACAAATTACTCACGTATTTATATTCTTCTGGTAGTCTCAAACTGAAATGGTCATTTATTTCTTTATATATATACATATATATATATATAAAGAAATGGAATGACCAAATTTGGTTTTATTAATGAGGACATAATTTGTACAATGAACATGCTCTGAAAAGTGCCAAACAATTGGAGGAAAAAAAAAGGTCCCACTTTGAAACAGAACTTACAGTAATGTAGTCCTAGTGACTATTAAACAAGATCTCCTTTCATGGCAATGGTAATTGTTATGCTGCCTAGGACAAGGAAAAACATATTCTGCAAATGTAAACTAGATGTGGTGTGTCCTGAAGAGGTTTGTAGGACATTTACCAGTACGTGAATTTTAAAAGTGATCTTAAATTGGTAACTTAAATAACATATCCATATATAACTTTTTATAAAGATAATAAGCAAATACCTGTAAAGTTTACCCGCATATTTGCTGTCTACAAGACAAAAAGCATCATCATACTCTCCTGGGGAAAAACTCTCTTTTTTTGACAGGACTTTTTCTTGTCAAGGACAGCACAAAAACACCATGACACACAGACCACAGAATAAAATTAATTACTTAGAAGAAACCTCAACCTATCAAATAATCATTCTGTCTGTATAAGAAGTGTCTTGTTTAAAAATGGCAGGAGTGTATCTCCTCCAATTTGCCAGTGCAGCGCCATAATTATATTAATGTTGTGTGTTTCCTGGCAGTTTTATTATAAAGATTTGCACAAAAGAGAATGTTTGAATTCCAACATTCTCTTTTGCTTCTGATGAATGTGGATTTTCTCCCCCAACTCCTCTACATCTTCATTTGCCTTCACAGAATGGAATGAAGGGTTTTCAAAAGTATATCCAAGAAAATACTTTTGTTGTGGCAAATTACAAAAAAAAAAAAAAAAAAAAAAAAAAAAAAAAAAAAAAAAAAAAAAAAAAAAAAAAAAAAAAAAAAAAAAAAAAAAAAAAAAAAAAAAAAAAAAAAAAAAAAAAAAAAAAAAAAAAAAAAAAAAAAAAAAAAAAAAAAAAAAAAAAAAAAAAAAAAAAAAAAAAAAAAAAAAAAAAAAAAAAAAAAAAAAAAAAAAAAAAAAAAAAAAAAAAAAAAAAAAAAAAAAAAAAAAAAAAAAAAAAAAAAAAAAAAAAAAAAAAAAAAAAAAAAAAAAAAAAAAAAAAAAAAAAAAAAAAAAAAAAAAAAAAAAAAAAAAAAAAAAAAAAAAAAAAAAAAAAAAAAAAAAAAAAAAAAAAAAAAAAAAAAAAAAAAAAAAAAAAAAAAAAAAAAAAAAAAAAAAAAAAAAAAAAAAAAAAAAAAAAAAAAAAAAAAAAAAAAAAAAAAAAAAAAAAAAAAAAAAAAAAAAAAAAAAAAAAAAAAAAAAAAAAAAAAAAAAAAAAAAAAAAAAAAAAAAAAAAAAAAAAAAAAAAAAAAAAAAAAAAAAAAAAAAAAAAAAGTAAAGCACTGTTCCAGAATAAAAAAGTAGGCTTTTTTTTTTGTTTTTTTTTCCTCTGGAAAGGCTGAGCAACAAAGCAGGTGCACTGGGGAAAAACAAATCTGCTGGCTTTGCACAATGGAATGGAAAGTCCACTTTGTTTTATTACCATTTCAAGCTGCTTACAGACTTCAGTGTGGAAAAAAAAAAAAAATTTAACAAAATCCAGATTTTTCTTGTATGTACTTCAGGAAATTCCCTTGCTAAAGCAGAGCAGTAAAGGTTTTCTCTTGTTTCTCTTTTCTCTCCTCCCTTTTGAAAGGACTGTTGTGATCTTGAAAACATAATCTGGGAAGAAACATCTGGTCTTCACTTTTTAATTACATTTCAGTCATCTCAAAGGCTTTCCTGGAGCTAGACCTACCTACAAGGGCTTACTGTCAAAACTATAGGAGTTACGGGGCTGCTGCATAAATGGATCAACTGTAACGGTGGATTTGGGACCAGTCTAAATAAATAAGATCACGCCACATAAAACTTCAGAAGTAGGGACTGCATACAAGCAGATTGAGAGCTTTTGATGCCGGCAGAAGCATGGCTTGGGGAAGGGCAGGGAAACCTTCAGGGAGAAGATAAGGCCAGGGACAGAAGAAGCATCCAAACTGGTTGGTGGGAATAACCCAGCAGCCTGCCTCTGGCCACTGCACGAACCTTTTTACATAGAGAGCAAGAGTAGTGCCTTGTCAAGGTCAAAAGCAGTGCCCTCCCCCAGCATTATCTCCAAACGAAGATGGAAGGGAGAATGGTGCCACGGCGACGCAGGTGGGCTGCAGCCGCTGCCTTGCGGCTGGGACTCGCTTCCTGAGCCTCCCCCAGCCCAGGTGCTGACACTCGGGAGACCTCATGGGGGGAGCAGGAGAGCTGCCAAGTACAAGGTGTTACCCTGGACACTAAAATGCCTGGCTACAGCTCTGAAGCATGCAGTAATGGAGATACGAGAGGATAAGGAATTCACAATTTGTTCGGGCTGTGATCCAGCTAAAACCACTTAAGCAGGTGTATTACCAGCAGAGCCACCAGCTCCATCACACACATGAAGCAAACATCCAGCTTCCCAACAACAGGATTCACACCATCCCAAGGGAGCGGGGGAAGCACTTTGAGAAAAGCCCTTTTTCCCACTATCCATTTCCAAATTTCATGTCAACCTGGCCATAGTATTCCCTAGAGTACAAGGCTAACACTGAACAGCAATCAGAGAAAAATGCTCCTTTCCTTCTTTTCTCTAATATTTATGCTACAGTGACAAGCACAGGGCTTCTCTGTGCTATGTTCTGCAGAGATAGAAAGTAAGAAAGTGTCCAAGAGCAACAGGTATCGAAAAGAAAAAAGCTAGAGGGAGTACAAAGATGGTGAGAAGAAATGAGTTGACCAGTGTCACACAGAGCATGGAAGAGTATCCACACTACCCTGAATTTTTTGCCTCTTAATCTTGAGGGTCGGTACTATCTACTGTGTCATCCATGCTCTGGCAGCCTGGAATGAAGGACGTAAACATTTTTTTAAGATGTAAACATTTTTTTAATAATCAGTACTATGTGCTATGCTTAGAGTACTTTGGAGACAACATATCCTGTGCCAAAGCACTGAATCCTAGCAAGTATTTTGCCATTTTAAATTACCTAATAAAAAAATACTTCTCTCTCTTTTTAGAGCCCTATGTGTGTATATATACACGCATATGTACATATTAAGTCTGTCACAACAGGACATGGAATGAAGGCACAGCGCACAAAGTGAGCTCCAAAGGCAGGAAAGAGAAAGTTTATTTACAACTAGGGTTTTTATAGTTTTCCAGGGATTGCCTCTGGATTGGAGGGAGAAGTTGCCACCTCTCCATCCACACTGGCAGAGACAAAAGTCCATCAAAGGTCTCTCCTTGAGAGAGGAATGTAAACAGAGATTATTTTTCCTGCAAAGTCCTTGAAAGACTCCACTTCAACATGTAAACATTCTAAAAGTTTTAGAAAAGTCAGAAAACTCCAGAGGTTCTCAGAAGGCTTTAAAAATTCTCAGAAGGCTGTAGAAATTCAGGGTGACATAAGTCTAATACGTACTGACAAGACAAAGTAGTTTTCCCCTATTCTTTTCTTTATAAGAACCTCATGCAAGGAGGCTCATGCAAGGCTGTTATGTCTCAAAGTACCATCAGTGACAGATAGGTAAATAAATAAATGTGTCATCCACACCCCTTTTTAAGATCTTTGCTTTCCAGTGTCTCTTGCTGGTAAGGTCAACCTGACATAAACCAGTTCTCAGCAGGCATCTCCCAGCTTTCAAAGAACACCCAAACGTAAGCTCTGCAGATGATAAAGCACCTTGTGTCAAAACCAGTGCCTTGTGACTTTGACCTTGCAGTTAAACCTCAAAGGTCTGTTCTGAAATGATGTAATCCGCAAATTATTTTTTCTTCATTACTGTTTTTAAACTTCATAGCAGTGAATAGACAAACAGAAAATCATGGCAGGCTAGAAAAATACTTGCAGGTAAAAAAGTGAGAGCAGAAATTATTCTTAAATTTTAATTTGCCTTCCTTACTACAGATAATTAGCAAGATGGAAACAGTTGATGCTACTTGAAGTAGCCTAAGTCATGACAAACAAAAAGGTCTCACTTTGATTAGCAAACAAACTCCCAGTAACCTCAGTTTTGGTGTTCCCAGGTGGCAAGGAATGGGCGTGACTTTTCTTGTCCAGAATAGAAGTGTGCTGACCCTAAACTTGACTCAGCCATGTTCAGGGCATGGAGTTTTCCCAGCTTTTACACCTTGTGTTGGCTGCTGTTAGTTTATACAGCCTTTCAGCTAGACACAAGACCTTTCAGTCCTGAGCTAGCTCCACAGTCCATTTTAAAACCCATTTTCTAAGAAGGAACAGCTCTATTAAATAATACTCTCAGTGAGATCCTGCCAATATTCATATTCAATTGCTTGACCTGCAGTGGCAAAAATACTTCACAGTCCTACTGATGCACATCCAGTAGACTCACATTTGGCAGTGATGGATACTGCTGGCAGGCAGTGCTGTCAGCCTAGTCCAGCCACACAAGGCCAGTTGGGGTGTGGATGTGGTTTCTTCACTACACTTATTAATTTCAGCAGCTTAGATGATATGTGATATTAATGGATCAGAGGCAAAGATGGGAAACACTTACTTAAATTTTAAAACCACCAAGCCTTAAATTTGGGATGAGAAAACACAGAAGGAATCCCAGCTCAGAGGGCAACTTGCTTTTAAAACCACTGCAGCTAGAGAAAGGCATGTGTTTGGACAAGATGCATTTTTATGTACTTGGGGACCGATCAAGAATAAAGCCCCGTCACGCCCCTTCCAAACAGCTCATGAAGAAGTAGTCAAAAAGCCAAATTGCTTCATTCCTTCTCCTGTTCCCTCTTCTGAAACCCTGCCACACACAGGCGATGCACATGATGGAAGGATGCCAGGAAAGTTAGTTCGGCCCCCAAATTAGGTTCATATACATATTATCTATCTGATTAACCACCTACTAAAAGAGATGGACCCAAACAAACAAAAAATCACAAAAGAGGCCTGGAGCTGACATACCCTGAGCATTTTGGGGAATAAATTATCCAGACTACAGGGTCTTGTACACTTCAGAGTGAAGAACTGTTAAGAAAGATAAGGAAAGAACACTGAAAAATCTGGGTATTTCAAAAGCACAGGGTACTTGAAGCCAGGTTTTATAGCACAGGAAGTTTGGTGTATCAGTTCTGTAATGCCCTTTGGATTTCCATGAAGGAATATCCTGAGAATAGAAATACAAGCATTGACAAAGGCACACAAAGCTGAGATCAAGATAAAAAGAAGCTAGCAGTCCTGTAGTTAGAGCAGCACCAGTGACAGTGGCATATGCCTTTTTGTTACCATAACATGAAAACATATGTACAACACTTATACCCTGTGTCAGGGAGCCTAAGCCCTGCAACCTTCTCTTGGGGTGAGAAAAACAGCACAAAATTTCTGATTTGAATGTAGCCTGGACAGGCACAGTCCTTGGGATGAACAGCAATGAGGGCTGGTTGTCTGCCTGCTGCATTACGTTTTGGAGGGGATGTTAAGATCCAGCACGAATGAGGGCAGCGCCTCAGAGCTACTAAACCTCCTTGCCATGACATGATCCAGACACAGTGGCTCGTTTCCACACTGTGGTTCTGGGCCTCCCATCCCTCTTCCTGCAATCAACAGTGCTCCAAATGGAAACACAGCAATGGGAATTTGTTTCATTAGCCTTCCACACAAACATTACATGTTTCCTTCGCACTCCTTTAATCTTTAAAAAAGAGCTACTGATTATAAAGATCTTGGCATCCCTTCCTTCTTGTGCACTAACCCATCCAGCACAAGGCAAGTTACCAGTACCTTTATATTTTGTTTCAAAAGAGTCTCTGGTTTCTAAAAGAAAAGGAAAATGAAAGAGATGTGATTCTTCCCTAAAGTCTCCATGGATATTTGTTTTCTCCAGATTACTGTTTTCCTACATTTCAGCAAATGGCCTGGCTGCATGACCCTCCCCCTCAGCACCTGGGAAGCACATTCTCAGCTCTGGAAGTGTTTATTCTCTGTAGATTAAACAGCATTTGCTGGACAGTGATCACAGAAAGTTGTAAAAACAGATGGACAATGATCTGTCCAGACTTCCAGAGCTCACCACGAGAAGGTTACTTACATAAAAACATTTTGCCGAAGGATCAAAGGATTTTCTTCCCCCCTCTCTATACTCAGTTACATGAGGTCTTTTATATAAACATGGGAATGGAAAACAACCATCTTAAATAATGCCTAAATTCTGACTTTTGAAACTAGGATGTCAAATTAGGCTAACAGAATTACTGGATCAGTTTAAAAATGCCACACAAAACCAAACCAATCCTATGCATGATCCTTTTCCCATTTCACCTGCATCTTGAAGTCTTTTTCTTTTTTTCCTGATATACAATCATTCATCTCACAATCATGATATTTTCAATGAAAATAGCAAAACTATTTATCCTCACTAGAGCTCCAGATCACACTGATTCAAAATTTGACATCAATGTGCCCTCTCACGCATCAACATAACCAAACAATGCACCGTTTAAAAGCATACAGGCTTTCATCTAGGAGGAAGAAATAGCATTTTTCTAGGTGGTGAGCTCAGCCCTGAGCTGTACCTCTGAAAAGTCTTGAGGTCAGGCTAAATGAGAAGATGAACATGAATTCTTAGAGTAGCACTACTTCAAGAGGCTGTGATGTGATGAAAGGGGGATACAGGATGAGTCAGTACAACACCCTGGCTCTAGTGCTTGCAATCCAGGAACTGTGAGGTCCAAGTTCTCACTTTCACTGTAAGGACTTGGAAAAACTAGATCAGTTGCAAGGGAAAAAGCAAGAAGAATGATGAAAAGATCAAAGCATTTGCTTCCCAGTGTGAGATGCAAGATGATCAATTTATTTAACTCATCAAAGGGATGGTTTAGAGGTGACTTGTTCTCAGCCTATGAGTGCCCATATGGGAAACAGAAATTTAATAGATGGCTTTCCAATGTGGGAAGAAATTTCTGAGATCAAACAGCTAGAACCTGGTTAGTTCACATTAAAAAATCATTTGCTACCTCTCTGCCACCAGTCCCAACTGTATAACCATCTGGTCCTTCTTCACATACTTTGAATTGAAATTTAAACAGAAAACTAACCAAAGAACTAAACAGCATAAAGCAGGAAAGAGAATTTACATGAACAGGAAAGACACCAAAGATCTGAGCAGTATGCAAATACTGTTCTTCAAGCTCTGACTTCTCCTCGATTCCATGTTCATGTTTTTCTGCATTTTGTGTTTCTAATCATCGCATTTACTGTTTGTTGGCAGAGAACTAACCTCTCTGCCAACAAACACTGCCTTTACACTTACCTTCATGCAATCAGTTTTCTATATTGCCTGAGAAGTCGATATGAATAGTACCTTTACTTTGTGTACCAGGAAGCTTGAGGTAATCCCTCTCCTGGAGAGCAGCAGTTTCCAAACTGGAGATAGAACATTGCCATTTTAGTGGTCTTTGAGAGGTTATCAAGGGGACAAGATGATTAGCATTTCTGCTCCTATACAAAATGTGGTCTCCCATGCTTTTAGGCATTTTGTGATACTGTTTTGCAATCCCCATGGGGCATGCATCTTTGTACAGGCATTTAAACAGAGTTGGGAGGTTGGGAAAATCTACTGTACAGGAATGTCATAGTGCTACTGCCCAGAAGGCAGCAGTATTTTTTGCCCTTTTTTTGCTAAAGAAGAACTTTGTATAATGTTTTGAAAAGACTGAGTAATACTATAAATTGCACGTGCAACTTTCATTATAACATCCATTATTTTTTGAGAGTAATTGATGTTGTTTATTTTCTTCTATTATGGTAGCTAAGCATTGGGATTTGAGAGACAGTTTAAAAATAAAACATAAGGAAACTCCCAGAATAGGTTTTAATCTAAACAAGGCAGATAAATGTTGGGAAAGGGAAAGACCCCATGTCAAGAGCACCATATTGCCTGGCATGCAAAGCACCAGCGTGATTGTTTGGAGCTGCGTGCTTTCTTGGTCACATCCTCAGAATCATTATGCTGTATCCAGAAACTTGTAAGGCAATATGCCAGCCTTTATCAGAGGCTGAATGGTTCAGTACTAAAAGCTGCTAGTACAGTAGAGCTGCATGCTGTACATATTTAATCCACAAGCACCAGCACTGTGCAAACTCTCCCAGACAAGCATTTTGCCTTGTGTGAGGTTTACTTAATACATTTAAAGCACTCTGTAAGACTAATAGTCCTGAGATACATACAAAGAGAAAAGTTTGCCATGCCAGTGTGAAATCCCTGAGCTGACAAGCTGTGTTATAACACAGAACAGAAGAACACCCCACACTTGACTTGCCTAAAGAGCTCTTCATGAGCAACTGAGCCGGACTCAGAGTCCAAGAAGTCTAATTAAGAAGAAAAGGCTAATTAAGAACTTTCTGTTCCGAAAAGTTAGGAGCAAATTACAGAAGTACAACAAGGGAGGACAGAGGGACATGAAAAGCCCAGCCCTTCACCTGCATGATCTCTGTAGGGCAGCAGGGTGTGGGGAGCCCAGCAGTGTCTCTGCACCTGCTCTGATCCCATAAGGAAGCAGCTTGCCCCTCAGAACACAGTGCCAGGAGGGTGATAGCCTACTCCTTCCCTGTCTAGACTCTCACACTGGGAAGACTCAGACACTCCCCCTGAACAAATGAAACAGCAGACACAGGGAGGAATGAGAAGAATCCCCTCTCAGAAAGTCCCTCAACTTTCACCCCATACCATAAGCTTATACCTTGGTGGTATAAGCATGGAACCATGCCATATAGTAGTAGTAGTAGTAATAACATCATCATGGAGGAAGTGACAGTTCAACTGCCTTTTTCAGTGGTGATGTTTATAGAAGATGTCCTCCGAATCTGGCTAAACCATTGCTCCCCATAGTCCTCGTCCTGCCAGCCCTCGGTGTGAATGTCCACTCCAGGGTTTGAGACCAGGGCCACTCACTTTTCAAATGACACGTGTGTAAACATGCTCACAAGAAACAAAACATAAAGGGAAACATGGGCAGTTATGTCATTCACTCATGAGCAAAAGGAAAGCCATTTAAACACTGGAAGCCAAGGATGAGTTAAGTCTGTCTTCCTCCTTTCTAATGATGTGAGCAAACTAAGTTAATTCTTCTTTTCCCTATCTTTGTTTTCTCCCCTTCTCCCCTAGTGAATGGTATTACACATGAATACAAGTTTCAAATGGAGTCCTTGCCCCTGACAATCAGCTCTTCTTGCTCCCTGCCTCAAGAAACACAAGATGTTTGGCTAACCCTCCTCTTTTAATTTATGGAAAAGAGCCACAGTGCTGACTAGCAATTATAAGCAAGATTAATGATTTGCCAAGAGACCTCTTTGTACTTTCAACTACCTATACAAAAGCTGCTCTTTGTCTATAGAAAACAAATAGTGTTTGGAGAGAAAATATGACACAATTACTAGACTGGAAATTTTCCCCAGCATATTACAGGTTGAATATTTTAAACCAGCACTACTACAGTAAGGCCTGCTTTGCACACTGTCTGTTTGTATCAAGTATACCCTACCAGGCAGAACCTCCTCTAGCTCGCTCAAACCCTTACACAGCAAAGTTTTAGAGAGACAAACCTCCTTAAGAAAGTAGCAACCACAATGCAGGCACACCATATGGCCAGTTAAACTGCCTTAATACTGATCTGATTTTTTTTCAAAATATTGCTACTTCAGAAATAGTTATTGCATCAATTAATTGTAAAATCAAGCAAAGATAACTTTTTACATACTTTCTCCCTGTCACTGATAATATTTTTTGAAAAAATCGGCATTTTTTTCTAGGAAATGAGAAAGGGATCACGGCTCACTGTTACAATGAGTTAAAATAGCTTTTCTTTTCCCCAGGTCTCTGGAAAGCACTAGTATTGTTTCTAAGCCTCTCTGTGTTTGCTATGAGGACTCCTATATGTCCTTTCTCTGTGTTAAATTCTTAATCTTTGTGTAGCTTAAAATTTTAAAAAATCATTTAAACATATCACTGCATGAAGAAAAGACAGAGGTCTACAAAAGTGCATCTAGTTATTATATTTTTCTTAATGTGCCTTTCCTGCTGCTTGCCTTTTTGCTTAATTGAAGGAAAAAATTATAAGCAATGCTGAGAAAAAGGAAGAAGAGTTATTCAAAATAGGAATTGTGGTGCAGAAAACAGATTTATATTTAATAGGTTGTACATAATATGCTCAATATGCTTACTATCTAATACAGCTCCAGCCTCCCATATACACATGTATATACAGAGTATAGATGTTTGCACTCTGCACATCTGGAAAAGAACTGATAGCTTGCAAATCCCCCTAAAATTGGTAAGAATTGCTGGAAATTAATTGTATCCTGGAATTATTCTATGACTTGTAAGAATAAAAACTAGGACAAAATAAATAATTGTAGTGACTAACAAAAATATGAGCAATTTGTTAATAAACCCAAATGGTTTCAGAGGGGATCATGCTTACTGCCTACATCTATCTTTTTGGGGGAGAAATTATTACAAAGAGTCACTGTAGGTGTTCTCCTTGTGATCACTCATCGTTTCAACAATAAATTTATGCATAATTTCATTTTGCTACTGATATAGTCAGATTACCAACAAAATGCTGTATATACCAAACAGCTGCATCTGTTTTCCAATACAAACACGTTTTTAAGACAAACATGTCTGAATCTTATGCCTTCAAACATTGCTACTATATTTCTCCCAGAAGCATTCCAATAATTATGATTACTGCTACTTTATGTTGAGTACTAAAAGCCCCGGGTAAATGTGATTTTCTCACCATCTTTGTAAAAATATATCTTTTCCTTGTACTCCAGGTAATTAAACTAAATGCAGTCCAACACACAAGTTGTGGAGGAACCACAGTCAGCCAGTGACCATCTCCTGCTCACACATAGTGACACCAAAATCACCAAGCAAAACGACAATTCACGCTAAGAGAGTTTATTGGAAACCTCTGACTAAGCTCCCTGCAAATGACCCTGTGATCCAAGGGCAGTGTCAGTTCTTTTCCTCAGCAAGGAGGCTGTGTTTACAGGGTAATTCTGTAGCGATTTCCCCAGGAACTCATTCTGCCCATGTTATGAACAAAATGAAAATCAGAGAGCTGAGGTTAGAAGAGCTACAGACAGAAAAACTGGCTGAGCAGTTCATATATTTAATTTTAATTTTAAACATAGTTAAGCTCATCTTCTGAACAAAAACTAATATGATCAATTACAATACTGGAATTGCACCAAATTTTAAAATATTTTTCTGAACTAAGGTTGGGTTGCAGTATCATAGAATTTGGTAAAAAAAAGGGAAGAGCAGCCTTTCCTGCTAAGGCTGTGAGGATGTGTTAATGTAAATGGTTTGTAATTTGGTTGCTACCAACAATAAAGCACTTAAAAAGATGATTACACTAAAGAGAGCGCATGTAAAATAACGCAAATGGAAAAAAAAAGGCCAAAAAATTGAAATGTAACCACAGTATTGCAAAAGCTGAGAAAATAGTGACAAGATACATAAAGAGAGAATGAGGTTTATTAATCAATTACAATGCTGCTTGCAAAGTCCAGTATTTTCTTCCCTCTTTTTTTTCCCTTTTTTCATCAACATTTGACCAGCATTTCAAGAAGAGGAGCATGCAGGGAAGGAGTGATTGCTGCATTATCTGTTATATTCAAAGATGAATAATTTGCCTTAAAATCTGAAATTTCAGAAATAAAGGGAAAATACTGATGGTTGCTAAAAACGTTTGACTAAGGCAAGGCAATTCCTGAGTATTTCTATGAGCCTGAAGGAACCACAGGTAGTTTTTATCTGGTTCTAGAGCAAAACTTTTGGAAAAGTGTCCTTTATGTGACATAAACAACTCCAATAAATGAAGGCAAGCTGAATATTTAAACAAACCCTTTCTTTCACCAACAAATTAAATGCCTTCAGTGAATGTCAACCTTCCTTCCAGAAATGCAAATCTTCGAAGCTGCTTCCTACCTCAACAACAGCTATGGATTACCTGGCTATGGATAGTAAACACACTGTGCTGTATTTAAAGTATGTTTTTTTAAATGCTGGGCTAGGCATTAAAAAACGGTATTGTGCCAGGATCATTATAGCACACAGTTTGCAGGTTGATTAGTAGAACAGAGCATGGTCCCAACTATCCCTATTTCTGTTTTCTGCAAAGGAGACTATTTATGAAAAAAAGTCATAAAGCATGCCACATAGATCTATAATCAAAGATTCACTTGCATTCCTGTTCCTCAGGAAGGTGGATCATTTACATTCTAACACCTCCTGAAACATTAATGTTTTTTTCTATAATTGCTCCCCTTTTGATGCTTCCAACCGAAGGCAGTGCCACACACTGGAAAAGGGAATTTATAGAGAGAAGAAGAAATGCTACCAATGTACAGGAATAAAGGAATGAATGTCACCTGTTGAAAAGCAGGGGCATTTATTTTCTACATGGAAAAAGGCCAAATTTTTAAAGCGGCATCATCCTAGGCTTTACATCTGGCTCAGTACTAAGTTCCCCTTGATGTAAAACAATTTATACACAAAGATCAGTACTTCTCTGTGGTAAAAAAACAGCTACTACAGAGTTCCATTAGCTATATGTATAATCATGTTCCATCATTTCTTTATGCTGGCAAACTTTTTGTGGACTACATACACAAGGAGGACTCTTACCAGGAGTGCTGTGAATTTACATAGCTTTTTATCTGTCACCTATGGACCTGACTATTCTCACTGCATGTAGGACTCAGTACCATTCATGCATTTGCAAATCCTTCTGCCCATAGAAAATCAAAATTTACATATTTTTGGGGTTTTTTAGCAGTTCTTATTGCAAAAACTTCCCTTTTTAAAGTCTCTATTCCTCACTCTCAATGCATCCCAATCCATTTTTTATTTTCACTTCTGTCTTTTACCAACTATCGCTAAAGATGCTCAGGAAACCTCTAGGTAACATGGTAACAGATCCAAGAGGGAAAAAAAAAAGCATACCACCAATGGCAAAAAAAAAACCCCAACGTGAAACAACATGAAAATTCCAAAGAAGGATAACACTTTCTCTTTTCAAAGTCGTCCACAATCAGGTCTAACATACTCCCCATAACTTCACAAAATACATAGATAACGTAAAAGACTCATTGTTGTAATTAGACAAAATCTTTTAATGCCACAATGTGCACTAAATGTCTATCTGACACTCAATAAATATGTGGGAGGCTTTCCATTTACTTCAAAGGTTACTGGACTAAACTCTGTGTGGGCTCACTAATGAGCAACCTGACTTGTGCTCATAAGCCTGGCAAAGGATAGCTCCCAGAAAATGCAATCTCTATGGCTCATAATTGTTTAGAAGCTGGAAAATGAAAATAATGAACTGGTAGAGACTCAGCCCATGACACATTTGCTTTTCATGTATGCCACTAATCAAAATTTGTGGCGTATGATTGCAAGAATAAAGTTTTGTTTTTTGTGGGGGTTTTTTTGTTTGTTTGGGTTTTTTTTTTTTAACAGAAAAAAAATGGAGCCTAAATTTGTTATCGAGGGTGGATTGACAACTCATTCATAACTTTGGCAGGAAAAGCCTGTCATCTATTTGGAGATATGCATGGAGACAGTGCAGAGAGGCATACTTAAGGGCATGTTTACACTGCAGTGCAGGAGAAACCCAGCCATGGTCTTACAGAGTTCTCAACAAGCTAATTTATCTTGCTATACAAATTAGATATAGACCTAACAGGAATTATTTTCTCCAAATCATCTTTAACCGTCACACACCCACTACCTAGTATCAATCTAAAGCTTCTTTAAGCATCAGGTCTTGATAAGATCAGGCTGAATTACAAACATGAGATAGGTACTTTGATTTACTTTGTGCTAAAATACAGCCAGCACACAACATTGGTTTTTTTACTGCTTTATGGAGTATACAATTACATGAAATACACATCAAACTCATCTAAATAGCTGGCCATTTAACTGTCTGTTTGGAGCAGTTGCACACTTTGTCATCCTGTGTGATCTAAAGCACAGAGTCAAGTCTGGCTGCTGTTTGTAATTTAAGATAGGTAGCTCTGAACAACAGGGCCTTTCCCCCTCCTCCCTTCCAAGCAAGGGAAAGCTCTTAAAAGGTCAGGCACCAATGCAGTTTACTGAATAAAGCTCAAGTTTGAAGAATGTGCCTTCTAAAGTGATTTTACTACCTGGGATGTAATGAGTTTTACAGACTTGCTTTGTTAAATTGCCCTGACAATTTCCATTTCCACTTGCTTCAATCATATTAACAGAAGCTAAAGTTCACAACTAGTAAAATATTTCAGTGTACTGAGTTGGGTCTCTAAAAAATAGATCACACACTTGACAAACATATAGGACATAGCGTTTGGCATTCCATTTCATGTTTGGCTTGGCATGTCTCGCTTAGGGCAGGACAAGATGCCCTATCACAGTATCTCATTACTCATGGAAATAAAACATGGTTACACCAAGGACTTGACAAATCCCATTAAGTATGTCAGAAGGACAAGACTGCCCCGGTGACTTGGAGTGGGAATGAAAAGGGAAATATTGGAGATGCTCCACTGAAGGGAAATGTACTTAACGTCATAAGACATGACCATACAAACCCTGGGTAAAAAGGTAAGAAATCAGAAATCCCTCACTGAAATGAGAAAAGAGACAAAAAAAGTGAAGACAGTGAGGACAGGTCTTGTTAATGAGGGGATAATTCTCTCATTAGGAGAGTACACACATTACTCTGTCACTACCTTGTATAATTGCCTTTGCCTTTTTAAATCAGTCCTTGGGCCACGGGATGGACTCTGCCTTTGGTAAGTGTCCAGTGCTCCTTGGAAGGCATTGCAATCCAAACAACAATGACCAACAAATAAGAGTTTCCCCTTTTCCAATGCTAAAATAGTTCTGAAATCTTTTTATAGCTTGCAGAATATAGGAAAGAAAACTTCAGTGAATTATTATATCATGCAAAGGAGGATTTGAAATCTTGCATTGATTCAAAGCAAAAGTTTATAATGTGCAACACAAGAGGCTCACCCATGTACGTTGATTTACAAATTTTACTTACCGAGTGTTTTTCTACATTATTATCCTTAAATGCCATAGCTCTGGCTACCCTGTAAGACACCTCAGCACTACACTGAGATTTAAATTGATTTACTATGACTTTGATTTAAAATGCAACTTGGTGCAACCAAGAGAAGAGCTGGGGCAAGAAATGCTTTTGCTAAGCTAACTCATACTGAGTGACACATAGAACAAATAGAGCATCTTCACAGATCCGAAACACCCAACAGAAATCTACAAACTCACTGAGTGAGGGAGTCTGACACATATCTTTACGATGCTGATTAACGCACTACTGAGGCTCTTCAGAGGCACCAAAAAAAAAAAAAAAAAGGAAAATCAATGATTTTAAAACAATTTTAAAACAAAAAATTTGGAATTATGTATTATCATCAATTATTCTCACAAATATTAATAATGCTGAAACAGGTTCAGATACAGTCAATACTTAACATAAGAAAAAGCATTAAGTAAATGTTGTATTCATCACTCATTGCTCCTCCTGAGTCCCAGACTCCAGTAACTGGCCTGACAGCACGGTAACCAGATCTGATGTAAAAGATCTTTATTATATATACTTATCTGGCGGCACTGACTGAAGGTGGCAGACAGTATGTGAAGGCAAGATGAGCGCATAATGGGAATACAGTTCCCCATATCCCAGAAGGAATACAAACCTGTAGCGATCAAGGTAAATCAAAGCTGAATGAAAAGAAACGCTCATCTCATTTAGATGCAAATCTATCTGGATGTCAGTGTACGCCACCTCTGAACAGTATTGCACAGACAGTATTACTTTCATTGTACCAACAAATGCCTGTCTTCGCTCTAATAATGTTCTCTTTGATGCACATGCTGTGGAAGAGTTAAGGCATATTTACATTCAATCAACAAAACTTCATCAGCACAGCAAGACGAGCAGAGATCACATCCATAGCCCGCATCTGACCTTTTCATCGCTCTCTCCCTGAGTGCACACGTGAGGCAGGCAGGCGTGCACATGCACGCCAGCAGAAACGAGAGATAATGCCTGAAATCAACTTCTGCCCAAGGCATCCTGATGGTTTCTCCTGTGGTAAGTATTTTACTCACTTCAAGCACTGGATTTTAATTTGCAGCATCTACAGAGCTCTGCACAGTGTTGGTGCTCAGGTAAGGAGCATTGAATGGAATCAGAAGGCGGCAATAAATATAAAACCTGACATTTGTTAAACAAGTGCATTACCTTTAATTGAAACCACGTATTTAGTAAATTACTTATTTACTAATTCACAGTATTCAGCCAGGTTCATGACCTGCTCATCCCAGACCTTTGCATATTGCAGGACTTTGGTCCAAAACCAGGTTATTACACATCAAGCACTTTTCAGAATCCACCCACATGAATATTTTTCTCTGAAAATACATGTAACAATTTCAGGTTAGTTTATCCTTCAGTAAAGGAAGGATAAATCAGCAATGTATTACTATGATGTAATCTGTTTATGTGTCAGAACCTTGCAAGTTTTACACAGTTTGACCTTGATCCCGCCTGTCATTCAGCATCTAGAAATAAAATCCTTACACATACAGCAAACAGCAGAAGTTAATAACACTTTTGATGCTACAGTTTCATCTTAAACACAGCACATAGCAAACTGTATTCGTATAACAGGGCATTGGATGGAAAGCTTCAGATACAAAGGCTTCTTTCTTACATTCTGCAGAACATGAGAAGCTATTGACTTCTAAGTTTAAGCAAGCACATTAATTGTGGCTTTTGACTTTGTTAGGACTGGTTTTGAAAATTCTAAGCTGTCTTAAAACAGCTAAAGTATTTATCTTAATGTACACTACTTATACAAATCAGTTTTGGTCTGCTTTTGCAAGGCTTTTTTGAAGAAACTACTGGAACCTCACCTATGATTTAGGTCCCAACACACCTCAGTTGCACCTCCTTTCAGCTCCTCAGATTTGTGAGGGAGGAGATGGTTCATGGATTCAGCAGATCAAAGTGCACATCACTGACTGTGGCTGATAAGGAGAGTTGCCCAGAGGGCCAGATGCTTAGATTTTGGTTTTAGCTTGATGGGCCAAGCTGACCTCTGGGAAAAATTCTGTTATCTCAGCTTTGCCTTCAGGCTTCAAACTATCCACAGCAGGCATGGATGGCCCACACAGAGAGACACAAGAGTTTTGTGGAATCATTTATTATGGATATTCTCCTCTATTTGGGCCTTGAGTTTTAAAGGCAAACCTGATCCCCACTTCTAAATTCATCCAGAATAAAATCTTGCACCACATCACTAAGGGTGAAAACAAGAGTTTGTTGCTTGTTTTCAAAGAAAAGAGGTTTTGGTTGTTTTTGTTCTTATTAATATGTTAAGGAAGGGCAGTTACATTATTGATGACCAAGAAGAACAATATCAAATATTTGATGTCTTTTTGCCAAATACATATTACCTTGAATTATTTTTTCTAAAACGAAAACTAAGAAAAAGTGTGAACAGAATTAAAAATCAACAGAGATTATCTGTTGAACAAAACCCTTCAATATATTCCATTTCTGCTGCAAGATAAAATAATGAGCAGAGATGACACTGCGAAGTATAGGTGGACTATTAGGTGGGGACCCAGACCGTCAAAATCTTGAAACAATCCAGGAAATCTTTCTAACAAATGACTTTATACTCATTATTGCCAGCTGAATATATGTGGGTATATTAACCTAATTAACTTTGGGCCCAAAATATAGACCTATACTTTAAACCAACTAACTTCAGAACCACTAATGACTGCTATGGCACTCTGAGCAATTTTGTTTTTAAACATGATTAGAAGTGGCAGTACAAAAAAGACTGAGGGTCATCTGAGTCATCCAAACTTCCAGATTTGAGCTCCTACTCAAAAAAATCAAGTTCTGTCTTAAAACTTGATTCCCTGAAAAATATTTGCACATGTATCTGTCATCTAGATATTTATATTGGGACAGCAAGATTTCACAGTTGTCTAAAACAAATATTAGAGACATATATTGCAGGAGTCCATCTCTCAAGAGTACCAATTTGAACAGAGTAGATCATTCTCTTAGCAAACACTGCATATCTCAAGGTTTTCTTCTACACAATATTTATGTGAACAGTAATTCTGGCAAAAAACAAAGCAAAAAATAAGAGACCACAACACAAACAACCAAAAACATGAAAGGAGAACTAGTAAAATACTCATTTGCTTCTTATTAGCTGTCTAACTGAGGCCTATTTTTCTCACCATTCTATCTTCACATTAAACCTTTTAGCAGTGAAGTATCTGCATAGATACATAGATAATAGAGTTTGTGGTGGCTTTTTTTTTTTTTTTTTAAATTAGTAATCTTAAAGGTAAACATTACCTGCAAAATTCAGGAAGCTAATCCTCATTTCTTAAAATGTGAGATTTTATCATAATTGAAGCAAATGCTCCCATGGGGCAAAAATTCTAAGATTTAATATGTTAGAAACCCATCTATCCCATATTGCTATTTTCTCACATCCACTTCTCTTTGTGAAATGCAGCATTCCAGAAAGCATTTAAAGTTTAAAAACACATAAATATAACTTACTTTCTACATCTCCTATTTGGCTTACTATATTTTTGGAATTATATTATATATACAGCTAGAAATTAAGCTCTGGGACACTAAGTCTCTCCTAGCACAACTCAAGACACTTGAGGTGTCACATTTATGGTGTTAAACAGCCAACCAATTGATGTACTCACCAAAGACAAGCCAAGCTGAAGAACAGATCTTTAGCTGTGAATGTTTGCAAACACTTGTGGCATCATTTTAAAACTTGAGCTTATAAAATGTAACATCTGCATTTGAATCTAGACCTGGTAAGGCAGCCAGAGATTTAATTGAGCAAATGAATTTTAACAATAGAACATGCAAAATAATGTGGTTTATACAACTGCTAAAAATAAGAATCTCTAATGCAAACTCTAGAATGCTCATCCGTTGACTAAAAGGCAGTAAAATATACATATTACAGCACTGCAGACTCTCTGAAAAATAGCATACAACTCCACTCAACCAGATTTAAGAAAGATGGATTGTAAGTAGAAAAGGTATAGAAAAACACTATCAGTCAATGAAATATCACAAGAACTGTGAATATCCTAGAAGAGAGATTTTGTCTGCCTATCGCAACATTTACGCAACTCAGATCCAAAATTGCATCAGGATTGTGATAGGTGTGTCAGAACACCCTAAAAAGAATGTGTTAAATTCACAATAGCAAAAGGAAGGATGCAAATTTGGTATCATTCTGCTTTCCCAATGCTTTGTGTAGATTGAATAGAAAAGACTAAAGTGAAAGGACTCCACTTACATGGGAACAAAGGGGGACATTACAGAAGGGAAAACATTTGTGAAGTCAAATACCACTATTAAAAAGTATTAAGTTAAAGAACAACAAAATGGGTTATCAAAGAAGTACCAGCAAACAGGCAATAGCTGTATTTACAGCTATTATTCAATGCCTGATCTGATCCATGGACCATTAACAGCAGGCAACGAGAGTGCTGCATTTTGTGAGAGGTTTCTATCACAGCATAAATTATTTCAGGTCTCAGCTACTACACATTCAAAGGACCTCTCGAAAAAGAAATGGAGAAAACTTTAGTAAAAGCCAGTATAAAGTACTAGATGATGCTCCCCAGAGGAAAGAGCCTAAGTTGCTACTTTTTCAGACCACATCCTTTAGATAAGTCTGCACCAGGCTCCCCAGATGTCTTGGGATCAAAGAGAGCCAGCACAATAGTCACTTAGAGGAGTGCAGAGAGGTGCCTCTGTAACTAATCTAATTGCTCATTGACATAAAATGTTGAGTTTCTTCAAGGTACCCCTGTAGGCCGATCTGGAAATTACTCACAAACTCCAGAGAAGTAAATAGCATGCAACAATGTAATCATGCAAGATGAAACTATTTATTTGAACTTCAAGCAAAGCAAAGCACAGTTTGCATCCAACACTTTTTTAACATAGAAAGCCTGAGTTCAAGCAGACTCAGAAGATTGATCATACAAAAGAGAGCCATTATGTATTTCAGCTAATTAAATTATATTCTGAAAGGGAAGCATTTCCATTACTCCAGGCTCAGCAACCCCAGGAGAGACGGCAAGGCAGCGAGACCACTGAGACCCCATTACAGCCAGACTTCAACCTGATTTGGATCAGTTCTGGCTCCTTTACCAAATCCATGATTTTACCATGTGAAATGTGCCATGCAGCAGGAAGGCAGGCTGAAGTGAATTTGGTTATGCTATTAGGAGTGGTGACCTTTCACTGATGAACAGTTTTTAAGCAAGGGAAAAGATTTTTTGGAAGCTAAGACACTGTGAAAACCCTCACTTCACTGACTCCACATGCTGCTTTATGCTGCATCCCTATAATAAAGCAACACAGACACATAAATGATAGTCCTGGCTTTCCATAACAAGCTATAATTGGAGTAGGTGACTAGGAAAATGTTTAGATAAATGGTGGGATCATAACCTTTTATGCAAAATGGACAAATAAGTTATGGAAATATCTGGGAAACCTTGGGGCTGTGTAGCTCTACTGCAAGTCATAGGCACAGTTAAAGCAGACAGTAAATCACTAAATCACGTCTCAGAGTTTACAGTTTTGTTGTTGTTTTGGAGTTTTTTTGCCAGGTTTTGCTGACAGATAGAAAAGTACTGGCTGATTATGACCAAGATTTAATTTACCTCCAATTTCCTTCCTATTTCTACAGCACATTCCTAAAAAAACTCATACCATTTTATTCTCAGGGCTTAGAGGTATTACTAGCAAATAGTCATACTCCAACAGCACATATTATGAAAATACCACTGTAATACTTTTCACTAGTTATGAGAATCTTATTATATTATAAAATTTTCTCAAGAATAATTCTAAATTATCATCTATAAATGTGGGCATATATTAATATAAATATGGTTTCTTGAATACTTATCAACTAGGCATGCACAGAGTAAAAACCCCTATGTCCATACACAGAGAGACAGAACTGTGATACTGCACTGGAACAGCATCATCTATCCACTAAGGAGGGTAGTAAAATGCCAAAGATGCCTTTGAAGATGGGGAAGCCTTTCTTCAAGGAGTCTTCTCTTTCTTCACCTGTCTACCAGCTGAATTTAAAGACCAAAAATGATTCAATTGCATGAAGAAGTGACATCTGAGACACAGACTTCAGTCTCAACTACTAGAAAAGTATGTTCACTTGTTCTGAGGAATTCCAAGCCAAGCTTTCTAGCACAAGCCTTAATTATCCCAACTCCAAAGTTTTTGACTAGAAACAAACATCTTTTTTCACTACCTCTTTTCCTTTTTGAATCGTGGTAAGAATATCAGGATAGAAGATGACTGGCAAGTGATAATCACTGAACACATCCCACTTTGTTACTCACTGGCGCCCAGATATACAAAGCTGTATCCATTTTAACAAGGAGAAAATTGACCTCCTACCAAATACCATATGCATATTCTAACCGTGTGTTCACACGGGGGAGGTCCAATCTTTCCAACTACAAAAAAGCCTTTACAGCTGCTTTCATCAAAGTTTTCATTGTTCTCTGTGGTTTTTGAGAGCGCAAAGTTGTGAGGTGCAGTAGAGGAAATAACCATTGCACCTCCATTAATGCAGTGTAAGGGGTGTCTTTGGTAGGTGTAAGCCTCCCAGATGTACTCAGTACATACCTTTGGGAACAACAGAAAGACTCCATCTGCCTACACAGCAGAAGAACTGGCAATTTAGGGCTCCTAGGTTCTTCTATATGTCCACTGTTTTGAACTATGGCTAATAAAAGGGTAATTTTCTTCCATGAGCTCTAGAGAAAGCAGAGTATGAATATAAATCTCTCTAAATAAGGATTCATTGCATAGGATGACATCTGCTGCAGTCCTTGCCTTGCCTTGGTTTAGGTATGAAGGTGTGTGCTGCAGCATTGCTGGTTGCTTCATGCCCAAGCAGTGGGTTCAAGACAAAATGCACAAGGGTGCTTCAGTAGCCCCTGGCAAAGATGAAGTCCTCAAGCCCACTGACAGAATTGGCCAGATATTCATCCATTGGTGGCATCAGTTTCAAGTATTGTCCATCAATATAACAGGTACTAATTTGATCTAATATTTAAGGAAAGCTGGGACCAAACACTCCCAGACTTTAAGCTAGGCATTTATAAAGCCTTATTTATACACAGATGGGGGGAATTGGGTATATTTCCTTTTGACACATTGAACACATATCCTCATACTAGGGGCTGTACTTCACTTGCTGTTTTAAAGGAATAGCTCTGTTACTTTTTTTTAACACTTCAATTATTTCTGGGGTACATTTTTCTAAAGCTGACAGCTTTTACTTAAAAAATTGATCTTCCTAGGTTTAATCAAATATGTGCATTTATCCTCGTGCAAAATGAGGACTGCCTCACAAAGTGCCTGATACCAGCCAAATGTTCCCTTCCTCTATGTGTCCATTTTCCCATTTCCCAGGCTGCAGCACTACACAGCATTAGCAACACTCGCCTCATGTCCAGCATATTGATATAAAATGACCCTCTAAGCTTCCTGTCACCTCTGCTCTCATATTACAAAGCCACTTTAACATGCTTCACGTTCATTACTTAGCAACTGCTCCTTGCTTCTAAGGACCACATCCTTATTGACGCACACACATCCTGGCACATCTTTCTTAAAACTGGAAACAGAACAGGGATTAAAGGAAGTTATGATTGTATTTTATAAAATTGTAAGTGCCATGAAAAGGATTCATAGGGAACAAGAGCCTTCTGTCTCTTCTGATACAAGAATTAGCAAGCAATCAATGAAATCAGCATTGCAGGTCTAGAGTAAGCAAAGGAGATGGATCTTTGAAAAACATGAAGATAAACTGAGGGATTTATTATGGCTGGATGTTGTGCTGCCAAAATTTTAAATGTAAAACACGCAGCATAAATTGTTTATTTGGGGATGGGGAGGCAGTTCTACAAATGTCTATTCAATACAAGCTGAAGAAATCCCAAACTGCAAATTGCTAGAGGCTAAGAGACTACTCTGGGGAAGTATCCTCAGATGCTTGTCTGGTTCGTGTACTCCACTGTTGGCACCTGCTATAGTGCATTATCAGAATCTGATACCACAAGGAACTTTATTCTGGTCTGACATGGCCGGTTTTACATTCTTATTTTTCTTCCATTTATTTTGATGACATCAAAGCTATTTTGTTGTGACTACAAATAGAATTCAGCTGTTCATGTCATTATTATCTCCCTTTCTGAGCACAAATATGTAAAGGGAAAGGACTAAAAAATTCAGTGAGCTGCATATATGTGGCATGTAGCATGAGCACGGTCTAATTTCATATTTTTATATAAAAGGAAAAACAGAGGTTCCTTTTATAGTGACAAAAATTATGATTCATTAGTGAACAAAGCTGCATCTAAACTGAAATTTATTTAGATTACAGCCAAACCACTCAGACATGTTGGTTGAATGGGAGACACTCATTAATAAAGAAATAACAAGCAGAGTATTCACTAATAAGTAACATTTAGATATTCAGAGGGGGATGCATAGGTGCACAGGGAATATCTATGCATATTACTGATAGATTTGTGTTTACTGGTAGAGTGTGCACCTGTGTATTTCCAGGCTGATGAGCTGTTATACAGACACTCACATCAACTCAGAAGAAATGCTACTGAAGTTTGCACACCTGCTTTCCATATCAAAGTAAATAATCAGAAAGTGGCCCGATTTTCACACAAATTGCATTGCTTTGTTGAAGCTGTGTCTCAGTCCAGACGAAGTGGTACCCCAAAAAGCATGCACATATCATCCTCCTGCTGGTGGTCATATGAATCATCATGCTAGATACAATGAATTTTTGTTTCTCACCTTACGAAAGCATTGTCCTCAGGCTGATCTACAGAAGAACATAATTAAATGATATGTCACTGAAAGAAAGGCTACGTCCATCTTTTACCACAGTAATATATTTTCTAAAACCACTGTTTTTTGATCATTTCCGAGTGTGCTGGGTTTTTCCTAGTGAGTAAAGCTGCGCTTACTGAATTTAGAACAGAGTTTTGCTCAGTCTGAGCTACAGATTCCCAAGCTGCATAGTTGTGGTCGGATAACTCCTCCGTGGGGCGTTTGGAGTTTCCTGAGTATGGAGGCAAAAAAGAATTAATCTGACTCCAGTGTTTAACTCATTTGCAGGACTCAGATTTCCTGTTCTGCAAACATAAAGGGCTTGCAAAGAGTGTGTAAGAGCTTCCAAGATGTATAGCTATGTGAGTGCTAAAGATAGGGAGCCCCATTCTTCTCCCCAGCTTAGATTGCCAAAGCTCTGTGGATTTCAGCTGTATTATTACCAATTCAAATGTGTTCCAAGTCAGAGGAAAGTCAAGAACAATATGTATTTATGAAAAAAGGCCAACTCTTGTTTGGCTGAAGTTCATAACCCGAAAAGAACCCAGTAATTCCACTATTCTTCAGCCTAAAAGTTGGCTGTATTTTTCACTTTCAGCATCTGTTCTGTGGTGCAAGGCATTAATAGCATGGAGGTGGATATATTTACTGATTGTTTGTATTTTAATTTTCAAAGGCAGAGGAATGTTTTAATGCTAGATGAAGTTACAGTATGGAAAAAAAAAATCAAGTAAATCAAGAAACTAAAGCAGCACTTGAAAAGGGAAGGAAAATACCACAGCCAGGTCTGTCTGAGGTGATAGCTAGAGAATAAACATGATTGTGTGTGCTGTAAGATTTTCTAAGCTAACTTAGTGGTTAAGAAAGATGCTGAGCTACAATGTTTGGGAACAAAGGAACATAGTACTGACCTAATTCCTCTCAATTAGCCAACAGTAAAGTTCCATGCACTTTCAGAGAGTAGAATTATGTCAAGTTAAGCACTTCTGAAAACCCCCAAAGAATTTTTTGTTTATAAATTTGGCAGGTGTGGTTCAAAGACTGTTGATGTGCATACTCTCCTTCATGCTGATCTACATGTTTTTAGGAGCAACACATACAAGTGTGAAAGGACTGCTGGATTTTAGTACCCCCAGGGTAACTTGATGTTCTTTCAAGAATGGTTCAAGCTAATGCATGCTATATTGGCTTGTGAATGCACATCTAAAAGCAGGAAAAGAATCCTAAGATCATTTCACATTGACTATCATACAGTTCTCAGGTAGAAGCATGAAGTTTTCAAGACTGAATAAGACCAGGAAGTCCTTCCATTAATGTCATGTATCTTTGGTATTACTCCAGTCTATAATGTTTGTGCAAAGGTGCTCATTGCTTTAGTCTTGATTGTCTAGGACAGTCATAGGACACTGTAATCTGCTACTGCACAATTTCTGAAACTTATAGTTAGCCCTTTGCTAGCACATCTGTGATTTGAATCCTGAATTTAGACAGCGTTTCATCCGGAAAAAAACGAACAAACAAACCAAAAAAAAAACACCCAAAAAACCAACCAACAAACAACCAAACAGCACAAAAAAATCTTCCAGGTTTTGAAAGGCATGTCTTCCTAAGAAATTTTGAGATAAAATCTAATAAAACCAAATAATTTAGCATCTCCTTAATGCTCTTGCTTTGCCAATTATTATCCTTTAAGAAATGGAAAAATATCCTATTTTTACAAAACCTGCACTTGAAGGCCAGCTCCATCTGGGAAACTATGATTCCCCATTCAAAGAGTAAAAGATAGTTTATGAAAAATAGAGGTAGGAGAGGATGAGGACAGCATGACTTTGATAAGCAGCAGTATGTGAAACTTGGAACTTCTGGTTAGCGCTTCTGCAGGACACCTTTAGTATGGCTGACTTGGTAAAAGACATGAAAGGAGACAGACACTTACATGTGTGATTTCCAAATCTAAACTGAACTACCTCTCATTCCTTGCCAGCTATAACGTTTCATTTTCATCGTGCCCAGGACTGATATCAGTTCAAGTCAGTATTGGTATGTGCTGTGCAAAAGCACAGGGAGACAGGGTTCACATTTGAGGAAGATGAGAGCTCACTGGAGAGGGCTCCACACACATACAAGAGCTGTGCCAAATGTCTCTGACAACTGTTGCAGCAGCAGCAGCCTACGCCTGGCTGTGCAATTCATTCAGAAATGACGTGGAATGTGGCCAGCACAGCCATGTTCTCAGCTTCTCCTACGCTGCTGAGCATGGCAAGGTTTCCAGAGGCATCAGCTCCTGCTCTAGCAGCAAACAGACAGTGTTTTATAAATCACTAATACAAATATTAGACTTTATAGAGCAGTTTGCTGGGGATGGGGTATCTGATAATTAAAGCACAGGAGTAAAACAAAGCCTGACAACTTCAATGCTGAGCTCTAAAACTCCCAGAATCACACTTTGGTTTCAAAAGGAAGGTTAGCTCAGTCATTAAGGCTGTTAATCAAAACAATTATCAAAAAACTTGACCAACCAGTATCCTGAAGTTTTGTTAGCTAAAATTTCCAGACATTTCAACCATGAGTTAGGAAACCAGTGTATCATGTGTATAGGCCATATTTCATATTTTGTAGGAACAGCATTCTTATTATTTTCACGAATTTTTAAACTGCAAAAACAAACAAAGCTTTTCATTAAAAAATCTAAGTTAAAAAAATATTGGAAAGAAGGGTTTTCACCAGAGTTTTTCCATTTTGAGGTTCAGCCCTTTAGAGTATTGGTGTCTGACAGAAAGAAAAAAAAAGGAAGTCATTTAAAAAGAAGAGAATATGAAGCTGAAAAATAAGCAGACAGAATGAACTTATTGGTCAGCTGACTCATACCAGAGCAATGCTTGAAACCTATGCAAAAGTCTGGGAAATAAATAAGATTCTTCTGTGGGATTTCCTTTTCCTTGGTCCTTGGAGAAAATCTGTCCATTTAACTACACAACAACCAGCTCTCAGTTCCTCTTTAGAAGCTCTTGTGCTTGGCTCTGTTCTGTGGGAAACAGCTCCCTTTTATCTTGCACCTAGATAGTGATTACTCCCTGTATTTAAGCTTCTGCATGATGGAAAGATGAGAAAAATATGACACAAAAAGAAAAATCACTTTCTGCAATTCCCTTGTGGAGGAAAACGCATCAGAGCCTACTGGCACAGCCCTTTTTCAGAACCAGCTCCTGCAGTGTACTTTTTGGATGGCAATTACTGCAGCAGAGCAGTCAAGAAATGATCCCTTGGACTTAGACAACTGCCAGCACTAATTAAATATTCCTCCAATATCTGCATCTTTCACGCAGGTCTTGAGGACGTCTAAATGCCTTATATGTACAAAAGGAAAACTCAGAGAAGATACACAACATCAAATACATTTTTAATCCCTATAAATGCAGGACTGAAAACACTTCCTTTGTGAATGCATTTGTTTCAACACTCTTGATGGGCTGCTAGGTGTTAAAGAAGCTATTAGATACTCTGCAAGAGCCTACCTTCGCCTGAACTTTCACATTATGCAATCTTACAGCAGACGAGAACTGGAAATAAAAAATGGTAGAGAGGACTCCAAATGTCTGCGAAGGGATAAACTGATTGCACAGTTCCAACTGCAGGCTGACACAAGCACAGATGCTCAAATTTATTTAGACAGCAGACTTCTATTGATTTTTCAGGTGATTTAGACTCCTTGGCATCATTAAAACTTACATATAAAGTAGATTAAGAAGTGTCCTCATGAATGTCTAGTCTGGGTGAAGGACTATAGCAAATCCCAGGAATAGATATGGCTACAGATTTTATTAGAACACTGATACATTTTTCATGTGTACTAGGCTTCCTTGCCTACTTGTCTGAGCCAACTCCCATATTACTAAAATTCTCCTTCTTAATTTTCCATATTCTGTCTATAATATTTTTCTAGGAAATGTAGGAAACGAGCATCTGGAAAAAACCTAAACTGATGTATAAATCATGCACACAAGCAATGTCTTTTCTGTCATGTTTCTGTAGTTCCTAGCATAAAGAGACAACAAAATCAATAATTCCTGTGAGATTATCCAGAGGCATATCAGTCCTGCCGTTTTTAGCAGGAGGACAAACCCAAAAAAACACCTGGACTCTACGAGCCTGAGCAAGCAGGCACTACATGCACACAAATGAATCTGCACATCCAAAGGCACGCAGGAAGCACACAGCAAAATAAGCCAGGACAGCTAGGGAAACATCCCTCAGCAGCTCCATTGCATTAATTCTTCGCAAAAAATGAAATGCTTAATAAGCACTTTTGAAAAAGATGGACAACTTAAATGAAAATAGGAGAGCAGTTGTGGTCAGAACTCCTGGTACGTGTACCTCTGAGAGAGAAATGCTAAAGAAGCCAGGTGACAACACGTGAGTGCAAGAGCCTCACGCAAGTCTCCTGTGGATGGGAGTTTGTGTGGGTCCCTGTCCCAACAAGTGGGCCACATGAGACCTCACCTCCTCAGCTGCCACCACTACCTCCACAGGCATACTACTGCTGTTCCTCTCCCTCAGCCAAATCCTTGCCTGTCTGCTTCAAACCAGAACAAAAAGAGAAATTCAGACATGTTTTACAGTTGGGTTTTTTCCCCTTTGTGGCTTTATGGGGTATATTAGCCTCAACCGAACAAGTTTTCCAATCCTGATGGGACTTGGAGCATCAATCCACCAGAGTTTAACCTTCTCCCACAGGCAGCACTCTGAAACAAAATCAGTCAAAATGGTGTCCAAATGCTATAAAAAAAGAGGGAGGTGGCTGTATTTTAGCATCGATAAAATGAGTATACTTTACTCAAGTATCCACAAGACACTTCTGCTAGCCAACATGGGCGGGGGTTCAGTTCTGCTTTTTGTTTTTCAAAGAAGATTCCTGGATTTCTAGGAGAAAAATTATATTGTGTTAAAACTGAGAAAGAACCACTCTTTCCGAGCAAGAGCTCTCTCCAGGAAAACATCACAGACAATACCGGCACTTCAGCATACTTTCTCTACTGAAGAAGGCCAGCACATAGAAAAAGTTGGCCAATGCCTCTTTCACCTTTACTCAAAAGCGTCCACAGCTGGACTGAGATTTTTGACATTTGCTGAAACCCAGGTTACAATCTGTCTCCTCTCTGGCCTCTACACAGGCAGTTTCGCTGCTTTGCAATGCAGAGTAAAAGATAAAGGACACTGATATTATGAAAGCATGGCACACAAAAGGTTTAGGGAATTTCTTCAGATTTAACTCTTTTTATTTTGATTTCATTTGAGAGCCACCATTCCCCACTAATTAAAGCATCTCTTGAAATAAAACTTCTCTGGATAAACTTCCAGAAATGCAGGTTAAATTATTATTCTGCCCCTTTCCTCATAACCTCTTCTGAGCCCTCACTGTTAATTCAGACACTGGCAGGTAATGCTGTCTTTCAGTCCTGTTATGCAACTTGGCTTCCAACACGTGCAAGAACTAACATGTTTCCTCCAGATAGATTTGCTTTCCCAGGCTCCTGCCTTCTCAGCAATGCGAGGTACTTTGTGTGGAGTCATCTCAATTTCCTTTGAAACCCCATTTTTCTAAATACTTAGATTTTTTCAGAGATAAGAAAAGTCAGTTGTATATTTATCTTGAGCTATCAAACACACTAAAAAGAATCTATCTGAGATTCCAGGCACCATGGCTAAATAATAAAAATACAGTCAGTCTTATGCAAACAAATGTGTACACTCCAGCTGCCTCAAACTCTCACAGGGCAAAAAACTACTCCTGCCACAGGTTCTCCAGAAAACAAACCAACCAAGGGTTGGTTCAGCCCTTCCCACTCTGAAAACATCACGCTTCAGTTTTAGTCCCTAAATATTGGACAATACAAACCACAGTGTTTTAAGTCATCGTCTTTTCTGGTGTTTCCACGAATATAAGTACTGCAATTGTTCATTGTTCTGAATCTTGAAAACCCCAAGCATAGATTTATCTTTCAATCCTATTTTTAAATCTATATTTTTAAATCTATAACTGTACAGTTTTATATGGATTTAGATTTTTATAGATTTATATAGATTTACTCCTTTGTAGAAATGGCTACTTGATATCAATCATTAGAACAAAACATATCTCCTGTCTTTGGTTTCTTTTCCACAGCTTGACTAATGCATCAAATTGCCTATATTTTAACAAGGAGATGCCATATATCTGAGAAATAAAATAGCACAGTCCTTAGTAGAAGTCCACATTCTTCAGCTTGCCATCTTTTACCCATTTGAGGCAAATATTTTTTAGCACCATGTGTCAATAAAAACTAAGAGCCAATAAAACAGCCTAGCTTGCATTGTGGGGTGCTGTTAAACAGAAATACATCTATGACATTCAGTTTCTTTCAGGCACAGTGAGTGTAATTCAGCAGAAGGCAAATGAACCTCATTTATCAGCAATGACTTTTCTCCGTAAAATAAAATAATAATAAAAAACCCCACAAACCAAAACAAAACTATGTTTTTGCTAAGACATCATTGAAAAACAAAGGTTTAAACCATCAACTTTCCTTTAAGTGGAAATCTTCAAATCTGATGGTGGTTTATTAGCTATTTCCCTCCCTTTTTGTAATTACGTTTGCTTTCACTCTTTTAGATTCTAGGGCAGTGTCATTTCTACAGAGACTAAATCAGGCAATATTAAGTGCTTTTTGTGATTCTCAAGCAAGCCATTTTTGAAGTACAAAGCAACAGTTATTTTTGCTGGCTGACACAGTCTAGAGCCCAAAGACATATTATTCCACCTTCAGAAAGGCAACAGCTGGACCACCTGATGGTCATTACTGTAACCCCTGTCCCACCATCAACCCCTTTGCCTGGGGACAAAGGACAATTCTAAGACCAGAGTGACTGAGCTCACTGTGCTTGCTATGGTTCCTGCAGCCTCTGTGAACAGATGCCAGTCACCTCCAGACAACTTTTAACAACTATTCTTTCAGCAACCTTCTAGACTTTCATTAATGTGCTCAAAAAAAAAAAAAAAAAAAAAATCAACAAGCAGGAGAAGCCAAACGTAGGCAGATCAACCAGACTTTCCTTATGCTCAGTCAATCACTCCTTCAGAGAAGCCCACCAGCCACATCAGAAAAGAGTAACTTTTCCAAAGCAAAGGAACCAATTGAATACAACTTCAAGGTGAAGAAAAGACATCTCTTCCACCCAGTACTTAGCAAAAGGCATTTCCAATGCTCTTCTGCTTTGGTGCTCTGTCTTAAAACCCTCTCCAGACAGGGGCAGAGAGAGTCAGAGCAGAGCCCATTACATGAGACACAGCTCTCAAGAACACAGACAAACTGTGGGATGAACAAGGCGTTGGAGCCGAAGGATGAAAGAATCTTTGGAATAAGCAATCCAAAACTTTCAGAAAAACAGGAGCAAAACAAACCCTTGGAAATTTAACCCAACAGCTGAAATACTCCTGCAATGACATAGTTCTTACCTTTGCCATCTGTGCCTGCACGCCATTTGCTTTGAGAGATGCTACTGCTTTCTGTGCTGCTGCGGGACTGTCAAAATCTACAAAACCATAACCTGAAAAACAAACAAATAGATTTTCAGTGTTATCCATGTGTATGAGCACAGATAAAAGATTTTCAAAAAGAAGGAAAATGTTTCCATTCTCTCACACTGTCTCATAATCTTCCTGTAGCACTGCCACCACACCTTTATTTGTCATGTTTTTTCTCCTGAACCTAGTGGGGTTTAAGGGAATGCAGTGACCTGAAGCTTTAAAGTGCCAGAAGAGATGCAGCAGAGGGGGACTGCAGGCAGGTCTTTGTCTGTCCTAACAGATTAAAGGTCCTTGGCAGCAGAAGGGCACACACGCTCATGGGACTCTAGTGCTCTGGAGTCCTGCCCCATCTCTTCCATAAGAGGAGGTAACATGAGATACAAAGCTACAGCTTGCAATATCTGGTTTAATGAGAAAACACCCCTTCTCCTGTCCTTTAAAACCCATACAAGGATTAAGCTTCAGAAGAGGAGGGCAACAAATCTCCGTGTCAGGTTGGGGCCATGTGTGCAGGGGCAGAGAGAGCAGCCTTCCAGCAGGTGGGACCAATTCAGGGAGAAATCCCGATGTGTGCTCTATAGGCAACTACCAGATAGCTCTACAAGATGGTGAGATAGCAAAGTCTCAACTTTGGTTAAACCATATCCCTTTCATCTTATTGCTCTCTGCTGGAACAAGGGACAGATCTCTGCCAGGAATTGCTTTGGGGGTATCATCTGAACAATAGCTTAGAGGTTAGATCTTCGGGATTGGCAAGGGATAATCGTCTGCTTTTAAGTGGCTTTCTTACTCCTGGTATTTGCATTAGTTTAGTATATTAATCAGCCAGTCACTTCCTATCTTCTCTTACTCCCTCTCCACTTTTTTCTTCCTTTTAGCCAGCAACACTGGAATGTTCAAGCAAGCCCAGCGCTGTTAAGCCCTTACTGGACAGCAACAATTCTGAAAGTATTTGTATTTTCCTAAAGACATAAAGGAGGGGTAAGAGGACGGGGAATTGACTTTTCACAACTTTTAAAGCACTGAGCTGTCTCTGATATTCTACAGCATTCAAATGTCTTACTCATAAAGATTTCAACTGAATTAGGAGGACCTAAAAATCTCACCAAGTGCCTATTTAGGCAGCTGTATATATTTCAAAATCCATCCAGGGAAAATCCCTACATCTTATTAAGCAATTACAGCGCAGGTAGGCATGTGCTGCTCAGACAAGCTGTGGCCAGGGGCCACATCTTTGGCATCTCCCTGGAAAGCCATATGGATGAAACTGAACTACCTGAAAGCTTTAATAATATTAGCACAAGCGTATTTATAGCTTCTTTGCAGATATCTCCATTTACTAGGTCAATACACATCCTACAGAAGGCAACCACAGATATGATTTCCTGCTGTATCTATTTGTATTTCTTTTCCCAGCCTTTCTTCCTACTCCTGGGAGGCTTCATTGCCATCCTCTCTGCCCCAAATCTAGGTATAAGAGTGTGTGCTTGTGATCACCTTGGCCCTCAAATTACAAACATCTCTCTTATTATTTTGGTATGGATACATTGCTCAATGAAGGGGTTAGTCCAATCATGAAAGAATTTTGTGTACATGGATGTTTTTGTTCCTTGTCTTAAATCTCACCCACAAAGTTCTAAGAAAATTAAAAGAAATAAGAAAACTGCTGACTTAAGGAGCATGAAAAGCACTATTCTGTAGCAAAGTCAAGATCTGAACCTTTCTTTTCTTTGCTCAGTTTTCTATTTTGGTGTTTAGTAGAGGGTTTTGTGTTGAGGGGAGGATTGGGGGAGATTTTTTTGATAGGGCATTACTACAGATTGAGGGACCTTGTGATACAAACACTGACAGATTGAGGGACACTGATAAAAAATCTAATAAACACTAGAGTTTGATCAACTTCGGAATGTAAGGAGTATTTGGCCTTCTCTGATTCCCTCATTTGATTTTCCCTTTTTACTGCAAGCCATTTTTAAATCAGCTTGTCCTGTATCACATTTTCTTTTGCAGTGCTATCCAAGCTCTCTTCTCACTGCAGAGCTGCAGTAAAGCTGCCACTGCTTTGAACTAAAAAAAACTTGCTACAAGAGAGCAAGAGTCCTCCCTGGATTTCTCCAATGCCTTTGTCCTCTGGGAGAGAAACTTCTGGGAGGAAGAAGGAGATACAATTAGATGCAACTTCCATTTTCCTATATGAGAGATCCTGACAAGAAGCCAGAGCTGTCAAATGGGAAATCTGAAATGTCTTGGGAAGTGATGGAATGGCTTGGATCAAACACTGAGGAAATTACTTCTTAGGACAGTGAGGAGGTCTTCTCAGGAAGCTAAACTGGTTTTTTTATTTCTTACCATTTCCATGCCCAACAGTTAGGAGGTAAAAGTGCAAAAGTAATTTTAACAGTGTAATTAAAAACAGATAATGGAGTTAGATTTTTGTCGCCCTGATCTTTTTCAGACTTCTGATGTTTGCATTTTTGTAGTGGAGTTTCTCACGGATTTTCATGTAAACAAAGTGATGTTATTGTAAACTGTCCTTCTTGTTTATCATTCCTCTCTTGGGGAGGGACAATTGATGGACTTCTAGTTTGACCAGTGTGGTTGGAGAGGTGGCAACCTCATCATCCAGTCCATGGTCATTGTCAAAAATCTGTATAAACTGAAGTAGAAAAATAAAGTTCTCTCTCTTTTGCCCTGATGACTTGACTCTGTGTGTGTTGTTCATTTTATGTCCTACAGTGGCAGATTTTTATATTTAACATCAGTGCACAGTGCAGGCTTCATGTATGAAGGAATAGAAAAGAAATTATTTTTAATATGACTTTCTAGACAGCACAGTAATTATTCACATCTAAGTTAGTTTTGCTTGTAAACAAAAACCAGAATGTGTAAGAATATTCCAGTGCTGTATCATAGATCTCAGGTACATTTAGCATAATAAATTATTGAAGAGTAACATCAGTCCATAATACCTAAAACATCAGTCCATAATACCTAAAACCATGAATATCTTCTAAGCACTTTTTTCTGTGGGCACAGGGGGTTATATGACCATTATCAGAGATCCAGTGGAGTCTTGAGACAAAAAAAAACACTTCAGCTGCCCATTATGCATTCTAATATTACTACTCCCAGTCTCACTGCAAAGCTGTTCTTTTTCCTTCCCTCAAGCTCATTTCCATTCCAAGTATCTTTTTCTAGCCCTCCCCCCTCCTGACACATCTCTCCACCACACACAGAACATCAGGACAAAATCACTCCATGGCTGAAAACCCATCCAAAGAACATCAATCTGCCGCAAGGGAAGCCAAGTTCCCAGGCTGTTTCAGCATTCAAGTATCCTTACAAGAACCCTGCAATCCTATATAACAGAAAACCAGGCATGTTGCCTTTTTGTACAGTTTCCATTCTTCCACGTAGATCTTTATAGCCTGTGTTAGTGATCTATGCTAACATATTTCATTTGTTTATAATCTCACTTCATTTTTTGTGTCTCGGGCACTAACTAAAGAGTACTGGTTTTTCTGTTTGGGTTTTGGGTTTTTGTGTGTTGCGAGTTTTTTGTTGTTTTGGTTTTTTTGGAGGGGGGCTTTTTTTTGGGTTTGTTTGTTTTTTTTTTTTAAATTTACTTGTCTGGGTGGATGAAATTTAGCCCCCACAAAAGCTAAAACTGTCTTGGAACACCCTCTCCAGTGTTCTCCAAAGTGTAAATGAGCTTCAAACTCCCTGTGCTGAGAGTCCTTCCCTCTTGTCCAGGCTGCGGCTGAAGCGGGTTGTGCTCCCCGTCAGCAGAACTGGGCTGCTGTGGCTGCCCCTGGCAGGTGCACTGTGGCTGTGTTTGGCTGCTCCAGCATCTATCCCTGATCTGTTCCCTGGCTCCTCCTGGGAAAAGGTAGGAAAATTGTTGGAATCATCCCTCAGGATGAAATTCAGATCAGGGTCTGCCAATCAGACACTGCTCTAAAAAAAATCTACATTTCTTTTTCCTCCTTTAAAAACAAGTGCAAGCCCCACCAGACTGTCCCTCTGCTAGACTCAAATTCCACAGCTTTTTTTTTTTCTTTTCTTTCCCCTGCATTTTTATTGTGTGTTCACTGCCTTGTAAACATTATAGTCAATGGATTATACATTTTCCCCCCACAATTTTTATGCAGAGCATCATGAAAAACCAACTCAGATTCTAAACTAGGACCTTCAGACTATGCTCACAAGAATCCATCACCACCACAGGAAACCAAAACTATTTCTCCTTTTTGCCTGAAGCATACTGACATTTTCCTTTAAGAACTCCAAACACAAATAAGGAAAGCTGTGTTGTTCCCTGCTGCTTTGAGAGATGGGAATTGAACTTACCAGTAACATGAGCCCTGCACCTCAAGTGTACTTACACTGAGGGTGACTTTGGTACTTCAATGCTACAAGTCCTCCAAGTACCCGAAGTTTTTTTTTGTAGAATGACATATTACAAGTTCCTACATGCAAGCACACACACAAAGAAACCCAGGACAAGACTATCTAGAATAATTGTTAAACCTTTCCTTTAAGAAATACAGTGTCTGTAATTTTGTATTGGCCTGATGCCATTAGGGCTAAATAATTAAATTTTTTAAATAAAACCAGTATGGTTTTGGGTTTTTTTTTTACCTGTGGGGGAAAGAAAACAGCTAAGCATCAGCAAACTCAAGTTTATAGCTAGCTGCAATAAGTGCTACCCAAATACACTGGCAGACACTAAACATCTCTGTCTCCTATAACCTAAATGGCTGGGGGCCTCCCGGTCTCAGTTTCTCAGTTCCATAATTAAGCTTGGCAGCAGGTTCAAATGAATTAAAACTGAATGTCACTATTTCCTCAACAAATCCCTCATCCTTGTTTTTTCTTACTTGTCAGGAGAAGACCAGCAGAACAGCAATTAGTGGTAAGCAGTGCAGTGAAAAAGAACCAAGTATACACTAATTAGGTCACTCGCCAAACACGTTCATTTCATTGGCAGATTTAATCAATGTTTTCCTGAAATGTCTTAAATCTCCTATGCTAATTTAAAGTTTTGTTATTGTTGTTACTTTAAACACAGATGGGATGCCTGGAGATTTTCAATTGCTTTCCACAAATACATTTCAAAATAACAACCCCTCATATAGCATATCATCAAAATTTCGGCACAGGTTTTAGGAAATGGCCTCCAATTTTATGCCAATATTTTTGTGCCTGCAAATACCTATGGGTGCAATTTTGTGGATTTAAGTAATTGCAGGTGTGTAGAGGTCTTAGCCATCAAACTCTGAAATGCCGTGATGGATCGGGTACTTAGGGGTAATGCCAAATAATTTAAGGGACTGCCTGCCACCTGAGGTTCCCGTAATTCTTGTGAAGTGCTGGATGGCAGCACAGTGCAAAGGTGAACTTCCACTGGCACACGTGGGGCTTTACACTTCACCTCCAGGGAGCTCCGCTGGTGTAGTGACGGGAATGAGAGCCTTGCTGCCTTTTTGGAGCACTGAGGCAGCCCCTGAGTCACTGCCAAAAGCAGCATTAGTTACCCAAAGTGCACGGGAACAGAAGTTTCAGGGTGTCCTAGCAGCTTGGGCCCCCAATTAGTGCATACAGCGAGCACACCAAGGTGCATTTTTGCACGGAAGACACTCCGTCGGCAGTCGTCATTGCTGATGCCATGGGAAAGGAGCTGTCACGGCTGCTGAACTAATCTGCACCACAGCAGCCTGCTCTGCCCTCCTTCCTGTCCTCACTGCACACCCCCGTGTCCTCACAGCAGCTCCATCCTTCCTGCTGGTGCTGCCCCCAGAACCCACAACCACCAATGGGTCTGAAAGGGCAACGTGCAGCCAAGCCACGGCTCGGCAGCCACCTGATCACCCAGGGTCAAAATAAAATTAAAAAAAAGAACCAAAGGCCAAAGAGCAGGAGAAGCATGGTTTCCTAGAAGTGAGGAGTGGAGCATCCTGGCATGCTGCTGAGCTGGAGCTCTGCAAAGACAGGAACCTCTGGCAGGGGGCTGAGAAAGGAGAAGCCGTGACAAACGAGGGAAGATAAGTCGGGGATGGTGAATTCTGAGCCTGACCCTGACCTAAGGCCAAACACCACATCTGATCTCTGACCAGGCACTGCTTTAAATCACTTGAATTCAAGTCAACCAGTACTCTCTGTTTTCTGGCTCCCACACATCCCCACAAACACAGACAAGAGACAGGAGGCCTGACCCATCCTGCCAGGAGACCGGCATGGAGTCTGGGCACTAATTCAGCCAGTGTTCCTGGACCACTAATCTTGAAAGCACCTAAATACAGATGGGGAGCTCACACACACTAAGGAGCTTTCTGGTTCCACTGATGCCAACAAACTCACTTCATCAAAAGAGTTAATGCTTGGTTTCTGTAAGTTAACATCTTTGCTTCCTTCCTGACAGATGGAAAAGGCCGACTGTCCCAGGCAGCCCCCACTCCTGCCAGGCCCTCTGTACTAGGGGTGGACATGGGTGTTAAGGGAAGCTGTGGCAAAGCAGGAACTCCAGCTCTCACATTCTCCCACCTTAGAGAGCTTGACTTGGTCACAGTGACTCCTTTTGGCAGAATAAGACATGTAAATTTTGCATAATATTACACAGTAGTGGAGATAGTTTTAAAAGATGAACACAGATTTGTTTATGTGTAATTACAATTGGATTATAGCTAAACTTTTATCCTAGGTCTGACGAACCAGACCTTTTGGAACTGTGCTTCTCACCAGCATAAAATGCTTTTTTAACATAAAAAAATTCCCAGGTCTTGTTTCTGACCATCTAGAATCCAATATATCAGATCTGAAATCCAGATCAGAGAAGACTGAGCATATCACACAGGTTGGGTCTTCAAGGGGTGTGGAGGTTGTTTGGACAAAAAGAAGGATAAAGTAATTTTAAGAGAGTGCTTACTTTTTTCATCAATGTTTCTGCTAATGCTACTTAGAGACTGGAAATTAAAAACCACCCCCAAAAGGAGATGTGATGAGAGAAAGGAACACCAGCCTAGTGAAGAGGCAGCAGTCAAAATTACTTGATGAATTAAGAAACCATGAAATAGAATGTACTTATAACAGATACCTTATTTTAACTTTATAATATCATATCACCCTATTTTAACTATTTATGATATAAATATCTGTACATATATATGAATACATTTGAAGACACAAGAATGTTTTGACACAAACACTAGTATAAATACACAGCTAAGAAAATATATAATAATCAAAGAAATGTTTCTCCTTCACACTTAAAAGAAACCACTAGGATTTCACAAAAAACTAAGTTAATTTGAGTTGTAAAGTTCACTTTTGCCCAGCACTTATTTAGAATGTCTCTTAAAAGGCAGTATTCATTCTGACAGTCAGGTAGTCTGCAAAAAAAGTGATTATCTAGTAATTTACTATGCAATTTTCAGACATTGTTTTATGCTCAGATAAAGAATCAAATTAAAGTTTTATAAGCCTTGGAAAATTAGAGTTAGCAAGCAAAGAGGTTGAATCACCCTTGAACACAAAATTACCGAAAACAGCTTTTTCTTTCATTGTTCAAATTGTGCTAAAATATTCCTACAGCTCCAAATGCTCAGACTAATAGTAAAATAGTCTACATCATTACTATTTTTAAATTTCTACTTTATAAAAATGTTCTCAGTGGCTAGAAAGTGGTGAATCATCACCTTTTAATTAAAACAGCTCATATATAGTTAGAAAAATAATTGGAAGTGGAGACTCTTAAATGCAAGAAAGAAAAGATAGTCCCTTCATTTCAGATCACTCCCCAGAGATGCACCTACACTGTTAAGTATGAATATATCACTGATTTTTTTTTTGTTTGCTTTAGCTTGATATGGAAATACAGCACAAAACTGTCACTTTGATTATGTTTCTGCAGTGATTTCTTTTGCCTCTTGCATTATTTGAATCCCCTTTATAACAAGAGATATGGAGAAAACCAGCACTAACTAACAGAATTTTTAGAGATCTCTTTGCAAACACCTTAATTTGAACATCCAATTACTTTGATTTAAGCAGAGCATATATGAATACAGGTTATTATTAATTGCATTGAGTAATTTATGATATTTTAATGCAAAACTGAAGTATGGAACTCAAGATGATATTTTAATGTATTTTAAATTGCTTCTAAATTATTTTTGTCAATCTCCAATAAGTAAGTGAAACAGTACAAAACCTGCAAAATTTTGCTGTGTGGGAAAGAAGTACTTATACAGTAAGTATATGTAAGTAACAATATGTATATGCATATTCATGTCTATTTTTTCTGGAACTTCATGCTTCCAAAACCTTAGTCTCTGAAGGAACAGAAGCAGATCTCAAAACTGACAAAAGCTCTTTGTGAGAGATGGTTGCAGTAACAACTGTGAGGGGGAGACGCATAAGAAGTTATGAATTTAGCAAATATACCTAACAAGAAAACAGTATTGCACTTGAGTACCCTCTCTCAATTTACACTGCATTCTTGGCAATTCAGAACCCCAAAGACTGGCAAACTGAAGAAAATTCTAGAAAGAGCACAAACACAGCCATAAAAATCCAGACTTTGCAAATGGCAGAACACTATTTGTTTATCCCAAACAATGACAAATGTTTGGGGCCTTAAAAGTGAACCTACATGTGGGTGAATACTTATGGGTAACCCTAATTGCATCATGTGACATGCACAAACACAGAGACCTGAGACTTTGTGAGGACCCTTCAAAGAAAATCTTGGAGAAAATAAACCGAGAGGGAAGTTGAGAAATATTTCCTGGTATTTGCTAACAGTGCGAACTTGGATTAATCACACAAAACCAATGATGGAAAATTCATTGCTCAAGTTACCAAATATGGACTGAATAAAGAAAAAAAACATATTGCAAGTCTTGCAGTGGCCGAAGGACAAGAGATAAACACACTTTCCCATCTTTAACTTTTGAAGTAAATCTCTCTGCAAGTTCCATTGATTCACTGTCAAAATCCAAAATGAAGATTAACTCTGTTTTTAAATACAATAGCTCACATCTACAATTGCCATATAAACCTATGTATGATTCAACATTACAGTTATTTACTACCATGACATTTTTATCAATATATTAGTTGTATAATGCAATTATGAAGATTATTTTCACTAGATTTAGCATGAGACCGTCATTGTGGCTCTGCAGCTGAGCTAAATTTCACACTTGAAGCAGTGATTGAAGAAAGCAGAACGTTCTCCCAAACTCAAGTACTGCAAGAGGAGTGCTTAGTTACATATTTACATAAAAGGGAGGGAAGGATACAATAGCTGTTTCTTTCCTAGACTGGAGAAGCACTCAGTGACTCATAAGTGATAATATTTTGCAATACCCAGAAGAAAATAACCAGAATTCGTAGTTTCAGATTTAGATCACCTGCGTTGAGATCCAGAGTTATGGTATCAGTTAATAGCCTCCCTGAAAAACGTATAAGGAACCCTTACACCCAAGACTGGAAAAGGGATCGCTTTTTAAACTGCTATTTTTCATATTCATTTTCCTCTGATTACAGCGACGTCCAGATGCTGAAGTTTCAAAATACCACAAGAAAGACTATTTTCTCGGTATTTCCAGACAGCAGGAAACTCTGACACTCTCATGAGAAAGTCTGTTCTTCTGAGGTTTCATGCTCAGTTATGCAGACTCCAGAGCTTTACTTAGCTTGGATAATGTTTGGGTAAGATATGAAACCAAATCTCTTGAGATTTGTCCATCACTTATTTTAGACCTGAGCGACTTGAGTAAAAAACCTGGTGTAGAGAAACAGTTTAGAAAAAAAATCATTCAGCCATTAGTTCTGAAAGCTCCCAGTGCCTGTGTAAGACAACTGATTTTCTCTTCTAAATACTGGACCTCAGTTTACCCAAAGCTAAGTAAGTTATCCACCAGCTGTTCACCAAAAAGGCACATAAACTAAGAAACTATGAGACTAATTCCAGCTCCCGTGGACTAGTTAGAAATGAACATTTATACTGTCCTGCATCTCTCAAGGCTGGTATCTAGCAGACATTTATGGACAGACAAAACAGAATCTATGGGTGCTGTACTTCCACTGCACCACACCTATGGAAGACAGCAGTGAAATACTGGGAGGCAGAAAATGAAATCTCTCAGCAGCCAACTTTTCCAGCAGTCATTTTAAACAATGATACTATTCTAGGAGGCAAAGGAGGATATTGCCTATCACCCAGGACCCTTTGTCAGAAATGAAATATTCCATTCTCTTCCTCCCAACATTGGATTGCTCAGCAATCTTACCATTAAGTAACTGCAAATCCTTGCAAGTAGGAAGAAACAATCTGACAAGAGAAGAAGCACTTGGTGATCACACTGTGATTACTCAACTTTATTAAAAATAATTTTCTTTTCAGTATGTTTTGACAAGAAAATAGAAAGCATCTTGTGCAGGCTTCAGGAAATATTAAAATAACCCAAGGTGATGAACACGTTATTATCCAGTCTGTTCCAGAGGGAGGATGCTCAAGTACTGAAATGGTTTTCATTTCAAATACACATTCATTTTCAAGACACCGCACTTGAAAAATTGGACTGTGTATTTGTCATACAGTAAGCAGTGATAAAGAGCACAGCAAATTTATGTTCTTTATGCAAACCACTTGTAATTCAGAAAACAACTATAGTTTCTAAAAGGCAGCAAAGTGATAACACTTTCTCAAGAAAGTTAAATGTTTTTTTCATGCCAGTTGGCCAATTTCTGGCATGCCAACTTTTGCTGTGACAAACATTTTGGATAACATGCAAAGAGCTCCTATTCCAACCCATCAACACTCATGATGTCTTGGACCTTTAGGTAGAGGTGAGCAATACCTTCTGAATATTTCATATTTCTAAGAAAAGGATCCTGATACCACCACCACCACCATGATGCTAAAATACTGATGACCTTTGAGCAAGATGTCAATGGGCTTTCAAGAAATGACTGGTGGTAACAACCAGCATTAGCAATGTGCTATAGAGGAGAAGCACAGCAGAGATGGGCATTACAGAGCAGGATAAGCCCCAACAGACAAGTGAGAACAAAATTCATGTTAAAGACACAGCATACATTTATTGCCCAGTGATTCTGGACTTAGACAGTATTTCAGAAAATCAGAATGTAAACATCCTCATAGTTTTATAGCTTTATTGCCTAGGGTGTTCTTTTTCTTTTGTAGTTAAACATCAGTTGCACTTTCTGAGCTTTTTTTTCATGTATCTACCACATTTAGCTGTAGCCTGAAGTTCAAAAATGCTATTATTATCGTAGCCAGAAATGGCTATTAGTTTTCTAGGCTGAGACAAATTAAAAATAATAATTAAAAAATTTTTTAAAAACCCCAAGAATGGAGAAGAAATCACATCAGAAAATCTCTTTTCAAGATCTCTAATCCATTTTCTTCAGATTTGAGATAGTTCTGCAATGTAGGTAAGTGGAAGACACAGATAAAGTGCAGGCTTTCAATCAGATCTGAATTTCAATCTAGTAGAAGTTTCCTATCACTATAAATCACATATCTCTAAAACATGAAAAAGAATCAAGTGAATAATGTAACATTTGAATCTGAAGCAAGCACCTTCCTTCCTATCTTGAATTTCAGGTAGCTCTTGAGCGTCAGCTTGCGTGTAACATTCCCTGCTGGTACAGAACACGGGGTCACACACCACAAAGGTCTGATGAAGGTGCTCGCTGAAGCCCATGCTGAAGCCACCTGGATGATGACTGTGAGGCATCAGGAAGTGAAGCCAGCAGGAGCACAATCCCATGTGTATAAATGCCAATATGTAGGAAGCTTCTTGCACACTGAAATTCATGGCCATAACTAGCCTCAACAGAGCTTGCAGAGAAAAAAGGCACAAATATGGGATTGGAAGAGACATCCCAGGTCTTTCTGGAATGTGGATGATGAAAACCCAACATCAGATGATGACATGGGGTTACAGCAGTGACTTACGTAATTCTTTTAATATTACCCTTTACTTACTGGAAGGATCTCACCTGATACATCCTTGTACCATATATATTGCCTTCACAACTGTGCCTATTTTTGGCTTGGGCACTTGTAAAATCATCTGATACTTTCCCTATAGATAATCTTCCAACTTTCCATTCCGCAGTTCTTCTGTTACTTGTTAAGTAAATGATTTTACTACTGGATTTTTTCTCTGTTTCTCAAAATCCAGTCTAATCACTTTTCCATGTAATTGCCTAATGTTTCCCAACTTTGTGTTAAAAGCGAGTATTGAGGGAGCTTTCGCAGCAATATCATCAAAGAATAAATGAGAAATTTGATACATGCCTTAGAAAGATGGGGTGGGCAGGCATTGCTGATGGTGGTAATTGCTGTGTCCTGTATCCTGAATTCAGATCCTAAGAATATCAGCAAGGACTATGTTCAGCAGCTTTTCCTAAATGCTCAGGCATCCTCTGAACATAAAGGTGTTAAGTTTAGGGTCTCCAGAGACCCTTAAGGATTTAACTAAGAAGCAAGCTCATTGATATATATTGCCAGTGAAAGGCCAAATATACAATGGAAAACAACTTTCACCACATGAAGCCAGTTTAAGGTATGAATTTCAAGGCTTAAAAATAAAAAGCAAATGTGAGGAAGGGAGATATGCTAAAATATTCTTTTTATAAATGCAAGTGAGGACAAGTCAGATACAGTCGTATTCTGTTATTAATGAGGGATATTTTATTATTAAAAATATCACCCTTTTTATAAATTATACAGAGAATTACTGAGATGCCCAGGTCTGTAATAGTTTGCAGAGAGTGGCTGTGCATCAGCGTAGTACAACAAATAAACAAAAATAAAAGAGAAAGCAGCAAGGATTTTTGCTGGGACACACAAACCCAGCAAATGTATTTTGCCTAGGAAGCCAAAATGCACAAAAAGAGAAAAAGACATTTGAAATGCCCAGCAGGATCCTCATACGCCACATCAAAGAAATACAGAAACAGCAACCAAAAAATATTTTTTGGTCTTTCAAGAAAGAGTGTGAAATCTCCCCACAGTTTTGTGTGTGTGTGTGCTCTTGGTCAGTCACTCAGCCCACGTTTGCTGTAGCAGGAGAGAGAGAGAACAGACACTGGCACTGCAGCGCATCTCTCACGCAGACGCCAAATACATGTTGGTGTTGTCAATGCAGAGATATGTAAATGTTTTGAGCCTGAATGTCTGCTTCCTGTCAACAGCAAGAATTAGCCAGACAAATATCCGGCAGGCGCGGCTGTGCCTTCTTAAGAGTATAAATGTTGTACTACAAAATTTGCTGCTTGCTTTATCGCTGGCCTGTAGCTCTCAGAGCTGTTTTCATGACCAAATGCAAAGGAAAGCACCTTCCCACACCACCACCAGATCCTGAAAGCAGTGAGGAGGGTGTATGGGGGGAAATGCTGAGATACCAGCTGGATGAAAAAATGAACACTGAGTTAGTTACTCAGGGCCCACGACAAAAAGGGTGCTCACAACAGGAAACTCATCTCATTTCCATTATACAGAGATAGCAGCCTTGGCAACAACTTGCTACTCTACCCCTACACCTTCTTAAGCACCACTGTGTATTGCTGGGGCAGACCTGGGACTTTCTTCCAGAGGTGACACAGGCAGGTGGTGCATCAGACAGAAGATAGCATGTCCATGTATTTCTGTATATAATGCAATTGGAAGATCCTGTACTGGGTATTTCTATTACACTGAGTGACATCGTGTTATATGACCCTGAGAGCAGGTTTATTTTTCACTGTTTAAAGGCAAGGGTAGGGGGTAACATGGAGCTAAGGTGTAAATTCCCTCACATGCCAGGCATGTAACCTTTGACATAAATGGGGATTGCCACTCTCATCTATTCATGGGATGGAACTGCTTCACCCTCCCTAGTGCTCTCTCCTGAACTAGAAGACAATATGAGGTTCCAGCAACAGACAGGGAAGACATTTGGAAAGAGGAAACCTCCCTAGTCTTCCAGAACTTACACCATTCTGTTATTTAATTTATTACTTTTTTTTTTCTTTTTTCTTTCCAGATGCTTGGGACAAACAATGCACATGAAAAAGAAGTAGCCTTTCCTTGCCTGTATCTAGAAACAAGTAGAAGGAGCAGATGAAGGATCTCATGCAAAGCATGATGGTGTGACAGGATGGGAGACAGACTACAGTATTAGACAGCTTTTCCCCCCTTTAGTCTACACTATATCTAATTAGGATGCCCATTTCACCTTCCTATCAGGCATTTTGTCACTTAGGAAGTCTGCATTTATTGCATCAAGGCATTGTTGCCCCGGATAACAAAACCTAAGATCTTTTGAAGAAAGAAAGAAAAGTTCAGCAAATCATGTGATTCCAATCCTAATTCACATATGTGGCACAAGTGCATTGCACTTGTCTAATGGGCAACCAAGCTTCCCTCAGGAAAGTCAGCATTTTAGTGTACAGTAGGAAAATTAAGAAAAAGTCATCTCCAACCAAAAAATAAACTCCAGTTTATTTAACAGTTTAAAATAAACCACTGAAGACTAAACATCTGGGCTTTTTGGATATTATCCCAGATGCTGTGTGTAGCACTGAAGCTCTTCATCATGGTATCCTCTTAAGAATTTGAGTAAGATCATTCCCCCAGTACATGTTGCTTCTCTGCAGAACACCACAAAAACATGCATGTTGCAATAAGATCTCTTTGCCACGTGTGTGGAGATCATACAGAACCACAGCATTTCAAATTTCTTTGGGTTCTCCAGGACTTCACATAATACTGATCTGCAGCAGTAGCAACAGCAACCACCCGTGTGGACCACAAAAGCCAGTTAGGGAGGGATTATCAGAAACACTCTAATAAATCAGCAGTGTTTCTAGAACTGCCACTGGAGGCCAGTGGGGTATTTTTGTTCCTGAAATGCAACAGGCACATCCACAGCACATCTCACCAGCATCCCTCAGAGACCTTCCCACCAGCACTGAACAAAGCAATATTGCCTACATGGTAAAGAGCAGTGCCAGAACAGTGTGGTCCTCCCAGAATATTTAGGACTGTTTCTCATCAAGCGTAAAAAGAATTAGCAGAGCACCACTGTGCCACCAGTTTCAGTACTAGTTTGGACAGGTCTACTCAGTCCTGCACTGCACTTGTGAATACCCCAGTTCCTGAAGAACTTGTTTTGAGATCTCCACTGGTCCCATCTTCCAGGCCATAGCAGCTGTGCCTGGATTTACTGGACTGCTGCACAAAGTTCTGTGCAGAAGGTCAGACTGAACAGTGGATACTTTTAAGCTCCGTGCACTTCTGAGAAAGAGTGTGTGGAACATGGCCACTGGAAAGCAACTGAACCAGCACAACATTTCATAGGCCAGAGGCATGCAGATTGTAACTATAGCCAAACTACACAGTGTGAGAGAGCCACACAAAAGACAAAAGTATTGGATAAGGCTGAAACAGAATTAGCCTTAATAGACTGTGCCTCCCTAGAGCTTTTATGCTCACAGCCAAGCAAAACGGTTCTGCACAGGAAGACAAGAACTGCAGACTTCTGGCATGGGTCTTGAGACATAAACAGTATGAGAGATTTGTTCCCATAGTGGAACAAAGAGGTGAAGCAGACCCCCTTGAAACAAACAATTCCTGGCCATCATACCATCCAAACAAGCACAAACAAAATTGTTTCATTTAAGCTTTCCCTTTATTTTTAAATATATTAAGTAAAAAATAATATTTTTAAAAGTTGTGAGCTTTTTTTTTTAATTGACTGTCCTCTACTTCCTCTAGCAAATCACACACAACCACATTTTCCCTTTTTTTAGAGATATATTGGTAGTAGAAAACTTGGTTGAAGACTCTCTTTTTCCTTTTTTTCCAGACAGTCTTGTCCATTCTTTTCCAGTCCTGAGATGATCACTCTTATTCTTCATTTTCTTTCTCTCTCTGCTCCTCTAAGGTGACTTAAAAAGAGAAAGACTCACACATAGGCTAGGAAGATGGCTTGATTAATGACTTTTCCACTGCTGTAAGTAATTTCAAAGGAATCATTCTATCCAGGGATGACAACAGGAAAGATGTTTCCATAAACCCCAGTGTGCTTCCTGCAAACACATAAGCATTCCAATGCAGGCAAGGAGAGAGTCAAGACCTCATTCTCTAACAATGCAATTCTTTTCTTTTTCTGTTCACTTTTTTCTCCCCATACTTACTGTGTTTTATGTATTTCTGTCATTTACTCCCATCATCTCCTCTTTCTTAGCCTGTTTTTCAGGCTAGCTTCTCCAGCCTCCAATTTCCTTTGTCTGCTAATTTCAGCAATTAAGATGGAAACAGTAGTTCAAAAAAAAAAAAAAAATAAAAACAAACAAAAAAAACACCCCAAAACGAAACCAAAAACAACCAAAAAAAACCCACCAAACCCAAAAAACCTCAACACATCAGCTTTTAAAGTTGAAACAAGAAAACTGGACTTTGAAAAAAGGTGAAAAGTAAGCACAAAGGTCTGTTTTGAAATGATAGTGCAACAAAGGAAGCAATTAGAGGGAAAAAAAAGTGGAAAACTAACCCACGTTTTCACTTGGAATTCAAGCTTTCTTTCAGTTAAAAAAAAAAAGTTCTTGTCCAATATGTTTCTGTATTCACTGATTTTATCCATAATGGGGAGTAGACTTGCCAAAATACCATGAAAATCTTACTAGTAATGAGACTTTTAGACAAAGAAAATGCCAGAATTTCTAGATAAATCAGAAACAGAAAGTACTAAGTATTTAAATGGAAAATTTCTCTCATGAAGGAGTGCAGCCCTGTATTTCAAACAAAACCAGGCCCATAAATTGCTGTACTCACATTTTTAATAGTCTGTCATGTTAACTTTCTAAAATTCAGTTTAGCTGCCTCAGGAGGGGCTTTGTTATCCACACCCCAATATTCAGGACAGTTTGGTCCTAGCTGGAAGGCAAAGGTCAGAGAACAGAGAACCCAAAACCTTCTCTTGATGGATGCTGCAGTTTGAAGTTGCAGGACATTTCTAGTGCAGTTTGAGAAAGCCAGAACTCTGCTGCTGTCACAGCTTTTGGTTGCCTGCTGCAGGGATTCCCTTCTGCAACTTGCTTCACAGACACTCACTTCTGCCCTATAAATACAGCTAGAAAACACTCAAGAGGGACTTGGGGCCTTGGAAAGTTTCTGAACACGCTTAATATAAATATCTCTTTATAGAAGGAACATGTATGAGAAGATTATTTTGCTTCTCAAAATATGGTTGCTACAGGAGAAAACTTGTTCACTGAAGGATAACTCCGAAGGTAGCTCAGCTTCTGAACCTCAGCTTTGTCCAGCTTCAGGTAATGTTGACTAATTTAGGAGACAGGAGCACTGCGCTCTTCATTTGTCAGAGGAAATGGAGAGCGGCTCCTTTGTAGGGCACTTCAGAGCCCCAAAGGTAAATTCATTTTCTGAACCACTTCTGAAGAAGCTTCTCTCTGCAGGGTTCATACAGATTCTAGAAAAAACAGTTTGTAAACTGAGAGTTTTGCATTTGTTTCCAAGACTGGGCAGGGCAGACATTTCCCTCTGCAAGTGTCACTATTCAGCCTTTATCAAGCTTACCGTGTGGGCCAAGATCTTGCCAGCTCATGGCATGTGCCAAAGGGAGAAGAAAGGAAGGGAAAGGAGGGTGAGACTCTCACGCTGGGATTCATCACACTGCACACAGAGGAAGGGACAGGGTAGTGAGACGCAGCATAGGTGGATAAGGAAACAAAAAAAAATCAGGGATACATGCACATTGGATCGTAGTTCTAATAAACAAAAACTAGGGCAATGCATCCACTTTTATCACAAGGCTTCACTAATGAGAACACTGCTAATGAGAACACAACATGGACAAAAACTTCTCTCAAAGCTTTTTCATTCAACACCAAACATTTCCCAGTCAAAATCCAGAAAGACTTCCTAATAGGGATTAGCTCATTTTCATTGTGAGCCAGAGGCCTTTGGAACAAAACTACCAAGTGTTTGGTCGGGAAAAGTAATTTGGGCCAAATATTGTTCTCATTTGCTCTTGGTCTCTCTTTCCCTCCTCTCTCTGTTCTCTCCCAGTGATGATGAAGGGTACAACTGTCACCACTACTTCCTCCTGTTAGCACATAGGAAAGACTCAGGCAAAAGGTTCCTGCTCAATTCCATTCATTGCAGCTGGGTCATGCAGGCAAACCACAGTGAGCTGATACAATGGAAAGCAAGTTTTAGCTGGAAAGCATGACTTTTTTTTTTTTCTTTTTCTCTTTTGCCTCTGGTTATTCTGCTCTCTTATATAATTTTAAAGCAATGTGCTACTATGTGTGTTTTTAAGGAGCTGAATTAATTAAACCAACAAACCCTTCCTTCTTGAATTCTTTTTCATTACAAAGTAGGCAGAGCATACAAGCATCCATATTATTATATGTATGCATAACTTTTAAATAAAAGTAAGAGCTCAAGTTTGGTGTGATTTACTATACTGACAACATAGCCCCACCAAATATGCAGCACCCTAATGAATCCTGAAGTAGTCCCTTAAATTTGCATAATAGGTATGCACTATCACTCAAATCCAAGCGTGGATTGATACAGACATCTCAAGGAACAAACAACTCATTGCATAGGCACAGAGATTATGATTACAATAATAATGATTACAATAATAATCATTCTCTGATTATGGCTGATGCCCAAAAGATTAGCCATCTAGGGGAGACAACAAGCTACCAAGCTGGCTCAATTTAATGAGCATTTTGTTCACTCTCAATAAGATTCTCTTTGAAATAAAAATGAAAAAAAACAAGATTGTGGTGGGGTTTTGTGTAACTGAAAGTGGAAAAAAGCATTACAGACTTCAGGTACCTCTGCTGAAGTTCATCATTACCATGGGAGATCAAAGCGTTTTTCTTAATCTCTTCTTAACTAAAACAATTTAAGCCTGTTTTCATTGTTACTTCCTCAGGCTGTACCTTTCAAGGACAGTTCCACTGTTTTTAATCTAAAATACAATAACCTGCTTCATACACAACACACATAAATTTCCAAATCTCCCCATGCCAGGCAAGGGCAGTAAATTGAGAAAGGGACAAGGACAGTAACTTCAGGTGTGCAAAGCCTGTTTCCCAGCAGGGGATCAATAACAGCTGACTGCATTACAGTCAGAGAAACCAGCAGCAGCTTTGCTGGTTTGCTGCTGGAAGTCACTACTGCCCTCAGTGCAGCTGAGCCTGATGAGGCACATGCCCAGGGTGGAAAGGTGCAGAGATCCCTGAAGGAGCTCCAAACAAACCAGCCTGGTTGCTGGAAGCAATAGAGCTGCAGGACTCAGGGAAAATTGTCAGGGCAGACCCAGGTGAACACAGCAAGTGCCTCACAAATATCTTCACTTCTTCCACAGCTTAAGTAGGACTATTTTTAACTCTTTTAGCCTCACACATCACAGCTTTACCAGCTACATCCATCTCCCTAACAAAAATAATAACGCTAAAAAAAATTTAAACCACAAGTCTTATGAGGAACAGCTAGGTTGTTTAGCCTGGAGAAAAGGGGGAGGCTCAGGGAAGATCTTATCACTCTCTACAACCAGCTAAAAGGAAGTTATAGGGAGGTGAATGTTGGTGTCTTTGCCCAAATGACAAGACATAGGACAAGAGGAAATGGCCTCAAGTTGTGCCAGGGGAAGTTTAGGTTGGATATTAGGTAAATTTTCTTCACTGGAACGGTTGTCAGGCATTGGAACAGGCTGCCCAAGGAAGTTGTTGAGTCTCCACTCGTGGAGGTATTTAAAAGATGTGTAGGTGTGGCACCTGGGGACACTATTTAGTGATGGACTTAAAGTGATGGATTAACAGTTGGATTCACTGATCTTAAAGGTGTTTTCCAAACTAAATGATTCTATGGTTCTAGCTCGTCTTAGTTTCTGTAACCACTGTCTTTGCAGTGGTTACTCTTTCCTCTCAGAAAGGAAAAATGAGTTGGGCCAGCTCACAGAGCTACAACTAAAAGGGTAAAATGAAAGACAGTTCTCACTGATTATGCTAGATCACCGAAGAGGGAATGTTACTTTACTTTATCTCCCTTTCTGTTTATTAGTTGAACTTATCCTTCTTATTCCCTTTACTACACCAATGCTAAGGTCTGCAGACCTTCCTGTAACCTCTTGCTGCCTCAATTTCTTCTTCTATAAAATGGGAGTAATACATTTATATTCACCTTTTGGCAACTAGATTAACTAATCCAATTAACCAGTTATCACACATTTGAAAAGAACTGTAAGCTCCTCAGAAGCAAAGCATTACAGTAACACAAAGTTTTATTGTTATTGTTGTAAAAATAATCAAAATTCAGAGAGAGGGAAGATGCCAGCTGGCAGATTGGATATCCAGTCTCACTTATTGGCAGCAGGACCACTGCTGATTATGCAAACTTGTACTTCCAGTCTTCAACTGGTTAAGGAGCTGTTGTCAGCTTATTTCACAGAAAACTCCTTGTGCCTCAAAATACTGTCTGATCAGCTTCTTTTCATGGATCCAGGATTCCCAGAAGCAGAAGTTCTTAAGCACATGCTTAGTGTAAAACCAGCATTTAAGGTGCTCTGGTTAATCAGACTCACAATAAAAAACCTGCTCAACGCAAGAAAATAAGAAAGTGTTTTTTCCTCACAAAAATACACACGTATTAGAGTATCCATGGCCAAAATTTCTCTTAATAAAACACATCTCCAAACCTCGCATTTGCATAGCATTTGTTTCAGCTAAGTATATGCATACATATATACATAAAAACATATATCACACATATCATACATATTTCATTTAAATAAATCTTTTCCTTGGGGCTTGGGGCTTGGTGTTGCAGAAAGATTGTAAGGCTGTACTAGGCTTTCACTCCCGTTCAAAATATCTGAACTACCCAGGTCTAAGGGATAGATTCCAATTTCAAAGGGCCTTTCTGGCTGTCTAAGAAAAGGTATGTGGCCAAGGACATAGAAAAACAGATGCATGGCACACAACACGCCAAGGTAACAGACTCTATACTGGCCAGCACGGACTCTTGTTGAAAGCTGAACAGTAACAAAACCTGTGAGGATGCACAACGACTTTTGAAATAGAAGTTTTGAACATCTGGAGCATGGCTGCATCAGCAAAAGGGTAAAAACAAAAGGTTATGAGAAGAGTCAACAGCAGAATCTCCTCCTGGAGTAATTACTCTTCCTGGAATAAGCAATAGTTAATAATGAGAAGCAGACAGCCACTGAAAAATGAAAATAAAAACACAATTTAGTCGAAGAGAGAGGATGGTTACCACACACAGGAAACATCATTAATTAGGATTTCTAAAAGAAGATTTCTCATCTTGAAGGAACTTATTAGCAAATGATTGCTCCAAGGTAGATTTCAAAACATGTGAAAATAACAATTATAGAATGTTACTAGCTGACTAGTGTGATGACTAAGATGATGAGATCAAAGACTAAGTCTTCAGGTTTTTTATTGGCAAATTCCCACAGAAGAGAACGGGAAAATGGGAAACTTCAGCATAATGGAGATATTGACAACTGAGTAGAGAAATCTACAGGCAAGTCAGACACTGATAACCATTGCCTACTCAGTAGAAAACCAAGTTCATCACCAGAGAGCTGTTTCCCCAAATCAGCACCACCATATGCCCTGAAACGTATCCATGCACTAGACCATCTTACTAGGATGTTAGAGAAAGTAACATCATGAGCAATGTAATTCCTGATAGGAGAAACTAAAAATCTAGCTTGAAAAAACATGATGCTCTCACTCTTTTATGAAAAGCAATAGCTAGCAGACGGCTGGAGGGTCCAACAGAAGATTTGATACCACTAGAGAAATCTAGGCTGACCAGGAGAACAGGGTTCAGCGTTCTTAGATCAGATCTCAGAAACTAACACACCTCAGTTTTGTCCATATGACAACTGAGAGGCAATGCAGCAGCTACAGCTGCAAATAGCTCCAGGGAGGCTCATCTGAAAGCCTGCATAAGTGAGGATACCAGCATGAGAAAGAAAACAAGTCAAACAAAACGTTAATTTCTCCAAAATATGTCCTCAAAGAAAAAGGCAGGAAAACATAGTGTGTAAATCAGAGGTGATCTAAATGAGTCTGATTATTGGTGACAGGGAAAATAAATGACCCATATTAGCATATCTAAGAGAAGAGCAGACTGGATTTCAGAGTCCAGAAGATCGTGTGCCTACCGCATTTTCACCTTCAGAACAGTTACTGAGGAGCACATCAAGTGGCAAAACAAGCTCATTAACTTAATCAGTTTTTGATGGCATCTGACAGCCTCCATCACTGCTCACTTAAACACTAACAGAGGCATCTGAAGGTTGATCAGAAGCAAACAGACCTTTGTTGTCGCAGACACAGGGGGCCATGGCTGGATTGTTCTTTTCACCAGAGAAGAACAGCATAAACGATTCGTTTTTCAGGTCTTGAAAGACAACGTTAAAAAAGTCCCCTTACACTTCGCCCTACCCCAGTAGCAGCCACCTTCTAGCTCACCCCAACACCTTGTTGGCCACACCACCAAAAAATGTAGGTTCCCTACAGGACTCTGCCACGAGTGACATAGACAGCGTGGCCACCTCTATTATAATCCAGGCTGTTGTTGAATTTGCTTACATGTAGCACCTCTGCATCTATATATGCCAGGGATTCCTTTAAAAATAATGACAGGCCATAACATGAGCTATCAAAGTGAAACAATAAAGGCATGGGAGCAAAATTTGTTGTCTGTCTTCTGCAGGACACTGCCACAGATTTTGACATGAGGAATGGATAAATGGATACTGTCTAAAATTAGCATACCCTTTTTAGTGTGAGGCCAAAGTTGGTATTCAATGCCAAAATTGCAGTGTCACAGTTCAACTATCACATAGATGCCTCAAAACTTCATACCCAGTAATGATAACACAAACAAGATGCTGCAAATGGTAAGTTAACAAAAACCACAAATCACAAAAGAATTTGTAAAGCAGAAAACAGGGCAGAATTCATATATATTGGCACTGGCATGCACGTTAAGAGGGATATTCACAAAGACCTATCAGCAAGGTGTTAAGCACTTACTCATTCAAACAAATTCAAAATCTGGCTGTCAAATCCAACACTTAAGACTGCAATACATTTTCCCTTAACAAACTGGCATAGAACAATACCTTTGAAAGATAGATTTGTGGTAATAGTTGCTATGATTTATTTTAAAAACAAGATGGAAATACCTAGTTCATTTGCTAAGAACAAAGCCTTACCATCAACCACTAGGCAGCTGGGGAACATACAAGGATATCTCTCCTTTGTCATTTATTTTCTTCAGGAAGAGGTAATCTATGGGTCCTGATAGAGAAAATGCACTGAGACCAGGCTAGGGGTGTCCAAGTTACTATCTGAGATCACAGGATGTATTCCAGTTAAAGTACATCATTTACATACATTTATTATCTTCACTCCATTATTGTCTATACTCCACAGGATATATCACTGGACCTACAAGCATTTCTGGGGTTTTCTTGCTATTAAAACAAATCCTGGGTTTCTACTGTTGGTAGTTCTTTTATCTCAGATTACTTGGTATTGGTGACTCATCTCAAAGTCAAACTCAAGAGTTTATTTTCCTAATAATCTTTGATTTGTTGGTGGTTTGGGTTTTTTTTTGTGTTTGGGTTTGGCAAAAGGTGAGGCTTGAGGAACAGGAATAAACAAACCTGACTAAGCACATAATGCTATCTCTTTCAGTGCTATTTTAAAAGAGGACAAAAAAATGTCACTGTGATAATCATTGATTATTTGCATTATATTGTAGAAGAAAGGCTTGCACTATGCTTGGGGCCCACATTGCAAAGCCTTGTAGAGTAATAAAGGAGATGTATTTCATGTCTCAATCAACTATGGATAAAATATGCATGACAATTTCAGCTTGGGAGGCCCAGAAAGGTTATTTATTTTTCCTGTCTGGGAAAGAGTTATTTGTTTGTTTAATTGTACTGCGCCTTTTAATAAGGAATGTTAAGGAATCTTCTGTTGACAGGAAAAACAATACAGTCCAAACCATTTCAGCAAGAATGCCTATTATTCACTGGATAGTATTATGCATATGACACGCATTGTATTTGCGGCAAACAGGGAAAACATTTGCTGTTTTGCTCAGCTGAACAGCTTCTCACCCATGCTTTATCTATTTTTTTCAAACACTAAATATTACATCACCATGAGATAAATTAATTGACCTGTGCTGTGAATAAATAAATTTAAAAATTCAATATGCTGCTTTGAATTTGCAGCTCATTTCTGCAAGATGGTTTTGCAGTAGCTCTAACATATGAGTTAAGTAAGCCTTTCTGACAGGTGTAAAAGCCTTTCATACCGCTTGCAAGGTTATTCTAGCGAAATATGACAGAAAACGTGGACTAGTCACAATATCATATGTTCCATATCAGCAAGTATCATAACAGAAAGGCTCACTACACCAAATAAAATGTACTATGTGATAAAACAATGGGTGCGCAGAAATTATGGCACAACACAACAGGCAGGAGCTGTGGCTCTAATTTGGCACTACTGCTTTGCCATAGGATTAACCCAAATGAGACTCATTATCTGGGAAAAATAAAATAATGAACTTATCCATCAGGAGCATTACCCTGCGCTTGGCTAAGGAGAGAGGAAGCAACATTTATTTATTTGTTTGTTTTTTTACAGCTGAAATGAACTCATACAAGATTTTGGCAGTTTTCATATGTACTGCCTTTCTCTGCCATCCTGTTGCATGCGCTTTCTTGAAGGGACTTTATCGATCTCTCTTCCCAGATGTTTCTTATTTGAGGAAGTGTCATAAATCACTACTGGAGCAGGAGACATTGCTGGCTTTCACCTATACAGTGCTCCAAATCTGAATTTGATTTTGTTTTGCCTAGTTAGCAGCTCACACCCAGCCCTTGGCTCATGTGCCTGTACCCAGCTCACCTCAGCGATACCCTGCGTACTGCACAAAGAACATTTTAATGGCCTTCACCAGGGGATGGTTTTGGTTGCTATCAAAGCTGGGTGACTCTGCTGAGCCACTCCATTCAGAAGAACAGCAAATGCTGGAAAGGAACTATTTTTCTATCATAAGACTGAACAGCTGATGAGCCAAACATCATCTAACTACTCACTTGTGATTTTGGAAAGAGCTCTACTCTGGGAAAAAAGGAGTCTGTGTGGAACTACGAGCTGGACTTCAATCAGGGTCTCTGTGCTACAAGGCCAGCACTTCATTTGGTATGTGATCCAGAAACTTCTGCAGAAGGTTTATGTGAATTACACATTACCTCATGTTGAGAGTCAGGCAGTTAAGACATACTGTTCTAAACATCCTTGATCACATGAACGGCAACCACTATTTACTAGCATTCAAGAGAAAAAAATAAATAAAAATGACATCAACACTGATCTAATGCTTCGATTTTTCACTAGGAGGACAGCTGTTTATAGCAGTCTGCCTCACATCTGTGAAAGAGCACAACTTATCAGGACAGCTGAGGGATGTCGGGAGCACTACTGAAAACCAGGTTTTAAACTCCCCTAACCTGAACTGACACAAAAAAGTAGATTTTTTTTTTTTACTGCCTCCATTAAAAAAAAAGCCAAACAAACAAAACAACCCCACAACACCATAACCAGTCTTCAGAGAAAAAAGACGAACAGGCTAGGAATCAACAAACAAAAAACCAACCCACCAGGATACATAAACTAGGGATTAATTGTTTTGCTCTATGACCATCAACAAAGTCTATCCGCTAGCATCTATTTCTAGAACTTCCAAATTCAAATTATGTCTAATGAGTTTACAGTACAATTTTTAAAGGGTCTCGCCTGAGTCATAAAGACTGAAGCAACCATTAAGGCCCATTTGTTAACAGCTATGATAACTGCACTGTCATTACGCTCGCTGTAGGACATTGTGCTACACAAAGGACTAATGTTATTGCACCAGACTAGAAGCACTTTAAAGTCATCTTGTGCAACTAGTAAGACAGGCAAAACACATTTTCTGATCGTAAAAAGCGTTCTGGAAATTGCCAAAATTCATGCATTAGCATCAACTGTACATGTAAAATATGACGTTATTTTACCATTTAAGTAGACTGCATTAACCTGCCACGTTTAGCTTTGAAATTTCGTAACTATGGTTATCTAAACACCACTATTACGGTTATCTATGCATTTAGGTTTGATGACAGTTTTGTCCTCTTATGCCCTTTAAATTATTTTCATTTGAGACATCAAATTTGTCATCCCTTCTTTTTTTAATATTAATTAACATGTTATTTGTATTATAACTGTTCACAGAGTCTAGACAATGACACAGAGTGTCAGCAAATATCTTAGCAAAAGTGACAAAAGCTGTGGATCTCTGCTTGAAGCTTGATGGGTAATCAGAGCTTATCTACTTGCAATTAAATTGTCACCAGGCTAAAGATTTCAAATTGAAGTCTACTGACCAGATTCTGGTCTTAATATTTACCTGGAGAACACTGAGGATATGAGAGATTATTCTAATTTAGAGTGATGCAGCTAAAATTGGATTCTGAGGGTTTGTGTCTTCAACTCTAGAAACCAGAGCTTTCAAAAATGCACACCTAAGCTATTGTTAGTAAAAGTAGCTTTATCTCAATCTTAAGGATATCTTTATGTTCCCACTTATTTATAGAAAATTAAAATGGAGCAATGGCACATCACAGAATCTTGTGGCTATGTCCGGTCAGGCTAGAAGTCAGACAGGAGACCTTTGATAGTTTTTTTGTATCAGGAGGGAGGAGTCTCTGACACCATTGACACGAGGTACTGCAAAGGAACAGAAGCAGTTTTGAGAGGACTACTGGAAATGGATAACAACTGCTATCCTACCATACATTCACCCCAGGAAAATATGTAACACTCATACAGGCTGCGTGAATGTTTCATTTCAACATTTCGTCCAAGGTATTCTCAGAATGCCTAATGACTTAGAACCAAAGAAAGCAAAGATATTGCACAATATGCAGTGGTTTATAAAAATAGATCAATCACAACATGGCATTCTGCTTTGCACAGAAGGATGTGAAAGACAACTTAGAATAAAATTTTAAAAAGCAAGTCTCTAGAAACCCCAGTTAATGATCCATTTATATACAGCTTTAACTATGATCCTGTGATGACTTTTCTAGATAAGCAGGAAGAATTTTTATGCAGACTTAGCAAAAATAGAAAAAAAGAACGTCTTGGTCAAATCTGTATGTTAAAGGTAGAACCTGTATGTTGTATGTTGGTATGCCAGAGAATTAGTTAAAACACCATTTTTTATACGCTTCAGAATAAATAAGGCATCACAACAGGGAATGAGTCCTCGTCCTCTCTTCCTTACAAGTCACTTTATCATTATAATTTTCTGAAAGAATTATTTATAAAAGATTCTCTATAGATATTCATTTGGGAGCATACGCCTAAAGAGATAATCACTTAATATACAAACATCTTAATTTAGAGTTAACATTTGGCAGCGTGTTCCTCTTAATGTTCATCTGGTAACCACCAAAATGTCTCAGCTTAAAGAGGGACTTTCATCTGAGGGGAGAGGATGGGAAGTGCAGAATGTGTAAAGTCAGAGCAATGTTTTAATCCTCTTATCAGTCATAAACCTTATGTCTTACAGTGTTTATATTACTTACTGTAGCTATTTAATTTCTAAATCAAAGGCTTTCCCACATCTTACTATGACATCTTCCTACAAGCTCCTGCCTGCAAGGTTTTCACTTCTACTTCCCACATACAAGCCAATACCTTGTAATGCCTCACACAGTTACCGCTGTGTGCTGGTGGTCAATTCATGTCTGAAAGTTGGATGCTTCTTCTGCTTAAATTTAACTTCTAGGCCAGACTAGTGAACTCCTCACCACTCTGATTATTTCTAGTTTTACAACCTTAGTGCCAGTACAAACTATGCCAAACTGCTTCTGGCTTTCCTCTGACCAAGTGCAGTCTGCAAGCAGTCCTGCTCACGGGCATGTTCACTGTCCTGGGCTACGTAACCCAACACTTTGACTCTCCAAGTCATTCATGCTTTTCTCTGCAACTTGTTCCTAAGGCAGATACAAATACTGTAGGCTCAACAGAAGAACAGGCTGGGAAGTTGCCAAACAAATAGTTCTCCCTTGAAAAGTACCCCAATCTATTTAAATTAACACAAAACAATATCATGGTTTCCATAGACCTTTCACCTCCACATCATAATTTCTACTAAAATTGTGACAGAGCTAAGGGAGGCAGAGCAGCCTGAGGGTCAGGACACCCTCAGTGGGGGTGGAAGGGGTCAGGCTGGGTGCTGATTCAGACCCAGAGCTCCAGCCTGAGCTTTTCACCTCTCAGCCAGCTGTCTGGATGGGGTGTTTCTTTCCATGGTTACTATTAACAGTGCCAAGCTAAGAACAGGAGACATGCAGGTACAGACAAAATACATTTTACTAGACCCTCAGTTGGAAAACATACTTTTGCACATATAAGCTTTCCTTCAGATTTGAAAAGGCTTCTGTTTTTTCCCCTACTCTCTTCTCACCTGCCTCCATTTTTTAAAACCTTGAGTTCACCCCAATCCAGAGTAGATGAGGAAATCCTCAAAAAGACTTAACAGATGGGAAAGCCCAGTTTCATCCAAGAGTATTAATTCATTGCTGACTGCAGATGACAGAAAAGTTGGATCTCCACGGGAAAGAAAAAAAACAAAACCCTACTGAAACAGCACTCCAAAAGGACATACGCAAAAAGCTTATTTCTACCTTTAAAAAAATTAATGGAAGTGTTGTTCCAGCTGACACAGCTTGCTAATGCCAGCAACTGGTAAAAAAAGTGATTATTTGGATTAAAAAAATGTTGCAGAGATTTGGGGGCTTGAGTCTGAGGGTCTTATCTTTGTGATGGCTCTCTGCAACTACACCTACTTGTAACAAAAATATTTACATACAAGAACATTTATGCTTGGGAATGGTCCACATTCTTGGCTTTTTCATGAAAGCCAAGAAAATAGTCCTTTCATTAGTTCAAACTCTGTATTGACACACGGGCTTTGCTATCCAAACAGTAAAAAACGCAACTCAGCTGAGCTGCACAGATGTTTTGAACTGGCTCAAAAGGTCAAGCAATGTGATCAACATCCTATCACCTAAAGTTGTCTCCCTGAGCACTCAAGTACACATCTGTACTGCATATTTCTTCTTTCACCAATGACATCCAATAAAAAACAACTCATTTAACACAATTGCCAGTGGATTCTTCAGTATTGCACTTCAGTCAAAAAGAAAACAGATTGTTTTTTAAAAAACACAGCTATTTAATGTACCATTGCTGCTTGGACTTGGAAGCCAGGCAGCAGACATGCAGCTTACAGAAGTCACTGAAAGCAGGGAATAAAAATGTATTTGGAAACAGCATATTGATTTTTATTTCTTTTCTAAGGGCATGTGGAATTTTCCCTGGGTGTAATTCAGCTTCCCTTGTCAAGGAAACGTTCTCTTTGTGTGTGCAAATGGAGTGTTTATCCTTTCAGCCACTTGGGAGCCAGTGGCTTTGTGCTCCTGGTGCCCCTCATGCCAGCAGCATGAGCATGCTTTGCTCATTCATTTCTTACCAGCCTTTCAATGCCGTGACACTGGGGCCGAGCTAAAGGCTGCCTCTTAGCTGCATGCACTTATGATATCATTGTGTTTCCTTTGTGGTCCTTCAAAAAAGGACAAATGTCAAAGAAGTCCTCTAATACTCAAACTCTGAACAGTCTCTCCACGTTCTCAGTTTGCAGCCACCACTGGTGCCCACTGGTCTTGCCCAAAGACACAAAGAGTTTCCAGCAAAACACATACATTGCCTTCTTTTGTCTTCCATTTCACAATCCAATCCCCTCTTTTTTTTCAACCTCTGTGTATTTCTAGGGCAGTTTGGTCTTTTTTACTATATGTGATCTATTAGCTGCATAACTTTACCGACCAAGATGTAGGTTTCAAAGGGATTCTCAGGCACCTAAAACCTTGGAAGCTGAGGGAAAAAAAATGGATTAAAGAAGGCTAATTTGTCTGGCTTCCCATGCCAAAACCATAAAGATGACATGAAAATCAGAGACATAAATGCATGGATAGGTGGTCTGGCTCCAAAAAATGATGGTTCTTGAGTCCTAACATGTGGGAGTGGGATCATTTTCCATGCGTAATAAGCTGAGCTATTTATTAACATAAAAGCATTTTACAAAGGGAAAAAGGTAGTGTTTTGGTTTTTTTTTTTTATTTTGGAACAAACACAGTTTAAAAGAACAAAAGAAAAAAATCAAGAAATTTCAATTTTCCATATTTAACAATGTTTGTTCCCATAAGTATAAAGCATTACTTCTCTTCCTTTATGATAATTTAAAAGGTATGCTATTAAGAGTACAAAAATATCAGGAATGTATAAAAGGGAAAAATGCCAGCAATAAATTAAATTGTATTGATAAATGATAGGAACAAATAATGGCATTCTACAATTAGAAATATGACCAGATTTTTTTCCCCTTAATTTTCTAAAATGTTTAGTATTAGTAATTATTCATGATATTTTTGCAATTTTTTTGAAATGTTTAATTAACCCCACAATTTCCCCTTATCCTCCAGGCATTCAAAGCAGCATGTTGACACTCAAAAATTATCTGCAAGTACTGAAATGTTTCAGATTGGAAAACAACGTGGAAGCTAGGTTGGTTGTGGGGACACTGCCCTAGTCTTTCACCTCTGTTGAGCTGGGAAAAGAAATCTGTCTTAGGTTATAAGTCAAATGGGCTTCGTGATATGAAGGAGTCCCTCAGGAACGCAGACACAGAAATGAGGAATGAGAGGGACACACACTAGGACTCATAACCTACTTCTGTATTGCTCTGAGCCAGCTTCCTATTAAAACCTCATACAAGCAAGCTCCTTCCTACCAAATTTTACCTGGCTGTATCCTCAAAAATCACTGAAAAAGCTAAGCTTTCAATCTTCAAAATCACATGCACAGATACACAAAAAGCTTTTCAACATTTTCTGGACCTAGATTGATCTTTATTCAGCACACTGAGTTCTTGGCATGGAAAATGCAGGCTTCACCCCTGCCTGTATAAACAGGCATTTGTGTCTCATGCCTTGTCGTGTTCAGTGAGGTGACTCACAGCAATGCCCGGCCACTGCCCTCCACCAGCCTGTGACACAAGCTTGCTCTCCAAAAGTGGGGTTTGGATGTTCAGCCTCATCTTTCTTTTCTTTACTTAATTCTGTAAGCCTTCATCTTACTCTCTTGAATCATCCCCCAGGCCAGGTAGTTAAGGAATCTCCTATTTATATCAATCCCCTGTAGCTCAAGACAGCACTAAAATGCTGGTGCCAGGAGGATTACCTGAGCAGAGAGGTTTTCACTACAATACTTTTCCTCTCTGCCACAAGCATTAAAAAAGCAAGAAAAATCCTATAATGCTCGCAGGGAGTAGCAGTGACTTTCTGCAGTCCAGCTCAGATAGCTGAAAAGCTTTGGGGCACCAATGACTTTTTCAGGGCTCCATGTTTGATCACAGCAGTGCTGCAGCTACAGCTGTATATTTATTCCTGTGATAAGCACTAAAGTTATTATACATATTTATATGTGCACATAAACATATATTGATACATGCATGTAGCAGAGGAAAGGAGCTCGACAATGAGATACTACAGGTAATATGACAAACACATCCCACTACAGGCTTTGCATTAAAGGACGTCCAAATACAGTTCTTTCCCCAAGCTCCTGAAGGCTGTGCTTAGGCTGGACATATTGCAATAGAGCTGAAGGAACTGTATTAAAATTGTTTTCTGACAAGTAGTAGCACATTTTCACGAGGCTTTACACATGGTCAGAGATTTAACACTGCCATTAAGGAGAACAGTCAGCCAGTAAATATCTTGTGCTGTTCTTCCCTAGCAGGAGTGTAATTACACCCCAGCATACCAAACTGCTCTATCTCGTCCTTGCGACCTTTGTCCTTTAGCAAACCCACAAAGGGAAAAAAGCTGGTATTCCTGCTCCAAGAGCATCACACACAAGTTTTAATCTGCTTCAAGATTTCTCTGCCCTTAGAAACACTGAACTCTCTTCTGTGTGAACAACCTGACAAGAAGCCAGGCAAAGGGCCACTCGCCGGTCAACAGGAAGTAAGCTGGGACAAAAGGTCCAAGTTGAGGAACGCTTCTCTGGGCTCTCTGTCGATGCGCAGCCTCGGCAGCCTGCACTTGGGGCAGAGCCAGCATAAAAATGTACTCCGGGTAACTGTGGGCTTTGATTAAAAAGCCACAGTGCTTAATAACAAAACCTGACTGGAGAGAAAAGAGGACTGAAAAAGAAAGAGCCAAGCTTATGAAAAATAGCTCGTGCCTTCAGGCTCATTCTAAAAATGTGTTTTATTGACTTTTTACTCGATTAAAGGATATTCTTATTCTGTCCTTAGATACTGTCCACTGCTTCATACTGCACATCAGTAGATGATGAACCAATACAAAAAGCTCAGGTAAAGCAATCCAGAGCCACTGTGTGAACGAGTTCATGTTTCTCTCAGCATCTTGGAAAAATGAGCTCTTGAACTCTTCGGAAATCCCATTAAACCCACACATGGATAGAGAATAATGGCATTTCCAGAATGTCAGTATGTGCACTGACACCATGAAATACTAAGTATGAGTAGAACAGATGAGTTCCATGAGCACTTCTGAGTTAACTGTTGTGGGAAGGAGAAGCTTGCAGGCAGCCAAACCTGGTGGTATTGCAAGTACCAGAAGATGTTTTTCAGTGAAAAATTTCTGAAGTAGGACTTTGAGCAGAGATATGAAGGCTATTTAGAGATCACATCAAGTGCTCAAAACCAAATCCGTTTCCTCACTTGAAATAGCCTTTGTGCATACAAAGAACATGTAAATGTGTATTGTGTGGGAAGATTTGTCTGCAGCCATCCCTGCAATTTTACTGTATTCAGCTTTGGGGGACTCAAGCGGATGTCTCCTCTTCCTCTCCCCCCTTACCCTTTTTTAAAAAGATTATGAATTTCTTTTGCACATAAGGAAAAAAAAAATCCTTCAAATGAGATTTAGCACAAATATGACTTTCTAGAACAGGACTGTGTATTCCTCTCCATGTAATTTTAACTGGATGACTAAAAATTTCAACTGAATTATTAAAAATAGAATGATTCGATTTCCTTACTGCCAGAAAATTTCTGAGTGCTCTGAAGTCAGTTGGCTCAAAAAGTACTACTAATAAATAGAAAGAATAAAAATAATTCACAATTTTAAATTCACCAATAAAATTTCTAGTTTCAATTAGGAGACTTTTCCACTACATTATAAGTTATGCTTATAAAGACCTTCATATTTAAAATGTGGTTAATTATTTTTTTTATAGTTCAGGATGAAACCAAAGTAGCAATACAGGAACAAGTTACTATCCATCATCTGTTTTGTTACCCCCTTTGCAAGTTCTCACTCCATAAAAAATGCAAAGCAGCTTGTTGCTCCTTTGCTGAAAGTAATCTCACTGGTAAATAATGTGCTTTTACCCCAATGTCCTGAGATGTGTGTGAATCTGAACAGTCCATGAGGAGCATGCAAGAGCTTGCTGCTTCACAGTAATCTGCACATATGAGTCTGCACTCACTCCCTCTCTCCTTCCTTTGTTGACTTTACCATACAAATATCAAGGAAAAAAAAAAAGTGGTAAAAAGAGATTTTGCAACAGAGTAATTTAATACAATGCTTAGGTCATACTAGAGACATATTTTTAACTAAGGAGTGGAATGACTGCCTGGCAACAGCTTTTGAAAAAATCTATGCTGGAGTTAATAGTGCTAGCAAAGTGAGCAATGCCATCACAGCACCAAAGAGCAGATCTTACTGCAATGAATGAACAAACAGGAAGGTGTTACAAACACCAACTACAATAATTTTTCCACTCTTTAGTTTGGAGGTTTGTTCCCTTTTCTGAAAGCCACATTTCATTACCAATTGGTAAAGTGCAGAGTAGAACAAAAAGATAATTACAAGGTTAGATAGTATAAGCTAAGAGGAAAGACTGAAAAACTCAGGGTCCAGTTGCTGGACAAGGCAGAGCAGAGACAGTATGACAGTAATCTGGCAAATTAACAGTTGCTGCAAGGTATAAAGGTAAAACTATGTTTCTTTGTTCATTGGGAACAGTAGCCTAAAACACAGCAAGGAAAACAGATTGGGTGTCAATAAAAACCCCAAACCCTGTGGGTAAGCATAGTATGCATTGCCTAATAATAATTAGGAATCCCAGTCATAGAATTTTCTGGGGACAGGATGTAGGAATAACTAGAAAACAAATCAGTCTGTCTTAAGATCAGGTGGATGGACTAGATAAATTCTTCCCAGCCATATATTCTATAAGTATTATTTTTATCTAGCCTCATTTTAATCTCACTTGGAACTGCAGAATTTATGCTAATGCTACAAGGAATATGTCTCACAACAGGTTTATAGTACCAAGAAGTCACTGATAATTTGAAGCCTGTAATAAATATGTTTTGCAACTAATGAAAAGTTATGCATATTAAACTACTAGCCAAAGAAAGACTGCATATTTCATCGCAATATTTTTTCACTTCTAAGGATCACAACATTCTTCTCATGTTAACCTCTGTGAATTAAAAGACAGCCTAGTGTTCAAAAGCTTATGAATGATGTGGATATACAAATTTCAGTTTTACAAAGAAAAAAAAATTGCATACATATAAATTTTAGGCTATCCAGACAGTCAATTACTACACAGCTGGCACTTCTGCTGCTGTTACAGTCTGTTTGAAATTACAACCATCTCTCACTGTAAAAGCTTGCAGAAAACTTGACAATGGTTTCTGATCCCTTTTTTTACTTTCACTGCCCAGTAACAAGACCTGTGGAGGACACCTGATTCTACCTTCTGAACATAATTTTCTGCAACCTTGACTGGTAGAAAATAATAAACTTTATTACCTCATTATAACAATAAACTTCAAAACTTCATTATAGCAGTAGCCAGCTCTGTCATAGGGATTTTCCATAGTCATCCCCTCTAGAATTCAGAACTTCAGGTTGATTTATTAGGAAAATCTGAAAGATATTCTGCAGCACAGTATCTTAAACACAAGGAACACTGATTTGCTGTTTCCTTCTTTTGTGCCTTCTGTGTTGTTTTCCTCATTTGTTCATGTGTTGCACTGTCAGGCACATTGGAATTAACTAGAAGATATGACCCAGATGTCAGCACATTTGCAGTGGAAAAAGGCAATTTCAGAGTCTAGTGCTTAATAAAATTTTTGCATGATTTCCTACAGCTGTTATCCATGTGTTATTTCAGGATAGCTGAAACACTGCACTGTTAAAGAACTGAAACAAGCACTCAAAACACGCTGAAAATGCAAATCCACAAGTTACTTTAATGTGGGATGTAAGCCTAACAGAGTATTTGGGGCTAGTGCTGATAAATAACCACTGTGTTATCCTTGCCACCAGATTCTGGATCCCAAAACCAAAAACCTACTAAACATATGTATTTGCCATATGTAATTATGGCATCCTGATTTAGTCACTGGAGTCTCTTCTTTCCCTGAGGTTTAACCCTGTTTATTTTTGACACAAAGTGGGTTCTTGTTGCACTCTAGAATCTAGAGACAAAACACTAAGTCGATGGACTAAAACAAAGTTATATAGAAATCCTTCCATATGGACTCCATGTCTGATGATTCTAAGGGCCACAACTATGTGTAAGTTTCAAACTATAGTCCTGAAACTTTAAAACAACAACAATTGGCTTTCTCGTTGAATGTTAGAGAAAGCAGGAACTGATTTGCCCTATACTATGAACCAGGATGTGATCCTTCTTCATTTCCTACACCACCTTTGAACACAGAGCTTTTGGCCTGTCTGTCACACAATAGATATGTGAGTTCAACAAGTGTGAAGCGACTCTAAAAAAATGGACAAAAACAAACATCCTTGCTTATGATTACACTGCTACTGCACTTGGGTGGCCATCTGCAAGAGAAGAGATGCTGGGACCAAAGTCTTCTCTGGTATATTTCCAATGACCCCAAGGTTACATCAAAACCTACTTGCCCATTGCACTTACTGATACACATCAGGATTTTTAAATGAAAACATATCTTGGGTGAGAGAGTTCCAGAAACAGATGCACAAAGCTTTAGAAGGGTTTTATACTCAGCATGGTGTAACTGAGTGATCCTGTCCAGCAAAACACCGGAAAAGCACATTAATCAAGAGCCAAAAGCCCACATTCTGGATTTTTTTGTTTATCTTAACATAATTTGTTTACATAAACTTTGCACAATATTTTTCAACCCTCTGTTCCTTTGGTATTTACTTATCTTCCTAGAAAAAGCTTCCTGCCAAATAAATAATTAGAAAATAGATTTTCCCCTTCCTAATTATTAATTATTGCTGCTTATAAGAGAAGATATTTAAAGATACTTGATAGCCAAGAACAGCCCCCTCTGATATGTTCATCAGTAGTCCCACAATTTCAGCCCTTTGCACTGTTGCAGATAAAAACAGAACATAAAATGATTAGAAAATATAAGGCTTATACAAAGGCAGACGGCTGAAAAGATCATTCCAGGTACAAGGAAAAAAAACCAAACAAAAGCCCCTAGTCTGTGATTTAAGAAGGCCTTTTATGAAGGAAAGGAGATTTTTTCAGAATTTCATGAGGGCAGGCGTCAGAAAGAGGGGAACCAGTTGCAGACACCTAGAAGGTGGCCGAGTATTCATTTCCGCAGTGTAAGGAGTAGGATCCAGATCAACAGAGAAACTCCGTGGTATCTAAGAATGATCCTTCCATGCCCAGAGCTCTGGCTATAATCCCAGGTAAATACTGACAAGTGTGCTGTCATGCTTCAGAGCAGAACATTGGATACCTGACCTTCAAATGCTCCACTGCTGCTGAAAAAATGTTTTTATAAAACTACTGGAAATGCATGTATCAAATCTCCTTCTAACACCTCTATTAGAAGTAATTAATGATGGGAATTTATGGGTTTGCACAGAACTAGTCACTTGCAGGACAAGTTCATGACAGAACTTGTTTTTCTTTTTTAAAACACCTTAAATAACCACTGAACAGACACCTTTGAAACAGGTTTCGTTGTTAAAAAAGTGTTGGCCTATCAATAACAAAATAATACACCCTCAAAACCAGCTGCTTCACATTCCATTCATCAATCTCTTGGTTGCTTATGTCAAACATTGACAGGTTTAATGTATTGAGAGAGAGGAGTTTGTCCTTGGCTGTAGCAAGAGGGAGGAAATGATGGCTGAGCACCAGCTCACAGCACACATACCAAAAAGCCTCTGGGCTAAACTGGGGCCTTGAAAAAACTCATCCTTCCATGCCCTGGGATCACCCTGCACAGACACCACGGGAGGCGCAGATGTGTGTGCGTGTCACCCTGGGCAAGGACAAAAATAACAATCCCTGAATTTTTCTTTGGGTGCACTTTGGACAATGCAACAGTAACAGACAAAAGCCTCAGGTACTATATACTGGGCAATTCCGAATGTCCTCTAGGCTTTAAAAAAAAACCAACAAAAGAAGTATGTTTATACAAACACATATACCAGAATGTTCTGCCCTAACACAAAGCAAATAGCCCCTGCAAATGTAAGCATATGCAAAGCAGCCAAATAGTGTGTCCAGATCAATTTTGTGGGTAAATCTGAACCATGGAATGAAAGTACAGGTATCTTCAAAAAACACACGTGTCCTAAAATGAACAAGTGGTAGTACCTGTTGCCTGATGAGACAACTGGCAGAGGAGAGATCTGGAGAAAACAGAAACAAATGTGGAGGGCTGTTGTTCTGAAATATTCCCATGATTTAAGGAAATAAAAGGCATTGGTGATACTGAATTAAGATGTCTGCTTCCCAATGACAGTTTTGTACATAGCGTTTGGGAAGCCATTTGATCACAGCTAGCACTGGAATTTTGTCCTGTCTTGCAGTGTCCCTGAAACAAATGTGTTTACCCTGGTAATCTGCTGATTAAATGAAAAAAAAAATAGGGCTGCAAGGCTGACCTCGAACTGGATCCTGTTTTCCCACAAAACTGGGAGCATCTCCAACAGTTGTCAGGACAGTCCTTGCTTTCCTTGGGGCTTCTTCCCCCCAGCTGCTTCACAGCTTGCTATGAGAATCAGGGCAAGCTCATTCCCATGTACACATACCCAAGATAATTTGTTCGGGAAAGAAAGGCATCAGCTTCAACCACAGACAGCAATCTTTCCTGTAAGTTTGTAACACCCTCTGGTACAGCAGAACATGTCAGTATTGCATAAGAAATTCAAGACACTTACTTTATTCTATTTGTGGTATATCTTATTATTAAATTCATGCTGAACACAAGACTGAGTATGTTTTAAATTTTACCAAAAATCTGGTCATGTTCCCATCCTTACACTGGGCTCTCTTACTCAGAAAAGTTATGTTCATACTCTGGTCTTGGTCTGCTTTAGCCCAGGAAATACAGTGGCTACATTACTGAAGCTTCTTGGGACTGCAGCATCTGTCTTATGAAAATAGTCTGAGGGAGCTGGGCCCCTCAGTTCAGTTTTGAGAACAGACAACTGAGAGAGGACCTCACCAATGTATATAAATATCCAAAGGGTATGTGCCAAGACGGTGGAGCCAGGCTCTCCTCAGTGGTGCCCAGCAATAATAGGACAAGAGGCAATGAGCAGAATCTGATGCACAGGAAGCTCCACCTAAACATAAGGAACAACTTCTCTACCATGCAAGTAAAGAAGAGATTGTCCAGAGAGGCTGTGGAGTCTCCCTCACTGGAGATACTCAAGAAGCACCCGGACACAATGCTGCGCCATGTGCTCTGGGATGGCCCTGTTTGAGCAGGGAGGTTGGACTGGATGACCCCACTGTGGTCCCTTCCAACCTGACCCATTCTGTGATTCTGTGAACAGCAGTTTTGTCCACCCAGCTCTAATCCCATTAGGAATACCTACATTTTACTGAGAAATACCAGTGGTGTAGTCAGTGTCACAGCATATTTCCTGAAAGATTGTCCTGGTTATAATGTAAGCAAGGCTTACCTTGGCTAGGAGAGGCAATAGCTATTTAGCTAACTCAACTACCCAATTGACCCCTTCACCCAGGAGGATAATAAAAAAAGTAAATGTTACTCTCAGGATCCTCCACCTTCTCTGGGTATTATATATGGTTAGAGGGAAAAATGTCTCATAACAACCACTGACCTGCAAAACCTGCTCTCTCCACACTTTCTTTAAAATTCTGTAAAAGGGTATTAACAGTACGTCTCCCACATCCTGGGGTGCTGGGAGATCAAATACATCCAAGACTGGGAGGCACTCAGATACTTCAGTGATGCAAGCTATGGAAGAATCCAAGATAGACAGATAATCCTCATTTATACCATAAGGGGAAACACTGAAGCAGAGAGAAGTTAAGCAACCTGTCACTCAAAAAAAAAATACATGCAGAGTGCCACAAGGAAAATTTCATCCCCTTTCCCCAGTACTTCAGACATTTGAAACAAGCTTCAAGATGAAGAATATTACTGGGAATAACAGCATGGGAGACAAGTGACTAGCAGATTCCCAACTACATAACCCAATGCATACAAAACACCCTCTCTTCTATCCCATCACTGGTATTAGCATATAGAGCACAAAATGACTGAATGCAGCATGACTATAATCATTTTGATAGCGATTGTTTAAGTCAGTCAAGAGAAGAGCTGGCTGTCACTTCTAATCCTTTTGTTTGAAAGGTGGCAGCACCAGCCCTGCTTCAATCCTTCTCCAGTGTCTTACACCTCTGAGCACCAAGAGCTTGCTACTACCAAACAAGTTTTGTGGCAATGTATTAACTAATGACATTGGAAGAATGACTCTTGATTTCCACTGGCATTAGCTCTGCCTGGGTGGTTTCAAGAAAAGAGCTATCAGTTGAGGAACAGCAGTTTAGAAGCCATAAATGTGGGGACAGAGATGCCCATGGGATTTGTGCACTAGCTTTGCTTGCAACAATAGATTAGAAAATCAGACCGAGAGTTAAAAAAAAAAAAAAACAAAAACAAAAAAAAAACCAAGCAAGAAACTAAAGATGGGCTGATAAGAATTACTGCAAAATCTGCACTTTTGAAATATAGCTCTAATAAGAAGATATTCATGGGCCCAGAGAGTTTATACTTCCCATGTGTTCATTCACAACAGTTATGCACCTACTGTATTTTCCACAAGCAAAACAGTCATATGTAGTGATTTAAACTACCCATGAAACCAACAATTTAAAGAATTATTGTTTTACTAACAAATGTTCAAACGAAAACTCAATGTTTTTCAAACATGTTTACAAATCAGAAAAATGTACTCCCATGTCTTTAAAAGAATAAGCACCAATATTTCACCAGATATTTTAGTACAAATTTCATCAAGCTCAGCCATCCAGAAATGTCCAGTTTAAAATGACGCGTCTTTTTAGAAGACTGGAACTATAAAAAACATATTTATAATATTAGCAAAGAATATATAGCAATTTGCTATGGCAACACTACTTCAGAATTCAATGATACAATTACACAAGAAAGGAGCTTACATAAATAACGATTTTATGTATAAAATAAAAATTTTATGTCTGTCCTTACATCACATACATATTTAAGCTTTTCCAGGAACAACATCGACATTCATGTCAATCATCTAAAAGGAAATACAAGTGTCTGATTTTTATTTATCTATCAAAAGCCTTTCATTGTGTAACACTACATTCAGCAGATCTCTTGATTCTCTCTAGAAAAAACAAAGTGCTGCGCTTGTCAAATTTAAACTTAAAACAGCAAAGTACCATGACACACTCCTGCTTTCTGATGGCACATGCTGGTGGAATACTGTTCTCCCTCCAAGACTACAATGTGTCTCACACTAATCTAAATCGTACTTTCCATAAACAATGACAACTATGAAACTCACTGCATTCAAATAGTAATAGAGAAGGACCACAATGATGTATGGCCACAATAAACTCATTATCAATTCAAGAGCATAAGCATGGGAATATATCTGCAACTGTTTATCCATCACTACTGCTATATTTTTTTATTTTCATGAGTCACTGTAGCTGTAATTTGCATGAGGTGTACTGCTACATGTTTTTAGTGGAAAAATTTGGCATTTTTGTAGTACTTCTAGTAGTTTGCATGGCCAGAAATCATTATGTTCCCCTACAGCTGTGCAATATGAAAAAGGGGGATTCTCCTTTTTGAAACTCAGGTTTAGTACACAGCAATTTAAAATGTAGACTTCATTTTTATCATTCAATAATTTTATTTCACTTGCCAGGACTCCCTGTTTTAGTTTTCTTGACTACACCAATTAATGCAGACTTTTTCTGGTCGAAATGACTTTTACAAATTCTCTACCTCCTGGAGAGAGTTGTAAAGAGTTTTGAGAGATGCACATGAGACAGCAAAGGAAACTCAGAAGGTTTAATCCTAGCTTTGCCAACACTTCCCCCGAGACTGTGGATAAAACACAGCCTCACCCCTCCCTTCTCCGGTAGCTTCAGTTTCCTTGAAAGGATCTCAAAATAGACTAATAGACCACCTGTGAGGAGATCTTAAATTCATTAAACTCTTCTAAGGAATAAAATTTCTCACTATTAATAATTTAGTCCTATTGCTGATTCACTTAAATAGAAATACTGCAAAACCACTTCAAAAGTCGGTTAACTCTGAAATGACCAGTAGCCCATTATTTGCTACAGTTCTCCATTTTGAGCTTACTCAACCTTCCTGTTACATCCATTAGGACTCTTCTATAATCTCTAAGATAAAGACTTGAAATGCATGAATTCAGAGAATTCTTTCAGAGTACTCCTTATTCTTACATGTCCTGCTTTGCATTTATTAGTGGCCTACAGCAGTTTTCCTCAGGCCAAGTATTATCATCAGTGCTTTTACACAGCTTGGCCTTTTTTCCTAATCAATCACAGAAACACAATCCAGAGAGGAGAGAATCTTCCCTTTGTCAGGTGACAGAAAACCAGATTATTTTTCTGTTATTCATTCTATTAAAATATTGAGTCCTGGAGAACTTTCAGATGATAATTTACAGCACTTTTTGCAGAAGGAGTTGGCCAACATAACTTAGCGAACAAAATTTCTAATAAAGGACTTATTCTTTTCAGAGAAAGCTCATATCATTCCTTCTTTTTGTAGTGGAATGTACCATATTTGCCAAGTGACAAGGACATGTTCTTTCCAGCCTTTATTTGCTCATCAACTGGGACATCGGCTGGGCTTGGGTTTGTTTGGTTTGTTTTTTTCCTACTTGGGTTTGGTTGGGTCTTTTTTTCTTATTTTTAAGGTGATTGGTAATAGGTGATGGTACTGTGCTCCATTTGAAACAGGAGTGCAGACTATTAAATGTAAGAATTATTTAAAGGTCCCTTTTTCATAGAACCATTAAGGCTGAAAAAGTCCTCTGAGATCATCATTAACCCAGCACCATAATGTTCACCGCTAAATCACATCCCCAAGCATCACATCCACTCAGGATTTTTTAACAACTCGGGAGATGGTAACTAAATCACTGCCCTGGGCATCCTGTTCCAATACCTGAACACTCTTCCAATGAAGAATTTTTTTCCAAACATTCAATCTAAACCTCCCCTGTCACAACTTGAGGCAGTTTCCTCTCATCCTTTGCTTGTTACTTCAGAGGAAACATTTGACTCCACCTTGCTACAACCGCTTTCAGGTAGTTTTTGAGAGTTGTAAGGTCCCCTCCAAGCCTCAAAGGCTCTCTATTACATCCAAGATCCTAATTTTTAGAGCCCAAAGCTTTGCTCCTCGCCTTGAAAGCCTCCTGTGTATGGACAAAGCCTCATTTCAGGGTAAAATCTCCTCACTTACAGTTCAAAGCCTCATGTTCTTCGTTTTTAATACCTCATTTAGAGCCTCCAAAGACATATTTTTAGCGCGTAAAGTCCTGTTTTTAAGGCCAGAAGATTCATTTGTAGGGTCCAAGACTGTCTATTAATACCCATGGAAGGAAGAGAAGAAATTATGGTTTCATCAAGACTAACGACAGACTAAGCATTTGTTTCATTACTGAGTTGTTAAAGTTTACCTACAACTGACATTTGATATCTAGGGCACAGATGATAATAGCAGGGAGGAAAAAAAAATGAGGGAGGGTAGATGTGATAGCTGTGTACAAATATAAGATAGAACATCATTAAGGAACAGAGAGTCTAATTACTTATTTAACCAACCAAGGGTAGAATAGTAAAGAAGGGGCCTCAAAATGTTAAGAAATCATTTCAGAAATAGCACTGATGGAAAAGGAGAGACATCCAAGCTGAGACTTTTGAAAGGTTCATGCCAGGACACCCACATATATATCAAATGGCAAAAATCATCAAATTATTAAAATCATCTATGCCCTAAATACTTATTAAATAGGACTTCCTAAGTATATCTAAGTGTCAGTCTGATTTGATTCAATATCAGATCATAAAAAACGACAATCAATCTGCCTTAAATAAAAAACCAAAAACCAGCAGCAGGAAAAAATAAAAAATTCTTGGGCTAAGAAAATAGCCCAAGAAAAAGCAAACAAAAATGGTTTAAAGGCACTGATATATAAAATCCCAGTTTACAATGTCACTCACACACCTACCTGGGGTAATGCATCTTGTTCTGATCAGTTTCATACCAGCAATTTGTAAACAAACCAGAGGGTTTGTTCACTGATGAACAATAACATTGAATAGAGGTCAGCAGAAAGTTTTACAAGGAAAGATTGCTGGAGCTCAAATATATCTGTTGAGCCAAGTAAATACAAGAAAAGAGGAGTGCATTTTAACATTGAACTATAATATTGAAGGGTAAGAAGCAAAAACCAAAGAGGGAGATGAATTAATTAGCATGGTGCCCAGAGGTAGGGGAGGAAGGATAATGAAGAGTAGTGGGATTAAATTAGGAAAAGCAAAATTTAGGCTGAATATAAAGAAAAAAAACTTACTTAATAATGAGTTTTATTATTTCGGGAATCAGTCTCTCAGGTGAAATGATGGAAACACCTGTCTAAGATTTAGGACTTTTAAATTTAGGTTGCGCAAAGGCGTTAAGGCATGAAACACGAAGTATGCGCAAAGGCACAGAGGCTTTGGGGAGAAAAACAGTGCTGGTGGGGACAGAGCGAGCAGAGGTGACCACATCCTGTCTCAGCTCCATGGCTACAGTGCAATTACCAACATCCTCTTCAAGAACTGCCCAAAACACAGCCTACACACACGTGGCACAAGCTCTGCTTGGAAGCACTGCCCATGTGGAAAAGCGATGGGCGTGTGCACAAGTAGGTGGCTGGCAGGAGTTCCTGGCCCAATGTAGCTCGAAGCCCAGTGGGTTAAGGACACATCAACACACCTGGTCTTTGCTCCCCATTCCAGCACTAGCTCTCTTTGCCACCTTTCCAGGCCTTACTGTTTGATGGCAACAGCAAAAGAATTCCATAACCAAAACTGTAGCGTTTTGTTATTCTAAATCAGGTAACTTTCTTTGGAGATTAGTGAGCCCATGCGACACCATTCAGAGGCCAGGCTTGGTGCTCCAGTTGCAGCACTCTGCTTTTGAGCACTTTCTGGAGTCAATAGTGCAGTTCAGAGGAACAGCTGCTATTGCTCCTGCCTCTTCATTTAGTTCACAAAGGCCAAGCAAGCCAGCTAACACCATCATAAAACAAAATAAAGCATCCCTTCAGAAAGGGCTGCAAGACGAAAATGCCATACACTGCAGTTGGCAATGTGATATCTTGTTTATAGCACTTTTCCTGCTATCTTAAGCGGGAAGCATCAGCCCAAACTGTTCTAACATTTTTTTTTTTTTTTCTGGGATTTGCGTTGCCTACCTCACATAAAAGTAAAAAACAGCAAAACCCTTGCAGGCAATTCTGACAGCACTGCTAGGACCACAACTGGATAAACAGTTTGTGCCTAATAACAGGCAAGCTGTGCACCCAAGTGAAAAAGAAGGGTTAAACACTGTAGCTTTATCAGGAAATTTGAGGCTTTACACTGGAAGCAATTTGTTCAATGGCTATTTTGACCATAGAACTTCCTAATCTCAGTTCCCATAAAGTTTGGCTTGAAGCCAGCCAGAATGGTTCGTTTCAGCTGCACAGATATCTTCCACAGAGGAAATAAAAGGATTTCAAACCCCGGAGTCATTTCCTTTGGTTCTCGGCTCATTCAGAAAAAATGTCCTTTCGGTCAGTGATATCTCCAATTTAATTCCTGCAGCATGACTTTAAAAAAAAAAAGAAAAAAAAGTCTTTGTGGGAAACTTTTTCTGAAGGTTTGGAAGTGTGCCCTATAAGCTCTTTGCCAGTTGGTGTAAAATACCTTCTTTGCTCCCAGAAGTTTGCAAAGAAAAATGTCCTCTTTAGTTCTACATTAACTCTGAGCTTTCCAGAAGTTTTTACTCATCTAGCAGTCCCCATTTAATAATTAAAGGAAATATTTACACTCATACACAGAGATGTATGAGTCTACAGAACTGTGCATCAAAATAATCCGCTAAATGTATTTTAATCACAGGGATTGATGCGCGTGCAACTTCAGAAGTAGTAGCGCAAGCAGAACAAGCAAGCACTTACCAAGTGCAGCAATGTATTTCCCAAAAGTCTCATAGACTTTGAGACATGTAAGCCTCAGTATCTCGCTTTTGACAGTAGTTGACAAACATTTGAAGATGCAGCCCCAATCTGAAAAGTGATCCAAAAGATCCAAACAGGATATGTTTAAAACAAGCATGCAGGCCAGCCAACATAAATACCAGGAGTATGATGTCCTTTCCAAGTGAGTGGGATACGTACTCCTTGAGGCTGCCACCATGTTAAGCACGTAGCCACGGTTTCACTGAAATAATGGAGATAACATTTTTGACACACAATCTAGCTGTAATGATCAAATTCATTCCAAGCACGTCAGACCTGTGAACACCACCTTTACATCATCATGGAAGGGAGAGGAAGTTTTTCAAATATCTCCTCAGGCCTGTGGTATTTCTAAGGGTCCTATAAAACAAAATACCGAGGTGCAGGGCTCAGTATAAATGGCAGCATTTGTGGGTTCTGTAATAGCGAGCTTACGCATCCTTTGTCCTAAAATGAACTTTGAAGCACCAAGATGCCTAGGAGCTGACACACGTTTCATCAAGAAGATTGATTTTAGTGAAACTCAAAGCCTTCTTCAGTACTGTGCTTCAGCATGCATCTAATATTAAGCGTACACATCCTGAGGTGGCCCTGTCTTATGTTCAGAAAATTCAGACAGCAGAGTAAATGACACATGCAAAATGGAAACATTAATGAGTTGAACCCTACTGACAACTTCAAATGTCAGCGCGGATCTTGATAATTAAACTACTCTTTCTAGGAAAGTTTGTCACCAGACCAAAATTATAGTTTTAATTATTATTTATGAATTGAGCCTTGTATAACTTAAATGCTCAGAATTGTTTCTTCCTGCATTACAGTGATTCAAGGTGTTATACAAGATGGATTGACACATCAACTCATCACAAAGTAGTTCAACACACATACACTCATATTTACATGTATCTCCATATATATCACAAGCTTCTTGATAGCACTTTTCTGCAAAGGGCAACTGAGGCCTTAGAACTGAAGGCCTTCTTTAGCCTAACTCAAGTATTTTTTTATAATGTCTTGAATAGCACAGACTAGACCTTCAATCTGTGGATCTCTACAAGAGAGGACAAACTATAATATTAGATCTTATTTCTGTTTTCTACAGGAATGGCTGGGGGGGGGAAGTATTCAATTTCTCAAATAAATAAAAAAAGTAAAATAAATAATGAAGCACCATTTTCTATATGCCAATCCAAACATTTCTGTATTGCAAAGTTCCCTCTATTTAAATCATTATTTACCAGGATAAAATAACAGTGCAGAGATACTGATAAAACATGCAGAAAGAAAGGCATAGATGAGATATATAGAACAGATAATTTTTTTGAGGATAAAGTAATGGTACCTTTTTCCTTTTTCCCATTTTTTTTAAAGCTGTATGTAAATTCAAACCAAACACTAACTGGAAATTTTTTCCCCTTTTACATTCCACTCTTCTTCTCCCTTTCAGGAATGCCAAACACAGGAGCTGAGTGTCAGTAAAGACTGTCCAAATTAAAAGAAAATTTCTGGTTTCACTTAGTCCTGTGGGTAACATGTGCTTCTACTCTTCCCTAAAACACAGTGGGAACATGGGGCTTTAAAAGTGAAATCTGAAAATCCTATTTTCTTACAAGTCTTATTAATATGAAATGACTCAGTGACAGTCAGAACTTCCATTTAAAACAACAGAAGAACATTTCATAGCCAGTCCTCTGCCTTATCCTCACTTCCAGAACACTGAAAGCTCACCTTGCTGGGCCTTCGAAGGTTAATTTGACAAAACCCATTTTGGAGATGTTTCTGGGGTTTGTTGGTTTTTTGGTTTTTTTTTTCCCCTTTAATGTGCAAACCTGCAGACATTTCCTAGGCCTCACACTGGCAAACACGCAGGTAACTTGCAAGGAGATGAACTGTAACAGAGCCACACTTCACTCCTCCAGCTCCTGCTCCCAAGCATTTCAGCCAACCATACAGCTTCCCCCACACACTCCCATGCACCCCAGTACAGCCAGTCAGGCTGGCTCTGGATGAGGGAGACAGTTGCCCTCTATTTTAACTCAAGAATCAGGTTTTTCTTCAAAGAGCTGCCCTAAAAGCTGTCTTCCAGGTAAAGATTTGCTCAGAAGGGCTGTAGTTAGTGCAGTGGAGTGTCACAGTCCCAAGAGCCCTGAGCCAACACCCAGCCACTGTGGCCCCAAGGAGAGAATTCCTAAAGGGAACTTGCCTCCCAGCTCCATCCCCAGTGCTCCTTGTGGGGGTGCAGCTGCTGAGACTATTAAAGCAGTTGTATGAAAATATATCTTACAATATTTGCCTGACTCCAGACTCAGAGTACTGGGGGAACTCAGCAAAATAAGTGCAGGCACTGGGGCAAGAATCCTAACCCCACTCTCAAGCAGGCTCATGCCACAACTCCCACTGTCATACAAACTGAGTCTGCTCCACCCTCCGTACCAAAACTCGGCTGCTCTGGTGGTCAGAAACTCTCACCCATATTTAATCATGGCCTGTTTACTCTCACTTATTCTTGCTGCCAGCATTGTGCACACATTTTTTTTCCCTTGCATAATACCAGACACTGATTTCTTCATAGACATCCCTATTTTGTTCTGGTTTTGTGAATGTTCTTTTAAATGCTATGTCTTCCATTCCTCACCAATACTCTTTACTTCTTTCAAGTAAGAAGAGCCTCAGCAATTCCAAGAACTAAACTGAGACCATAGGAGCATGAGTTTGACTGCATGGAAGAAGGAACAAACTCTAGCTTTCATCTTTAGGGCAACAAGAGGAGGGGAGGTCAAATAGATTACCTGGATAGAAAGAAGTGGTAGGAACAACCCTATCAAATAGTTTGGGAGAAGAAATTCAAGTGGGAATTAACCAATTTAATATACCAACTATCATTTCCATGTTTTGCCTGTGGGAGAGCTGCACACAAGGGCAGCAGGTCCAGGTCTATTAGGGCAGCTCTCAGTTCAAGGCAGGACTCAGGTGGCAAAGCAGGATGTAATCCAGTGCTGGATCTTTCCCACTGAGAGCTGCTGACGTTGCATCTTCTTGCATTCAAAGTGTCCCTCTAGAACTTGCAGCTAACCAGAAGGAAGGAGCAGGTTGGAGTGATGACAGTCTCTCTCTCCAGGCAAGCAGATGGAGCAATTGGTAACCTTTGAGAAAATCAGGTCATGATCACTAGATCTATCCCTCTTGCAAATAAAATACCAGGCTGGAGAAGCTAAATGGACATACTGTAATGCAAAGTAACCATGGAGCTGTTCAAATACAGTGCCGACAACACAACTGAAGCATCAGTGGCTCCCTAAGTGTTTTAAGCCTTAAGAAATCAGATGGGTGAACTTAAATACATACTACAGTCAGAAAACAGTCACAGAAAAACTGTGAAAGCAATGAGCTGTGAAGGCAATGAGTGGATCATCTTAACACCAAGATCTAACATGCATGGCAAAGATGGAACAGGCTGTGCTGGTGGGGTAGACATGATCAGACAAAGCATGGCAGAGAGTAACACATAACCTGCAAGAACTGAAATGCAGAACTAGGCAGAAAAGCAGTAAGTGGAGTGCTCATATAGGACCTACACAGATTGGGAAAAACGGGATGTAATGCAAATATCACATTTTTAGGTGCTGTTTCAGAGAGCAGCTGCTTAGGAAGCCCAGAACAGATGCAGCTCTTAATTTTAAATGACCACAGAGAAGGTTATAGGACAAATTGACAAAAGTGAACACTAACAGTTTGCAACAACAGATGGTATTCACCCTCCCAGTTTGAAAAGAGCTCCAGAAGGCAATAACTGACGACACACACTAAGAAGTGGTGTGCGGGCTTTTTTTCCCTAAAACTGACTTCGTACCTGACGACTGGGAGGTGGCACACAAAGTCCCAACGTTCTGAGAACACCCCAGGTAAGATCCAGATATGTTAAGATCTGTAAGCTTGATGTCATATTACCAGAAATTACAGAAACAAGTAAAGATCAATGTAAATAAAATATGCTGAAAGAGTTAACCTGGCTTTTGTAGGTTTGTCTCATGGACCTATTGGAGTGCTTTGAAAAGGTCAACAAGCCTGTGGATAAGGGTGATCTGGCTAATATAGTCTGCTCAGATCTCCAAAAGACGTTTGACAAGGCCCTCACAAAAGACTTCTTAGGAAACTAAGCAGCCATAGCTTAAGAGGGAAAGTTCTTGGGTAAACAGTTGGTTAAGAGATAAAAACAGAGGGTAGAGGGCATGATCTTTCTTACAAGGGGGGGCAGGACCAGAGGACTTCCACAAGGAACTTTGCCAGGACCTATACTGTAGAACTCACTTCCAAACGACAAGAAGAGGCTAAGCAGTGAGGTGACAAGACTATTTAGCAGACAAAACAGGAGACGCATCTGTGAAGAGCTGCAGAAGGACCTTATTAAAGTAAGCAACTGGGTAATAAACCAGAAGAAGAAATTAAATGGAGATAAATGTAGTGATGCACATGGGAGAAAATTCTGGCTTTACATTATGATGCCCTTTGAAATGTCCATAAAAGTGTCAACTTCCTATTTGCTCAGAAAGGCAAATTGAATTCCAGGAATTATTACAAAAGAAGCAGAAAGCAAGGCAAAGAACATCCAGTAGAAATATCTACATATATTTCCCTGTCAGCCCCTCCTTTCCCATAACTTTTGAACTGACTGACCCCATTCAAACAAATTTGACAGAGCTAGCAATCTCAAACACTTTTAAGTTCCAAAACCTCAATCTCATTACTAGACACTGGTGAAAACACAGCAGAAGTTTGTTAATCCCAGCAGCCTCAGAAGGATTTGTTGCACAGCATACACCTCTCTCCTTTAAGTGTAACAATTTTACCACTTCTGCAGTAAAAACTCAAGAAAATAAAGCATGGCAGGCAGAACTATGCAATTCTTTCTGATGTAAGAATTCAAATTCACCCAACTTGATAAATATGTATGTGTCTCCAAAACTCAAAGCATATTTAATGTCTGTTCCATGACTTTCTTCTCTAATAACAAGCAATAAAACCTGTCTCTTTAAAAAAGAAATTATTAAAACAATGTGCAACAAATAAACAAAAATTAAGCACTAAAATATGGAGCACAGATTTTTTTTTCCCCTTAGTTTTTAGGCTTTTTCTAAAGATACCTTCCATCAATTATGTAGAATTTACCCTGCAATTTACTGTGAGCTGAAGTGACTGACAAGAGCAACCAAGATGCCTCAGGCAAACCAGGTCACTCAGATCTTTTTCTTGCTGTTTTGTGATTAAAGGCTGACCACAAAAACCTTTACATTCTGCAGAATGACATGCTTGGTTGGTTAAATATGCAGGCAATTAACATAGAGATAACACGCATTTAAATGGAGGTCCCATTGACCCCCATCTCCTGACTGCAACCTTTGCTCTGAAAGCAGACAGCTTAGTAAAAATATTCAATTAATAAAAAGCCATGAAGGGCAACAAGTCCATTCCAATTAATTTAAAAATAAATAGTGTTTACTACTCCATATTTAACAAGCTAATAAAAAACAACAGCACAACTAATATCACAAGCAGCAAAGGAATGTGCTTGAAAGATATTTATAAAGATCATATAAAAATACCCAGCTCTTTTTCTCCTTTGTTGAGAATAAAACAGAATATTCTATATGTAATGAAATAAAGAAAGCCTGTTGTTTTATACATTTGAGCCCTTTCTTTCTTGCCCATATCCTATCCCAAGTGCCATGCTACAACTTGCTGCAGTGACTCCCATCCCTCTCTTCAAGCATTCCCTACTGTTTACACCCTCTACTCTCATACCTATACCTCCCTCCCAAACTCCTTGTTGGCCAAAACCAGCACAAGCTCTGGCTGGTTCCACCATAGAGGAGCAACTAGTGAAATACTGTAGTTACTTCAGGTGGACCAAAACTAAATCCATCCTGCATTTCTTGTAGCAGGACAACTACGTGTCCATTTTCTGAAACTGCCCATTTTCTGAAAATATTTAACTTGGTGGTATTTGAAAGTCCCAGCCCTCTTTTGCTTTAAACTGGACAATAAGTTGTAAACTTCTATGTGAATAAAAAATTGACAGCATGGAGACTCTGAAATTGGAGACCAAACTAAGAAAATTTAACCATTTGTAATTTTTTATGAAAATTTGTAGTTTGGGGGTCCAGAGAAACCACATATCACACCACTGCCATCTAATGGAAGAAAACATCAGCCAATTATTTGTCTTGGGGAAGACCCAATCAGACAAAAACTATTTCATCAAATAGAGTCATTTCCAGCACCCCTAACATGGCCTCCTCCTTTTTTCATCTATAAAATTAGCTCTCCTCAAAATATTCTCGGTTGAAAAAACTCACTAAATGTTATCCAAATGTATGATTATTCTCAGGAGAGCTGAAAGACTGGTTTGGCTTGAGTTTGGTTTTCTTTTGTGGAGAACTCAAGTAATTTAAAGAAATGTCATTTAACTCCATTCAAACTCCCAATACCACTTACAGTACCTAAATTGATTGTGGACCCTGTTCTTTTTCAAAGACCTGGGCTTCAAATCCATAGAACAGGTTGCCTTCTAGTTACTTTTTTGTAGAGTACAACTGTTTTCTTTACTGTTGATTAGCACCTAGAGCTTTAGTGCTCACATAACTGTATATGGCTACCAAAGCTTAAATAGATGGAGCAATTTTACTAATGCCTGCCAGTTCCTTTCCCAGAAGTGGTGTGGGTGGGGTTTCGATCAGCATTGAGGGAACTACATCTTTATTGCCAGCAGTTATGATTTTTCTCCTGTGTTGCACATCTATACCTGCTCAAGAAATCCCACACCATCTCCAGACAGGCAGCCCTCAGACACCCAGAAAGACAGATGTAATAAAAATGATGGTGCAGTCTCTTAGCATTTCACAGTACTCCCTCTACCAAGAAAGAGAACATTTACTTAATTCACTTGGGCAAGCAAATGCTACTCTTTGAAACAAAAGCAGGGGGTGTGCAGTAAGAGGGGAAAAGTGAGCAGCAACCTCTCTGCTGGCAAACCACAGAAGGGAAGTCGTGTTGTAATTCACAGATCTGATTCAGAACGGTTCCTGTTGAGTACCCACGTTCAATAAGAGCCTGTCAATTGGATTCATTATCAAACTGTCACTATATCAAGGCAGCATATGTTTGGCATATGCTCTATACTCTGAGAGAGCCTAATGGAGTAGTAAAACTAAGGAGCTGGGCACTGTCCTCCTCCTCCTGCCTCTGCCCTGGGTTTCTACAGGTCAGCTGCTGTGCTGGAGGTCTTGAGACTTTTGAGTAACTTCTGAACAGAGTACCATCACTTTTAGAAGAGATGACTCGCCTTCAAGCAACCAGAGGCCAAACAGATAAACTGGTGTATAGGATGCTGTATCCTGACACCAGAAAAAAAGTTCAAGGAAAAAGATTCTTCAAGACATTTGAAAAAGCCAAGGCATTGTAAGGAAAGCTGATTATGAGCCACTGTTAAGGTAAAAAAATAATTATCTTCTGTTCATTTCTGTGATATGAAATAGATATTTCCAAGTATGCTGAGACCCCTAAGAGCCTACTAGCATTACCCAGTCCCAAAATGCACTTCAAGTGCATGCCAAGCTATTGGCAAAGTTTTATACAGACCAATGAATCAAAACATTAATCACTGTGTACAAATGGAAATTTTACTTTTTTATTTCTCTGGAAGGAAACAAAGTTAAACCAATTACTTGTCAGCGATATGGGCCTGCAGATTTTGAAAGCAGTAAATTAAGAATAATCACAGATTAGATATGTCACAGAATACTTGAGCATCTTGGGTCTCCTTACAGAAAATATTTGCTAGGCCATGAGTTCATTTATGAAAAGATAATGACCCAGGAAATTTTTTCCTTAATTGCAAAGAAGCCGTTTAAGAAAGTGTCTGGGGAACTAATTAGGAAGGAGTTTCCTCTGTAGAAGACCTGGCTTTAAATTCAATAAACAACTTTTAGAGGTCTTGCTTGAGACAGAGCACTGTTTAGAGGCAGTCAAGAATGTTTGCTGAGATGCAGCTGCATTTTGCAGGCATTGGGGTGAGTATGTTTCTGGGTCCTCACACAGTGACACACTGGCCAGTGCTGGTGCACTCCAGCTATGATGATTTGCTGGGAACAACTCATTGAATCTTTTCCTATTTCACTTCAGCAGATGTGAAAAGCATTCAAAAATATACACACAGCAGAATTTCTACCTCCAAGCTAAAATGAGATTTTGCAAAACACTTGCACATTTGCCAAGACATAATAATGCCTGCTGGCCAACCCAACAGGTGCCAGGAAAATTGCTTTGTTATGATACCTAAACAACCATGAACACATCATCTGTAAATTCAAGGAGACAACTATGTAGTTATTTTTAACGTATATATGCAGATTTCCCACCCCCCATATAGTTTTTGGTAACTTCTTAAAGTGGTCAGATTTACAGAGCATCATAGCTCATGAGCCCAGAGATCAAACGAGCTTTTATTTGCTAATCTTGGGTGTGAATTTACACTTCATTCGTGAAGGAACAACCTTATGTTACCCCTTTCACTTCATTTTGATGTATGCCTGCCATCATGGTGTTTAGATTACTCCTTTAGGTATTTTTTCTTCAGACCTGACTCGATCTCATGTAGTTCCATAGTAATACCACCTTTTAATTTAAACAGAAAAAATAGAATCTCTATGGTTACTTATAAAAACTACGGGAGTGAAAGTAAGAAAACACTGAGGTGCAAAAAGACATCCCAGAAAACAGTCGAAAAAACCTCCAAATATTTACAAATTTTAAATAACTAGCCTCATGTTGTTTAATGTATCTTGTCAAAACACACAGCATGCAAGTCTGTTTTTTTCCTTTCAACTGTTTCAAAAAGAGGACTCAGTGACACTGTTGAAGACGTTGTCCCCCTGTCTCTGGAGATTTGGTTTTATCAGCTGGCCTGCTAACAAAAGTGGTACAACTCAGCCTAGTTTGTGCACTCTGTTCAGGAGACCCAGGAAGAGAAGGACCAGATCAGTTGTGGCTGCTGCAGGTCAGTGGTGAGATGGATCAGCAGAGCCACAGACAAACCTCGCAGAGCGCCCGCCCAACACTCAGCATGTGTCCGGCTTTCACAAACGCCTCACTGTCACACAACCCGCCAAATTAAAATATTCCATATTGCTACACTTTTAATAATTTGAGAACTACTGTGCCACATTACATAACACCTTGGAGTGGATCAAAAAGGAAAAAAAAAAAAAAAAAGCAAACAAACCAAACTAATGCACAAAACACAGCACATCTATTGCTACTCTGGCATTGAAAACAGGACTGATTTATTACCTACACAAGTCTAGAGTTTCAAAATTAAATAAGTCTGTTTTACAAATTATTTACTTTCTACAAGATCCATTTCCCCTTGAAGCACACTGTGCATGCCCTCCTAGTGTGAACAGTTTACAGTCTGTGATCAGGCAGAGACCTACTTGTCTGGATTTTTTTTCCCTTTCAAAATGGCAATTCTAAGAATCATAAATTAAATGGCACAGTTATTGTAATTCAAGCTTATTCCCAATAAATAAAATTTATTAACTAAATAGCTTTCTATGTAGCTGAGTTCTTTCCCAGCAGCTTATTATTTTACATAGGCTTGCTTCACATTGCTAATCACAACCAAATTGTGCCATCTTAAGTAGAAGAATATGAATGCAAAAAATATAAAGTAAAAATACATAATTTCATATAATCACAAATAACCATCACTCTTCATAGAGTATGTCCAGAGAATACTTTGTAAAATTTGAAGTTTTGAAAGTATTTTATCTAACACACATACCAAGGTATATCTACTATATGAATATAAGCTTTGTTTATCAGAACACCAGAGCAGAAGCCTCCAGCTCATTAAGCTCCAATGCATTAGAATTTTTAGGGATGCTGGTGAGCTTAAGCATATGAGTAGTAGCACTGACACAAGGCAGGACAGACTCCTTTTGGGAGATATGAAACACCACTTTATCATACCATGCCAATTATCTCCAGCACTTATGGTAAGCCTCCAGTTATTCCATTTTTGTTACATAAATAAACTCTCAATTTATAAAATAGGTCATGGTAAATTTTATGTCCTGGTCTAAAAACAGCAAGGCAACTGGAGAAATAAAATTGTATGTGATATATGGTGGGTTAACACAGATGACCTCATGGCACTTTTTTTTACCACAAACCTACCACAATCCTAATGAGTGCATATCTGCATCCACGGTTTTCATATTTTAAAAAGAAATAGATCATTGCTAACACTTCTCATCTAGAGAAATGTCATAATGAAATACTAAAATTATAAACAGTCGCTGTAGTTCCCGTCATCATATTAGGCACATTTCTCTCCTAAGACAGACACTGCTATTCAACATATCAAGTCACCCATGGTTTGAAAAAATATACATAAAATGAAGAATATACCACTGAAGTGTTTGTCTCCTAACTGTGATTCATAGGTTTTATTTATTAAAACAAAGCAAAACAAAAAAAATCCTACAGGTGGAATTTCAGACTTTTAACCATTCTCCTGTGCTCATCTTCTAAGGTCCTAGCAAAATACTCAAAATCATGCAAGCCCCTGATTAAACCAGGAAGCAAATCTGCATGCATGCAATTACAGTGTCTGCAAGGGCAGACACAGATGACAGTAATTCATACTCTAAGAAATGGGCTTGTGTATTTGGCAGATTAACTGTTCTGTATTCCATTGCTATGAGGTATGGAAACTGTACTGTGAAACAACCATTACTCATTCCCTCAGCTCTGAGCACGTAGGTCTATCAAAGGCACGCCAGGCTGGAGAGGTGGGGGGCAAAGGCTGGAAAGAGAAGAGTCTACACGTTTCAGATTAACGCTTCTCTTGAATGGTTCCTTTTATTTCATTTCCCCCACTTTTTAAATTAGCAACTACAGTAGGCCCAGAAGGGGAAATGTGCAAGGAGTAGAGGGAGAGAGGGGAGGGAAAGGGAAAAAGCAAAAGCAGCCAAAACTCTCCAACTGGTTCATTAGGGGTTTTGTGTTTGAACATCTGAATGAATCATGTGTCTGTTTTTCATTATTCTCCATATGTATTTGTTCTCTGCTTTGTTCAGAGATTTCTGGCCATGTTGTCATGACTGTGCTCATTTTGGTTTATATATTGTTCTGTTACAGGGTGATTGTTACTTCTCTGCCTCACTTAGCAGTTACACCACCAACAAAGAGCAATCTGAAAATGAGAGGTTATGTCAAAAGTTGTCCCTGATGAACTCCCTTGCAGCCTATGTGATTACTTTAGATCTAACTACTTAATTCAGACCAGGGAGAAATCCTTAGATAACACTGCTCCTTATCATGACAGGAATGTTATGGGTATTTTTTAAAAAATCTGAGGAATAATGGAGAATGACTTAAAGTACATGTTACATACTTAAAAATGTTTTCCTCATTTCCCCAAAAGGAAAACAGTTCTTGCTAAGCAGTAACCTGTTTTAACAGATCTGTTGTTACATGGAGCTTTTGAAATAATTTCCTTGCTAAATTAAATATCTCTACTTTCAGCTTTACTCTATACTTTGCTCAACACACAACTGACACTAAAATAAATTCTGAAATCACTGATCATGCGATAATTTCTATCATCTCCTTAAATTTAATCCACTCTACTTCACTGGATGCACATCACAGGACAATGTGCTCATTTAACAAGATAATCTCATATTTGGCAGAAAGTGAGTGAGACCCAAAAGACTGGAAAGGAGCAAACAAATAGTGTGGTTTTTTTCCTTTTTTGTTGTTTGAATATTGGCTTTTGTTTGGGGTTTTTTTGGATTTAGGGGGAAAGGGGGATTGTGTTGGCGGGGGGTTGTTGTTGTTTGTTGAATTTGGCTGGGTTTTTCTAAGGAACAGATGTAGACTCTACTGTTTTAGGGACAGTTTCAACTTCTGGAAAAATCTTGGAGCAAATAGTTGTATGAATCCATTCACAGACCCTCAAAGGTGTTGATTAATCCTATGCAGCACAGATTCAGAAAGAAAAGAAAAAAAGTCATATCATAATTTTGTCTAAAAGTATGTAACCAGCCTTATGAATAGCTCAGTATTATATATTTTAGTTAAACCTTGCTTCTCTTTCACAACTAGAGCAGATAGGAGAAAAAAGGTCTAGCTGAAAATGCTGTGAAGTAGGTGTCAAAGTGATTAGCAGCTCCAATTTAAAAAATAAGTTCTCAATGGCTCAGTATTGCACTACCTCGTGTACTGAGAGGGTTTCCTCAAAAGTCTTCTCCAGGTCTGTTATGATTCACTCTTTTCCACATTATCTTGTCCAGTGGATTAGAGAAACCATTTATTAACTGTGAAGAGGATACTAAAGAGGTAAGTGCTGCAAGCACTCTGGAGGCTTAAGATTATACTGCTATCTTAGTAAATTAAGGAGACCACAGGAAAAAAAAATAGGATAAAATTCAATATAGACAAATGAAAAGTTCTAGCTCTAGGAGGGAATAATCAACAACCCAGAGCAGAACACACAACAAGGAATGCCTGGCTGGCAGCAGCACTGGAAGAGAGTAACAAAACCAGGGGCTGCACAGAATCTCTGAGCATAAACCAGCACCATTTTTCTCATGCAACACTCTGTGCCTCAGAGATGCATCTATATTTTAAATACATATAAAATTATTTATATGTATACATCAACAAAGAGAAGAGTCATGCGATCACAGAGAAGACAAATTAAACCCCTCTATACTATTTAAAATGATCAAATTTAGGCCATCTAAAATCTTATGCCCAGCTCCAAGTTCTTCAGGTAAGAAGTGAGCTGATTAAAGAGACCAGCAAAGTGCAATATATTGAGAAATTTAAAACACATTACCTTTAAGAAAAAAGTTAAAGACTAGTGTTTAGTCTAAGGAAAGATAAGGCAGATGCAGATCAGTCTTCAAATATATATGTTTGCTGCAAAAAGGAAAGAAATAAACTGCTCTTTGTGTCCACTGGGGATAAGAAAAGAAGCAATAGACTTAAATTGCATCAAGAGAGATTTGGGTTAGACATTAGGAAATGCTTCATTAGAGTGAGGAGAGGGAGTGTTATCACAGATTGCCTGAGGAGTTCAAGTAATCTCGACCACTGGAGGCCTTTGAGCACAGGTTACAGAAACACCCCTCAGCAGTGGGTTAGAGCTGATCCAGCCCCAAGGCAGGTCCTGACCTATTCAGGTCCCTTCCACTTCTGATTCCTGGGAATCTTTTTTTTTTTTTTTGACAGCCTTACTGAAGAGAAAGGAAATTGTACCCAGCATTTAAAGCAGTAAACCATCTATTCTTTTTATGCCATAAAGCATACTCTTAATAAATCCAATTATGTTTATGATCTTTTAATGGCACTACTTATGTCATAAAGATCCATCTTTGAAAATAGAAATAGATATCTCTGCCCTACAGTGTAATACAACAGCATGAAAGCAAGCTAACAGAAAATACCAATTCATCGTTATGTGGCTCGTATTAAAATAATTTTAAAGCTAACTATAATATAAGGAACACTAAACCCAGACATTTTTCTTTTTCAAAATTCTACCATTCATATTCTTTACAATATTTTCACTTCACATTTTGTGTTTCAGAAACAGATCCACTCCTTTCCTTGTTTACCACTGGCAATGGGAGCAAAGGAAGTTCCGCTCACAAGGGTATTGTTTTGTAATATAATCAAAAAAAAAGGCAAAAACCACCAAACCCCAAACACAATGAGGTCTTGTTCCTGATGTGATATTCAAAGAAATACAGAGTGATGTTATCAGAATTCTGACAGAAGAGTGCCCTGAGGAAATCAAATGCGCATTCAGGCAAAAGCAAATGCACAGCAGTGCAACTTATGACAATGGTCCATGACCAACTGGGTTGGTGGAGTTTTCTAAGGCTAGAACTGCAGTCTTCCAACTTGCTTTTCTCCTGAGTAGATAATGAATGTTGTTTCTGGCAGGCAATAGATAAAGTCACACACTTCTACAAATCTCAAAAACATCTTTGGTACAGGTGGCAGGATTTTTCTCCCATCTCATAATTTTCCCAGAATGCTTCTCTGTTGCTTCTCTTCACCCCATATCTGGCCACTCACAAGATAGTCCTAAACTGCAATGCCATTTATTTTTACTATCACATATGGAAATGCTATCTGGGATGTGCTTCTTTTCAGGAGAACTCAATCTAGTGGATTTTATTACCCCAAAAGTACTCTGTACACCACTAGTGGAAAGCTACAGAATCATTTTAAGGCACAGTTTCTCCCCCATAGACTCAGTGACACTGCAGACTCATCAATGAGTAACAATTCTTGTCCTGAGATACTACTACACGTTAGCCAATATTTCCCTCAGCAAATATAGCTACACATATGCACACAAAACATGCTATATTTCATTTAAAATTATTTTCACACATTAGCAGAAAAATTAGGAACATAAAACTGGAAGAGGAATTACTTCTATATCTTGGTATTGCAACTTGTAGATCTATTTGTGCCATAAAAAATATTTTCTTCTTCCATTACATACACCAAGACTTCACAAAAATATAAAAATTAGACCAGGTTTTCCTTGGGAAACTTTTCCCAAAGGTTTCTCAGTCTTATATAGGAAATCAATTTGCATCACTGATGATATCATTCAAATCAGACAGCACTATGTGGTTAGAAGGTAATTTACTCTTCTGCTGAAGCAATTTGATACTTGTTCTGATTTGTGATTTTCATTTTGTTTGCTAATGAAAAAAATTAATGAGCAATGTTACTGGAAGCACAACTCAAAGCTTTGGCATTATTAAATATGTTTGTAATATACTGTGCATTATGTTGATTGCACAGTTGGAGCCAGAGCTTTGGCAGTCAAGCCACCAGTCAATCATTCAAACTGATAATGAACACACAGGGTGGACACTTTGCACGTACCTTTGCACTGATTTGTGTTTTTGTCAAGAATTGCCTTTGTGGATACAATTTTCCCATACCTATGGAGAAAACAAAAATCAGAGGTACAAGTTACTATATTTTAGTAAAGTAGGTAGTGATTGTTGCATGCATATGTAACACATATCCTAGGAAGAGGTCTAGAGCTCTTGAAAAATGTTCATCTCATAATCCTGGCGAGATCCCTTATGCCACTAGTTCAAACACCTTCAGAGCTCCCCTGAAGATCACTTGCCACAACCTGTCCTTCTCTGGTCCATGAGCTGCCAACATAAATGCCAGTCACAGTATGGATTTTAGAACACTGACAACTAGTAAAGAGGCTTCTTTGACTAAATTATTTTCAGTTTGTTTAGTTTAAATACAGATGGACCACATTCCCTCAGGATTAATGAAAATGCAGGAATTATGGCCACTTTTCATACGCAGGCATGCACAACTGTGCTCATGTGTGCATCCACGTCTATGGATATACACTCCATCTAGTCTGGATAAACAGAACCTTTGAGGTTTGTGTGCATCTCCCACCTCTTTCCAAGATGAATGTTAATACTCATTTGAATTTATATCACCTCCCATAGATAGCATGGCACTGCACTGCAATTTGATAGACTTAGCATGGTGAAGAGGGAATTTGGGCAGCTACAACTTGTTATATAAAACAACTAGACCGTAAAATAGGTATCTGTGTTTACCTCACTGAGGTTAAGACTAAAAATGCAGACTTAAAAGTAAGTATCACAAAATTCTGGTAACAGATCACAGAAGACAGCATTTATGGATGAACATAAGACATCAGAAGAATAAGTAAAATAATTTTTTTTCTCAAATCACTGACACATCTTGGTCTTCACTGAAGAGAACTTCCCTTCAAATGCCCTTTACTATATTTTTTAATAAAGTATTATTGATACTCTGATATATTGGAGTATATATCAGAGTATCATTTGGAGGGCTTTTCCATGAAAAACAATTTCTAGATCCACAAAGGACATATTACTACGAAAGATTTAAGAAAATTATATCTTCTAATGACAAAGCAACATCCATGGAAAATAACCAACATCAATTATAAACCATTCAAACGTACAGTAGACAAATGCTTATTTGGTTGATCTTTATTAACAGCAATATAAATTTGGTGTTAGTGACTCCTACTTGAAATCCAAAAACCAGAATGTGGAAAACCTTGCTGGTATTCCCTTCTCAGCCTCAGGAGAAAATCCATGTCTCCCACTTTACAGAAAAGAACTCAAGAACTCTGAGGGCAGCTAGAGTACTGTACCACATATTCAAGGACACACTCTTCTTTGTCCTATGGGTCTGTAATCATACTCAGGAAACCAGGCAAAAAAAGAAAAAGTAAGGAAAAAGACACACACAACATGTCCTCCCCCCTCAAAAAGAAACAAACAAACAAACAAACAAACAAACAAAAAAAACCAACACAAAACAAAACAAAGAGAGGCAGTGAGACAAAGAGAGAATGGTATCATAACTCAGTATAAAGGAGACCCTTGGGTTTCAGTTTGGGATCAAGAAAACACTTAAATACCTCATGAAGGGGAGTAGCACCTACAAGAAAGACTGGGAATGGCCTAACTAAACACACTCTTTGATATCAGGAAAAATTTGGGACCAAGTTCTCAGCTGAAGTTTCCAGACTGCAAGTAACATGTAGCCACTCAGCTTAAGATGAAGAGCACTGTCTTTCCCTCTCTCTTCACTCTGCTTTCGTGAGTGATGCAAAGTGAGACTTTCCATTTCACCATTTTTCCTTTCCCTAAGAACCTGCAAAAGCATTTGTTTCTGTTTCATTTGAGGAGGAAAAGCATGTTTTGCTTCATTTTGTTTCAGTCTGAAACCTGTCAGGAGGAGGAGGAAAAACTGACCTAAGGGTATTAAAAATTTGTATAAATTAAGTCAAGCCCCAATTCAGCTATCTTTTAGGAACCAGAAAAAGTTATACAAGCCTTCCTCCCCTTCACCTCTCTCCACCCCCTTTTTTTTGATGACTCTGTAGACCAGAAGCATTTTGGGCTCTGAAGGCAGGCACAATCCATTGTTCACTGCACTATGATGGGTACATGGGCAGGTAGTTGAGAATCTATTCTGCCATAGCTGACTCCACTCCAACCCAGTACATAACAGATTTAATGTTAACCATGAGATCACACGCTTTTCTAACCTCAGGTGTTTCCAGAATTGGGACCTTTATACTCACTCATGTTCCACTTAATTTTTTAATTCTTAATGGTAGTACCTGAAGTTGACTTTGGCCTCTAAGATATTAGAGCACACGTCTTAAGAAGGCAAATAAAAATTCAATTCAGTGATTTATGGCTGTTCAGTGAGTGAACCTACCCAGCAGGAAATTTGGCCTGCATGGTGTATCTTCATTTATTTGATTTACTTAGATTTAATATCAAATATGTGAAAAACATGCAAAATCATGCCTATCTTGTACAGTAATGTGCTTCTGACAGACATATGGAAAAAGAATCCAACAAAAATCACCAGCTAACCCACAACAACCTCAAATAAAACACAACTCCTACCTAAACTTCTGCCAAAAAAAACAACACACAGCCTCCATTTCAGTCCAGCCACTTCTAATGAATTGATATGTTGTTTCACCCAAGTCATGTGAGAGGTAGAAGTTTACATTTCTTGCCAGCAGAGACAGGCATTTGTGGTTCCACTGCTTTTATTACAGATTTCACAGAATTATTTGCAATGTACTGCAATCCTGCAAACACTAGAGATTTTACTCACAGAATTCTGTTCTGTTCAGGAAATGCTTCTCCCCACATTCAAAGTTATGTGCACACCTTCACATTTGCAAAAATAGACATCAGAGTGGTAAGAGGCACCACAATAACAAACACTGTTATAGGCAATTAGCCATATGTCGGCGATTTAATCTACTGCTATAAACCCTGAGTGCTACCACAAGGAAGTAATTGGAATTAATTTGGACACTGTTTTACTAAATATTTCAAGTGATTATTCTACAGTAATCAGAGCATCAGTTCTGATGAAGAATGTTAGTTTGTGTGCTGCATGAAATCAGGAAGGTATTTTGTTCGTACAAATGCAGTCATATTTCTTTCTCTCATGTGTGAAGTGTGGAATTAAGCTATAGCTCATCTCCAAAGTTGTTTGGCTTTCTGCTTGTTTTACCTTTAATAGTGATTTGATTCACTCAGAAGTACAAAAAAATGTATTCAATGGGAATGTTCACAAAAATAAGGATAAAATACATCACAAAAGTTTATCTCTTGTTTTCTTATATTTAAATGGAAATTATTACAAAATTCAACAGCCTGCACATCTGTGTTCTACAAACTACTGATATCACTAATGTAAAGAAATAACTGGTGTGGTCTCCTTGTTGTAAGAAAATGTGAGCACTGTTTAATTTTCTCTTGAGTACAGTTCATGGAAGTACTCTTTCAAAGATACTGAATTAAAAATTCTGGTCATAAAAGGATGACTGTAGAACTGAGTTCACCTCAATGCCATCTTACCAAACTTCAAAATAATGGCTGTATCATTAAGGATAACCTACTGCATCAGGCTATCCAAGGAAATAGATGTAATGAATCTGAGACGGCTACCTCAAGAATGTCTACTGAGCATCTGAACTGAAATTGCTGTTCAAAAGGTTTCCAGGCACTCTTCCTGAAATGTTATATAAATGCATAGTAGCCACTAACAAAATTGTTCAAGTGCCTTTAAAAATCCTTGCAATCGTTTATATTCAATTATGCTTTTAATTCTTTTTTTATGTAATCATTTTCATGGAAAATCAGGTGGTCAGATTTTGAAAGAGCTTCCATGTCAGGAGCAACTGCACAGACTAGGACTTTGCCACATTAATGAAGAACCCATGCAGTGAAATAGTGACTAGCGGTCTTCATTGTTTCCCAGAACATATAAGGACTGCCCAGAAAATTATAAAGTTTAAAATCTGCAGGTTCCAGAATAGAGAGCTACTTGAGGAACTCATTGCCCCAGCCCACACTACAAAAAGCTATGAGACAGCTTCAAGGAGGGAAAATCTGTCATAAAATTAAAAAGCAGAGATATATTTGTGCCCTGGAAGTCACATACCACCAGAAACTGTGAGAGGATACTAGAGCAGCATCATCACATGTTGTCCCTATTTTAACATCAGGCACCTCCACAGCTCTGAAACAAATTCCTATCAGGCCCAGCCCAACCACTATTACATTCCAAGAAAACATTCAGTTGGGGGTGGAAATACCTTCTTACAAACACAACAAATTTTACTTTATCTTGTATATATCAGTGAACCTGTTGAAGTCATCTAACATAGACTATTAAAATTACAAGGGCCACTTAAATACTCTTCACTTACCAACAGCAGCAACTGACACCATGTCACACAAAAGGCAGAACTAAGGGAAGAGCCCACAGAGCTCTGCACAGAGAATGAATCTCCCTGTTCAGTCGTGGCTATAGAGATATGTCAAAAATCACTCTTGAGAGCCCCATTCCATTGCACCCCACATTTTCAGACTACTCAGCAGACTCAGAAAAGATGCAAGCAATGCAAAATAAGCCCTTAATGTATGTACATCAAAGCAGATCACTTTAAGAGCTTTCAGGCAGGCGGTCGATCAGCACTTACACTGCAGACAAAGCTCAACGCCATCATTTCCAGGAAGTTATTTGATAACTACTGTTAAAATGGAGATAGTTCCTGAAGGAAACCATTCAGCTGTGAGTGATACCCCTTGTAAGATGCACAAACCTTAACCACAGCCAGCTCCAAATGGAGGGGAATTTGCTGTCTTAAAGCACACAAAGAATTTCTCCTTTCTCCTCCTGCCTGTGGCAAGCTAGGGCCCAGGGAAGGTAAGTGGACAGCTAGGGTTAGGAGACAAGTGAGATTCAGCTAAGGACTAGCTCAAGGCAGAGGAGCCAGGTGCCACCCACCCCCCTGCTGGCAGGCAACATGCCAAGAGAGGAAGCTGGCTGAGCGACAGCTGTGACCAGGAGTTGCTGCATCAAAGAATGGATTTCCTATGAGGCCAGGCTGGTGGGGGCCACTCAAACTTTTCAACTTTTCCATGATGTTATGGGAAACAAGACCTCTGAGATAGGCACAGCATATTCTGTCTTTCAAGCCAACCTTAAGGCTGGCCACAGCTACTCCTGTAACACCAGATGTGTGTGGGGCCAAACAGGATAAATCTCTCACCACTCACCCAACTCTGTGCTGCACATGTGCTGCCATCCTTGTCTACAAGGTAATGGGTGCACAGGCATGTACAAAATGCAGCTTTTACCCAATTCCAACCATTGCTTGCATGCTTTAAAAAAAAGCGAGGCTTGGAATTGAAACTCAAGTAACTTGTGTACGGAACTCTTCCTTGCTTAGTAAAAACCAATGGAGTTATCATGTAATTTCCGAGTTCAGAGCTTAATAATTATATCCCCAGCATTTGAGTTCACTCAAGGCCTCAAGCATTGCTCCAAGCACAATCCACCCAACTGAAAACAGTCTGCGTTTCTGGGCATTTAGGTAATGTATGCTTTTATCTTGGGAACTTTTGTACTGGGATGAATTTGACCAGCAGTAATTGGATTTAGATAAGCAACTCTGAGGTTCTTTCATTCTTGTGAATTAATATCTAAATAGCATAACCAGGTTTATTTTGTTTAAAGCAGACTCTATTAGGCAAATCATGGGTTTTGGGAGAAAATAAAGCCCACATTATGAAGACCTAAAGTATGGAAAGAATTGCTGTTGAATTTCTTGGAGAGAAATTTTTCTTATAATACATTGTGACATGATCTTACAACATCCAAATACACACAAAGGGGAAATACACTCAAAAATATTTTTTATATATTTGCATGATAATTTCTGGGCATTTCATCTACTGCATGACATTTTAAATGCTTACATTTTCCCCCCAAAATATAAGACATTACTATTCTGTCCCTTAACAAAGACTGAGTTTCTTTGTTGTTCTTTCTCTGTATGTTACTTGTAATTTAAGGGAAAAAAAAAAAAAAACAAAAAAAAACAAAAACAAAAACAAAAAAAACCTGAAAAGTTAAGACAGAATTCTTATATTCACACAAAAATACCGCAACGAAACACATGCCACTCAGAGCACCTCACACAGACTAGTACATGGCTTGGGGAATAAACAGAAGGAGCTACTTGCAGGGAACCAGACCATGCTTTGTTAAGAATTTAACATTTAGATGCTCTGTCTTCTCTAATTACTTTGGTCTGGCTGTCATGATAACAAAAATCATTTCTTCACTCAGTAAAATACAAGCTTTTGACACTGTGTCTCACAGTATCCCACTGGACAAAATGTCCAGCACACAGCTGGATAAACACAGCATGCAATGGGTGAGCAACAGGCTCAATGGGCTGGGCACAAAGGGTTACAGTGGATGAGGGGACATTTGGCTGGGCATGGTCACTAGTAGGGTTCCACAGGGCTCCATCCTCAGCCCAGTGCTCAAATCTTCATAAATGGATTGGACACAGGACTGGAAGGGATACTAAGTTTGCAGAGAACACAAAATTAGGAGGAGCTGTTGCATCTCTCAAGGGCAGAGAGACCTCGACAAATCAGAGGACTGTGCGATCACCAACAGTATGAACTCTAACAAGGGAAGTGACAGATTCTGTGCTTGGGACAGGGCAACCCTGGAGCTATGGACAGACTGGGGAATGAGAGGCTGGAGAGCAGCACTGCACAAAGAGACCTGGGTGTCCTGGCTGACAGAAAGTTGAATGTGAGTCAGCAGTGCCCTGGCAGCCAGGACGGCCAACCCTGTCCTGGGGGGCACCAGGCACAGCATCACCAGTGGGCAAGAGAGGGGATGGTCCCACTCTGCTCTGCACTGGGGTGGCCTCACCTTGAATATTTTGTGCAGTTTTGGGTGCCGCAATCTAAGAAAGGTATAAAGCTAACAGAGAGTATCCTAAGGAGGGCTGTGAAGATGGTGAGGGGTCTAGAGGGGAAGCCATATGAGGAGTGGCTGAGGTCACCTGGTCCGTTTGGCCTGGAGCAGGCTAAGGGGAGGCCTCATCGCAGCCTGCAACTTCCTTATGAGGAAGAGGAGGAGCAGGCACTGATCTCTTGCCTGTGGTGACCAGGGACAGGACCCAAGGGAATGGCCTGAAGTTGTGTCAGGGAAGTTTTAAGTAAAGGTTCTTCACCCAGAGTAGCAGGTAGTCAGCTGGGGCTTGGTCTCTTTCTCCAGGCAGCAACTGACAGAATGAGAGGACACAGTCTTAGGCTGTGCTGAGGCAATGTAGGTCGGATATTAGAAAAAAAGGGTTTTACAGAAAGGGTAATAAAGTACTGGAATGGTCTGCCCAGGGAGGTGGTGGAGTCACCATCCCTGGATGTTTTTAAAAAAAGACTCGGTGCCATGGTTTAGTTGAGGTGTTAGGGCTGGGTTGGACTCAAAGATCTTGGAGGTCTCTTCCAGTCTGGTGATTTCTGTGATTCTGTGATTCAGAGGGCGACTTTGATGGTCTTAGTGGGTCTCTTCCAAGTCTTCACAGAATATTCTGTGAAGTTAGTAAGCAATTTAGACTAACAACTTGTCCAAGAGTTTCAGAAACATCACAAAAAAGGGAGAGAGGCCTCTTAAATCTTTTGTTTGTACATCTAACCAGCCCTGGACTTTCAGAACGGATTCTGAGTCATTAGCACCAAATTCTGAAAGGGCAGCTCAGCAATTTTGAAACTGAGACCTATTTCTGTTCCTAACAGCGCAATTAGAAGCCTAGTTTTAAGCAGACAGTAATAAACATTGTAGCATGTGGGAAGAGTGAATTTTCAAGAGAATGCAAGCTGATGAATCACTAAAACAACATATACATATTCAATAGTATCTTCTGGTACAGATATTTACTACTAAGGGTGTAGTGATTTCACTCATACATGGGCCTATTAGTCACCATTATCCCACATCCACTGAAAATATTGTTTTCAGAACTAGGAGAGAGAAAAAACTATGAAATCAATAAAATAGCTATGTTATATAACATGTCTATAAGCACTATTATTGCTTTAGACAAATAAAATCCAAGATCTTACCATTCTATTGAAGAACAGTTCCACATTTGAAAAGAAAGAACCTAAAAAGCTATTTCAGATTATGGATCATGCCATTTAACGTTAACACTGCATTTACAGATCATATTCAGAAATCCTTCACTTTTCAGAAGATGCAAGCACCATTTATCTCAAATCACAGGGCTCTAACACAGCCCTGGAAGGCTGTGTTAGGTCCTTGGTACTCTTTTATTGAAGAACAGGGAAAACTTGGTAATTTTAGTGATGCTTGCTTCTTGTAAAATTTCAACAACCTCAGAAAGATAATCCTGTAAATAAACAGGCATGTAAATAAACACCTATAATGAAAAAAACTCCTCTGCTGTGAAAATTCTAGCTTTTCTTTCCAAAGGAAAATCTACCGCTATTAAAGCCCAGGAATGTGTGTCACCTTCACCCTCACTAAAATGAAAGACATGTCTAACATTAAAGTTAGAAATGTATTTACAAGACAACACATATTTACCAAGAAAGAGAGAACATATTTACCAAGAAAGAGAGAGTCATACTTCATATTCAACCTAAATTGCATTTATATATTCATGTATGAATCTTCACCTCCGGAAAAACAGTTTCATATGAAAGTGTACAGGCTTGAAGGCTTATTGCAATTGTTTTAAGTACTTGGGAAATACAACCAGGTAAAACAGAAGTTAAAGTAAGTGAAATTTAAACAGACACAACATTTGTTGAAATAACAAGACTGAAATTTCAGACCTGCAAGATCATTTTAGTAGTTCACAGGTAAGTTTTCCTGTAGGCTTTTCCCTTTCTTTGCCAAAATCAGAGTAAGATTTTTTTTTTCGGCATGTAAATGAAATTAAGTGATTTAATCCAACACTTGCAGAAAACAAAGATAGTTTTTTCACTGCCTTCAGTAGGCAATGAAAGGCTATCACACCCTTGTTACCCAGGACAGAATAAAATGCCACTTACTAATGTGGCACTCCCCACAACAGCCTGACATTTTACAGAGTTTTTCCTCAGCTTGTTACATGTAAGACACTCGGCTATTAGCTGCAGTTTCTATTCTAAACACTGTTTATTCTTAATTAGTGCTATGTATTATATTCATATTAAATCTGTATATTTAAATATTGAAGCTATTTAAGACTATTTAAGACTATTTAAAAATTGATTACATTATTGTATATCATATTAAAATTATGACATTTATGTTTTTACTTTGATAGAAAGCTATGTTTTTCCCTCACAGTTCTGCCATCAAAAATAACCAGTGTTAATAATTAATTAGCAAAATATTCTACAGTTGCTAAATTAAGTATGGAAAATGAAATTCATGCACAAATTAATAACTATGATTTCATGCAGTACAGTTCAGTTCTTTTTCTGGGCCATCATTAAATCTTCAATTACTAATTATTCCACATTTTCAAGAATTCAGATGTCTTAAAAAATAAAATGCAACTTTTGTTTGCAGACACTTAGCAGTGCCTCTGAATTTTCTGTAGGCTAGGAGGCACTCTTGGGAAGACAGTTTAGGGATCTGAAACCCTTCACAGAATGAGATGTGGTTTACTGTAGCTTGTCACATATGATAATGCCAGGCATATCCTAAATTTTGAAGGGCAGTGGATTTATAAAAAGCCCAAATCTTTTCTACTATAAAGACACTGCTCACTGGCATTGGAAATAAAAAAATGAAGCTGTTCTTCAAACTTGAAGAATTTCTTCTATCCAACAATCCAATTATTTTAGATATTGTGGAAATGCCCCCTCTCCTCCCCAACATATCATTCCAAAGTGTAGAATTTATTTGCTTTGTATGTTCTAGCATGCTGTGCTGTCTTGAATCCGATTTCTAATTCACAGTCTTGCTTACTTATGGAAGATTCATTGTTAAATTACAGTTGGTATGAACCAACATGCCAGCATACCGTGATATTAATCTCTGAAGTGTTCAATCATGTAACAATAGCCTCATTATTCAAGGGAACTCTGAGCATTGAGTTTGTGAAGATTTTCTGACATTTCACTAAAACAATTTACTCTTAAAAGAATTCAGTGACTGCAACATATTGTAATATATATATATACATGCCTCAATCAGATGGTTCCTCTCTAATAATAGACAAGAAAAAGAAGAGGAATTGAAAAGAAAAGGAATTACAGATAAAAGCAAGAACTCCAGCTACCACCAGGGACCGTGAACTCAAACTGATAATTTAAAGCTAAAGCATTTTATAGGGTTCACACAGAGGCCACTTGAGTCAAATGTGTGAGTGAGACTTCTTGAGTTTATGCAGCTCCTATTTCATTATTTATAAGTTAGAAAAATCCAGGTACTTGGGTTGTCTTTCGAAACAATCCAGTTTTGAGAGGAACTGTTTCTTCAGTATTTTGCATTGCAAAATAACATCTTTCAGGAACTACATCATAGAAAATATTCTTTTTCTTCAATATATTTATTTTAATCCTTTTATTTCCAGGGCTGGAATGTCACAGTTGCATTCATTTTTCCAAAGGCTGAACTTTGAAAAAAGTGGCACAGAAACGTGTATTTTTTTCTGCCTAAAATTTTCAAGAAGAAACAACAAGAGCTTGGATTTGGATTTTTACAATTATGCGGGCAAAAGTTCACACTGCTTACCCAGAACTGGGACAGAATACCTCTGGGTTTGAGTTCCTTTGAATTTTAATTCCATCTAGTATATTCATAAAAGCAAAGATTTTTTTAACCCATTTATTTGTACAACTCTAACATATCAACAGGCTCAGGAGAGTGTGTGAAAACAGATTTGATCAGCTCTGTGTTGGTGATATTTTTAAATACTCATGCACATGTACAATTCCAGGCATGTTGAACTTAAACAGGATGAACGACATTTCTCAGGGTTAAATTATGTTTGTAGGCTCATAAATTAATGTGCTTGTTTGGTGTGGAAAGTCCTCCCTGCAGCCTCGACACAGCAAACAGATGTACACAGGACATACAAGCACACGTTCCCAGGCAGCCAGGGCTTTGCCTTCTTCAGTGCAAAGCCTGTAAGCACCACAGTAATTAGTCTGAAGACAAATCTGCTCTGTCTGGTAACTCACCACAACTCCCAGGTATTCACCAAAACCTTCTCTTGAGTGGTAGTTATGTCAGGAATTAAATTCAAAATGGGCAAAGTTGCCCCACATGCAATAGATACACAATTAATGAATCAGGTAATAATATTTTTTATGTTTTCAAATCCCCTAAAAACTTGTAAGTGAATGCAGCATTAAATGAAAAGTCACCTGATACAAAAACACATTTACAGGTTTAAAAATATACTTAGTTTAGAGTCTTTGTCTATTGTATAAATAATTCTTCTCTCTTTATTATCTGAAGACAGATGGAGGCATTTGAACATATTAGCCTCACTATGTCAGTTGGATAAATATCTTTGGAGAGGGAAAGCCTATTAAAAACTTCCCTTTGGATCAGACTCTTGCTTGCCAGAAATGTGGTACCCTTCTGCTGGTTCTAAGGGCTGCCCTAATTTACACTGATGTAGCAATTGCCTCATGTCTTTAACTCATGGTGAAGTTCTACTTTATGAAAACATCAAGGGGCAAGTTGTGCAGCATAAATAGCATGTCCTGTAGCTCTCTGCTCATCAGTCAACACTTCTGAGCCTAAGAAAAACAAGATTTTAGTTAACCAAAAATCTCAGGTTTTGCGCCAGCTGCTCCCACTGGACACCTTGGCCATGAGTCTTCTACAGAAGAAAAGGCAACACTGGCAATTGCTGTGCTCTGCTGTGGTTCTATTTGTGCCCAAAAACAGCCAACAAGGACCAAGAAGGGATAAGCCATGGGATTCACTAGAGAAATAAACTCTTTATATCCATAGAGTCTTCTGTCCTTAAAAGGACACTTGCTCGGTCCTGCTAGGCAGACCCTAGATGGAAAGCAATAAAGGGATGCATTGTAGCCCATCGTTCCTGAAATATCCATGAGCAGATCTACAGAAAGGGAGAAGAATTTAAATATTTTATGTTTCTGCTGAAAATTTTTACCCCAGGAACAAAAAACTCGCTGAAAAAAACCACAGTAAGCCCATTTTGAAATCTGACCAGTAATGCTGAATTTGGAAGCAATTTAGCTTCAGTTACTTAGGAGCCCTCAAGAAAAGACTTTTGTGTATTACTGGCTTCAGGCATCTTCAAATAAACTAATTAAATAAGATACAATCCACAAACCATATAAAGATAGACATGGAAAATCTGAGACCTCATTCTGAGTATTGGGCATACTTTGAGAGAGAGAACTGTGATTCACTGGGATAAATCCACATCTTCCTGAAACTGGTCAAGGAGCACAGCACTATCAATTGCTCTTTAATACAAAAGAAAAGATAATAAAGTTTATTTTGCTATTAAAAAATTACAAAAAAAAATGAGACGTCCTTTTGCTTATATATTTTAAGCCTTTGTGATAGGCTGTATTTTTGTGCTTCTCTTTCGAGCCAAGAAGGAAAGAAACCTACATTTTTATAAGAATTGAAAACTGAGCTCTCTACCTTATCACATGCCTAAGGAACTAAGGGTTTAAGAAACAAATACTGTAAACATAGCAATAAAATTTTGAGGCATAGCAACACCAAGGGCTATGTCCTCATCAAATATTAGTGAACAACCTCAGCTAGGGTAAGAACGCTGCTTGACAGTTGCATGGTTTGGGTCCCAGAAAACAATCCCAAGGAAAAAAGAAAATACAGCAAGGAACAAATCCAGCCTGTGATCTATTCCCCACTTTATAAAAAGAGCTGGTTTTAAAGATAGATCAAAACCCCAGTGCTGACACCCCTCACCTACTGCTATCACACACATAAATAACAACTATATCCCATACAGATAATTTATATTCCAGCATATCTATTCTGCCAAATATAATCTCCCAAAGGTGCTGGGTTTAAAAATGAGTAACACAAAACTTACAATGATCACCTATAGCAGCAAGCTGCTGCCTCAAAAACATCTGCTGGATGTTTTTGAACATCCCATCAGAAGTGAAAGCACAAAACCTATGTAAAAAGGTCACAGTCATTCTTCATGGAGTCAAACACATTCTACAAGAAACAGGCAAATATTCTGCAAATATTTACAACTGTGAATGACTTAATTTCATACCCTGGACAGTCTTGAATGCACCCAATGGCCAGCTTTCGTCAACCTAGCACTTGCAGTATCAGACCATATATTTATGCATTCCTGAAACAACTTATTCATCAACAGCATTTGCACTTTTTCCTCCCACTTACTCAGACCTTGGGAGTTTCTGACCATTTTCCTTTCTGCTGTTCGAGAAAGGAAGTTCTCAAAAGAACAACAGCTTGAATAAGAAGCCAAGGCAAAAGAAAAGGTCTGCTCTAGCTACTCATTTCCCATATGCCTTTGCCCTTCGCTTTACTTGGGCTTGCTCCAGAGACCGCAGAGATCAAGAGAAAAACCTGTGGATTTGCGCTGTTTTGCAATTTCTGAGAGCCATTAAATGTTACTCTACATGCAACATTCCATTTTGAAAGACAATTTCCTATGTTCAGACTTCAGTTTCTTTTTGATTCCCACATTCTCAGGACAACAGTTTCTTTGTTTAAGCTTCCATGTTTATGGTATGCTATCTTATCTCTGGCTTAGCCTTTAATATTGAGCGGTCAGAAAAGAATCATCCTCTTGTTTGAGATGCAAAGGTTTATGTCTTGCTTACATTTTTAAGATACACAAAAATACTTTTAAATGTCTAAGAAAATATATTCTTATTAATGCTGTTATCTGCATGATGGTATTTAACACCAGTTGCATCTTAGTTCCTTTATCTCCCCTGTGAAAGAGCTTTTCTTTTCTCTAGGATGCTGTCATTTTACTCTCATATCAGAGCTTGAAAAAAACTTTCTCCAGCTCTGCAAAGGGAACAGCAAGGTTGGATTAGAAGGAAATTTGCAGAAGTAAGAGTGAAGCAAACAACTGGCAGGGGTAGGGGGGGATTTCCCTAGCCCCAGGGCCACCCAACGTTGACAGAGACACTCAATGTCACAGTGAAACTGATTCAGAGAAGAGACACAAAAGCATAAGAGTGGAGAATGCCAGGAAAATCCAGGCCCTAGTCTGAATTCCAAACTGCACCTGCACATGGTGAGGAGCACAAGGACTCGTCCACACCACAGTCATGCCAGTTTTGCAGGAGAACATGGAGCTACCTCAGCTGGCTTTGACCTGGTCCCAGGTTCACTGCATGGCTCTAAAGGCCAGAAGCATCCTTAATAGAGATTCCTTCAGGAACTGCACACTGTGAATGTGAAATGCACACTACTGACTCAGTTCTGCATGTTTCTTCTCCATCTAAAAGAAAATGCACTTTAAAAAAGAATCATCATTTGTTTAAACCCCAGGCAGTTTTCTCCCCAGGTCCCCATGTCCCCCATCCCTGACCTTCTCCCAAAGGCTGATTTCTCCCCCACCTCTAAGATTAGTATGTTCAAGACCTGCTCAATTTTGACAGGGGAAAAAAAAAAAAAAATAAGCCAGAACAGAAAGCCTTTTGAGTCTTCCCTTACTTTTGAAGCCTTTGTATTTTTTAATCCCTGCTCTGCCAATTTTGTCTCCCTTTCCCCTCCTCCCCTTCAGTGGAAATTTTCTACTCTTTACAAGCCTGGCTCTCTGCAGAAAATTGATTTCCCCTAGGATACAGCCATCCTACTGTTCTATGCATGGTCATTAATGACCATCCTGCTCACCACAGAGACAGACAGACACGGTGGCACTCCTCCCCAGCTCCTTAGCACAGAAAGCACATGGGGGAAAATTGTAACAGCCTCAGAGCTCAACCATACCAAGAGTTCATCATCCCCAGAAAATACCATACAAAATCCCCAAATGAGCTGTTACAAGAATAAAATGATTCTTGCTGGTTTCTGTCACTCTTTGCTTCACTACATTAGATTGAACTTTTTTTAAATCTCTCCCAGGTAAGAACCATTATGTAGTTTCCTCTCTCCCAGAGGAGGTAGTTTGCTTCTTCCCCCACATGGGAACAAACCCTAATCAGATGTTACTTGGACTCGTATAGGTGTTACTTAGGGACTGGCATCCAAGAGCACAATACATCTCAGCACAGATTGCACAACCTGCCTGAAGATGTGAGAAAATACCTGGGTGCTGCACTTCTTGCCATTTTAGCTGTTTTGCAAGTAGGGCACCTGCTGGCTTCACCAATCCTGAGACATCTGCCATCTCACATCTGACTGCAGCGACATTCCATCCTTGGAGTGACAGACAATTCTCCCCTTAACTTTTGGTGTCTCTGATGCCAACGGGTAAAACAAAATTATTGTATTCACAAAACTACTTAAGCCTTTTCTAGAAACATCTTGAGAATAGACTCTAAACTGACTCCCTATCTCCTCCTTGACCCATGGGGTTCTTGCAAGAACTTCCCTTCATCCCAGCTGCTACAGGGAAGTAAAATGAAGGACTTGAAGTCACAAGCTACATTACTAGTTTCAGCAGGACCAAAAATAAGGAAAAATATTCATAAAGCCTAAAGATGGATATAGAGCTGGCTTTTGAGGGTTCTCTTTAGTATTCAGCTTGGTTCCAGTGAATTTACATTAAATAAAAAGGAGCAGTGTCTTTAAAACAAAAGGTAAATTTTAAACAAAAGAAAACCCTTTTAGTGACTGTAATCAGAAAAAAAACCCAACTCTAAAAATTATTTCTGAAACTGGAAGAGGGCCTTAGTCACTGAACTGCAACATGATCTGAAAAATGTCAACACAGTGAATGCCTGATGCAGCACTTCAGAAAACCTGGGGTGGGGAACCGCCCAAACCAAGACACTCATATTTAAATCTCACATTGTCCAGCTACGCTTTGTATATTGTGCCACGATTTCTTTACATAACTCTCAATAATGCTGGCTGATATTAACCAAGGAAATCCTCTGCATACAAACAGGACGATCCACCCCACGGGAGGTCCCATAAAATCACACGCTCGGTGGAAATTTCCAAATACCTCAGCACAGTATGGGTGAGTTCAGGGTAAAGTTTCGAGCCTGAACTCCATAATTTCCTGTCTTTTACTGGTCTACACAGCCCTTTAATGTTACTCAGTATCATGTCTGTGAGTGTGATTGAATTACCCGCCACTCCTGATTGCCAGCATTAGTGGATTTCTGTGTAACAGGAGAGCACACTTTATTGCTCATACTGTTACTAAATACCATTAAGCAAAGCAGCTGAAGCCATCCTGATAGCAGGACTGGAGGGCTACCTCGTTAGGAGGGGATAAGCACTTTACTGCTGGCACACAGCCTGAATCCCAAGAGCCCTCAGCACGTCCAATTTGCCTCGATGTCCCCACCAGGCAGCCTGCCACAGCATATCCCTCAGCCAAAATAGGTCCCCAGGCCTGTAAGTCTGCTGAGATGCAGAGAGCTCTCTCATAGGCTCAACATCCTGAGTCCTACACGATGCTGCCGTGACTTGGCAGCTGGAAAAGATAGAGATATTTACTTGGTGACCTTTTGGCTGCAGGTGCAACAGAGAGCTGCTAAACTGTCCACTGAGAGCACGCCTCACGCACTGGTGACAGCTACTAACTAGTGGCACAGTGCTTTAAAAATCCTTTTCCGAAGTCTTTGTGGAGAGATTACAATGCCACACATACCTGAATTGTAAAAACTCCATGGCAGCCTCCAAAGGGAGATTTAACATGAGTTTCTCATCAATACCTTGCACTGCTAACTGGCACCTACTAAGCAAATTATGAGCCTGACTGCTCTGCAGACACATCCCTCTTTAGAGGAGGATTTCGTTAGAGAAGAAAGGGGAACATGAGGAGCCATGGAAAAAAGAATGAGGGAGAATGAGGAGTTTACATCTGCTCCACATAGTTGGCTCACTACACACTGACAGACAACATCATCCAAGCAGCTGCAATGAGTTGTAGTTACACTTCCTGCCTCTCTAATCCACCTCTTCCTCACCACAAAATGTTCATATGCTGGCTATAGAGCTATACTTGACCAGAAGCAAGTGGGAGATTCAGCTGCTAACATTGAATTAACAGCAGCCCCATGTTCTCAATGGACCATTGGAAAAGCATGGCAGGGACACAGGAGGGTCAAGAAATGTAATCTTGTGATTGAGAGAAATTCTTGTTTCTGTATATCTAATAAGAACTAATACTTGCAAATCCCATCTTATAAAAAACACAGCTTTTTCTTACCACTCCATGAAAAAAAAGATGGAAGAACTACAATTCCTGAAAGTGCTGATAGCATTTAACGGCTGTACCATTATAACCTGCCTCCCATGTCTATGACCTGCTAACAATTATGTCTGTAGTCCAGTTCTTATGTTAGGCAATGATCAAATTTATGGCATGACTATAGTGCCCTGCTTTCATTTAAACCCACCAAAGATTTGGTCATTTTCTATTTTTTCCACCATAGGCATAATTTTTCCTTTTCATCTAGAAGACTTGCCTTGACTTCCTTTTATTCTGAGTCAAGAGATTGTCCTATTTAAATCCTTCAGGTCCTTGAACTGGCTGTATGTTCATATATGTGATAGGAATCCATTTGTTATAAGGCACTTCATTTGCTCCTAAGGCACTTAATAAACTTTCTATTATAATATTTGTGCTAAATTATTATAATTAAAAAAAAACTTCCTAGCCATAGTCCATTTAATTGGCAATTCTAAATCTGGTGTTGATTTAAGTAAAGCAGAGGAGACCCAATACATTAAAGGTGAGTAAAGAAATTGTTAGGTATGGCTTAGATCCAAATTCCTTACTTTTAAAAGTAAAGCTTCAAGGGTGCTGCAGTTTTCTCATTCTGTGGGGTTTTGTTGCTCACAGCCAAGGATGGACAGACACATGACTTAAAGGTAATCAAAAGCTCAGGCATTTAGAGATGATCTTCTGCTTCTGACATAATGCTGGTACCAGTGTCCTGTGATCTCACAGAGCCCATGTGGCACCTCCTCACACTCCCACTAAGATGCTACAGCAGCTTTTGAGTATCATTTCTCCCGCTTAGGAACACAGATGTTCCAGTAATACATTTCATCCACTTAAGGATACATAGAAACATACATAAACTAAGTATAATAACATATGCCCATAAACATGAAATAATTAGTTTTAAAAACATTTAAATGATTCCTGCAGTCCTTGATGAAATTATCTGAAGGCTGGAGAAAACTGTCTTATAATTAGATACTTAAACTGCTCCATCTATTTGGATTCTTAAAGAAAAAAAAATCTGCGAAGTGACTGCATAAGTGCATCTGGGAGAAAAATGGAGCAAGACAATCAGAGAGAACCTTAATCTCATTACACCAAGAACAAACAGCGAAAAATTAAGACCAGAAACTTGCTTTGCAAGTGGGTTAGAAATTCTGACCAGGGAAGGTGGTTAACAGGAACAAACTCTTAGCAACAGTGGTAAGTTTGCTGTTGTTTTCATATCTTCAGTTCCAGAGTGGGTGCTTTCTTGGAACACATTCTTTACATCAAAATAAATTTCTATGTTTAGTCCAGGAACAAAGAAGGGAAATTTAAAGATCTGAATCAACCAGAAAATCATGGTAGACTGTCCCTTGATCTCTTCTGGATCTTAAATTCTATGACTTTGTGAATAATTTTACCCCCTTTAATTATTAGTTCCCTACTATAAAGAAGCTAAAAAGTTAATGAATCAATGAATTACAGAAAATAATTTAAGTTTCATAATTGGATTATAACCCCAGGAGAATATGGAAATGCTAAACTGGAAAGTTGAAGTGAGGAAAGCATGTCTGTTTTCTTTCTTCCTATGTGATCACCAGGCAGTAATAGCCATAAATGCTTCACTTATTACCTATTTTACACTGAAACAATAACATGCCTGTGATCCTTCAATAACTGCTATTTGAACAGACTGCTGTGCTTCCATGGACTTGGGTGTCTGTTGGCAGAACTCCTACTTCAGTCTAGGTCCTATAATTCTATATTGCTATTGCCTTCATTGTTTTATTTAGGGTTTCCCCCAGAGCTGTGGCTAGACATCTTCCAAGAGAACCAGAATCTAGAGGTCTCCACTCTCCCTGGAACTCATGATGAGGACACAGAAAATACATGCCCAAGACAGAGAAAACCTTTTTAGATCTCTGTCAGTTCAACATCTTTTAAAAATTAGGCTGAAAAAATTCCATCATTCCTGTCTCTGTTTATAATGAGACCAATAGGAAAACCTCTGACGTAGCTGCAACGACTCAAAGAAATTCCTTCTCTAGTGAACATCTTTTAAAAACTTAAAGCCTTTGCAGTCTTTAACACAAATGTAGTATCAACACATGTCATACAAATAATTCTGGGAAGTTACTAAATACTTGGAATGAAGAACATTGTATGCTACATAGCACAGAGCTCTTGTCGATGCTTGTTTGGAATGGTATGAGAAAGTCTAGCGGCTGAACACAATGACATTTTTGTTTTCGTGCTGATAATATTCAATAGCTCTGCCACCAAAGTTGGCCTGCCACTTCCCCTTGCATAGAAATTGCAGGCATGCACTAAGGCTTTTGCCATTACCTGGAAGCAGTGCCCAGGTTATTCTTGGTTTGGGGAGGGGGGTTGTTAAGCGTAGCTGGTATTGTTTTCTTTCAGCAAAGCATTAAGACAATGTAGTTCTCAAACAGAGCAGAACATTATCTGCGTCATACCTTCAAGGAAAAGGTTACAGAAACATTTCTGTTACACAAATGTCAGAACATGAACAGCATGTCTCCATCTCCTCTCAAAAGCTGGTGACTCCTAAGGAGCATAAACCACATGCCAGTCACAGAACTTCCGTCTTCACTCTCCACACATGTAAGACAGCGACTGGCTATGCTCTCCCACTGCTGCCATCAGCTCTCAAAGGATATGAGATCAGAAAGACACACTGAACCTGACACCATGGAATTTAGGAGAACAAACACCAAAAATGCAGACAAATTTAAAACACATGGATAAGTTTCAAAACAGAAGAAAAAAAGATAACCAGAACTTGTGTTGCCACAAAAAAAAACCAAGAAAACACCACTATGACTTCAAGGACAGCAGTGAAGCAACCTTTATCAAACCAACAGCATTTCAGCCAGCCCTCTCACTGGAAAACAGAAACCAAGTTTTAGAGTTTTACAAGATATCTTAAGGGGTTGAAAAATTCAGACTGTTGAGAGATCCACAGTTATGAAAGCCCTTTCACAGGAACATCCACATTACAAAAATACACATGTCCCACACACTTATACGGTGGAGAGCTTGTCTGTCCCTTGGACAATTTCTGGTCATGATCATTTTCAGACTCAAATGGCTACATCAGTAGCTTCATGAACAGATGGTGATCCCACAGCTGACTGGCTGCACAAAAAATGTGCTGGAGAAGTGAGAAAGGAAGAGGAAAGACTTCTCATACATCTCAGAACAAGTTAGAAGAAGCTCATTAACTGTGTTGCCCTCCTATCTCAACACCCCTCCTGCACAGTAAGCAAAACAAGTGGCTGTTATGGTCATGTCCTTCACATTGCTACAGAAAACTCAATATTTCTGAGTTCTCTTTTTAGTTGTGGGTGGTTTTTTTCCTTTTTCTTTTATTCTACAAGGACTTTAATTAAAATTCATCAGAAGAAATATTTTCAAGCAGCAGTGTCTGAAAATACTGCCTCCTCCCGTATTTTCCATTAAATAAGGTTCATCCAACTTGAAAGGAGATGAGAAACTCTCACTGACACTCTGTCACACTCCACTGAAAAGACAGGAGTGCAGGTGCTCATTTATTACTTTACACAGATTATTTTTCTGCCTTTCTTCCTGACAATGGGAACATTCACATCCCAGATGGAGCTCTCTATAGTGTTGTGGGCATTTTCTGAACTAAAGTTTTGTTTTCCCTGATGGAAGAGACAAGGTAAGAAGAGGATTGGTTCATTGCCTACTGAGGCAGCTTTAATGTTTGTTTCTAACAATGGAAGACATTTGGGGATTATTTCAATGGGAATGAACGTACAAATAATTTTTCAGCTATATCAGGTAGCTGTACAAATCCATGTCCATATTTACACACTACAAAAATATAACATTCATATAACTGACTGCAAAGCTGCAAAGCACCTGATTTTGGAAACCAAGATATTGTTCAAAGGAAATTCAAGGTCACTGCATTGCATCAGACCTAGAGAGTAACCCCTCAGTGTTTCCCATAGCATTGATAAGCATCATCACTATAAAGATGTTTTCAATGCAAAAATTAACAAATCATGTCCACAGCATCAGGTTTCTCTGCTTTTATGCCTATTTTATGCATCCTTAGCATTCACCACTTGGCTTCTGATCAAAAGCATTTTGACTTAAAAAAAATTCACCTTCCTTCCCCATCCTGCCCCTCTCAATAAACTTTTAAGAAACGTCCATAGTATAAAGAACTTGAGAAGAATACAGATTTCTCCAATCTAACCCATCAGTGTGTTTTTCTCTGGTCTGGAGACACAAACATTAACAAAGCAGTGTCTGAAAGGACATGTACTCATGTAGTTCCCTCCTTGCTTGCTATCAGCACATTAGTCCAATGGGGTGCTTTGTCCAGCAGTACACCCTTCTTAGGACTTTGCTTTCCTCATTTTACTTGGAATAACAAAGAAAATCTAGAGGAGGGGAGAGGGGGAGTTGTGGGGTTTTTTTTTCTTTTTTTCTCCTCAAGTGTAGGCATTTCTTTAGCTCCCATGAAGACTGATCTCTTCAGCAGATTTCATAGCCATTCCCAGTTCTCATATTACCAGGATACACTGAACCAAAATATCCACCAAGATTTTAAGCAGGAACTATTCCCTGTGATGCCACATGGTTCCTATATGAGCTAATCCCACTGAATGAGTGCTCTCACCTTCATGCCCTCTCAGTCTCTGCTATATCACAGAGCAATGGTGTCAGCTGATATTAATTACAGGAGAGACGGAGGTTGTGGTTCTGTTTGAATTAGTATGGAAGACAGAGTGCACATTGCTCTAACATACAAAATGTTACAGAATGCAGCAAATTCCTTTACCACTCCAAAGATTACTTCTTAAAAATCGAGGAGCAGACACAGCCTAATACTCTGTAAGTCTCAGACAGTTTGGGTTTTGTTTTCACCAAGGTCGGGATGAGAACAAGTTTACACTGGGTATAAATTTTGTCTTCATTGTGGAACAGATTTACTGCAGAGATTGTTTTGGTCTTTTTGGTCCTGAGCTCCCTATGGCAATTGTATTTTGGTTAACCTTTATTTTATCTATAGTTCACAGTAATTATTTTTAATTAACTTTTTAATGCAGTAAGAAACAGGAAAGGAAGGGAATTTTCTTTCCCCACACCTTCATTTCATCAGTTTTCATATAATACATTATAATATAATATTGTCTTATTTTTAAACAAAATAAAAGGAAAATAAAAATAGTCAGGAATGTATAATTCTGGCTGTCTTAACACATGGCAGAAATGACCATCGTGAACTTGCTATAAGGCTTGGTCTAATGGAAATGATGAACTTGTTACAGCTATTAACAAGACAACCTATCCTGAAAGGCACCTTGAACCCCTCTGGAACCTCAATGAACTCAACCTTTTTCTGTGAGGTCAAAAGGAATGCACACAGTTCATTGCAAAAATAGTCTAGAATTTAAGTAAATTAATGTGTGACTTTTCAATTGATAACCTCAGTTACATTAGCTTTAGGACTAAGACTTTAGTAGAACCTAAACAGTGACAGCCTGAATATTTATTCAGATGTTTCACAAGACAAAACCAAGGACATTCAAAATTAAATGAGAGGCTAAAATCTCACACTTGATGAATTGTCAAGGAGTCAATCAGGATACCTTCAGACAACAGAGAAATTGAAAAAAACCCAAACCAATAAAACAACCAACCCCACTGTCCTAGGTTAAAAATGTAAGATGTGCCCAAAGTATGTATTATATCACCATCTTCATGAGGTGTTGGAACCAGGTGGGGCAGTGTTTCCCTTATCTTCTGCTAATGGCCCATCAATGCCTTGCCCTATGACTCATCGGTAACTCCCTCAGGAAGCCATTTCTGTTCAATGGGCCATCAAGAACCCATTAGAATGATATCAGCCCATTGTGAGATGCTCCACCCAGGGGGAGGAGCCAAGCATCTCCCACCGGCATATAATCCTGGGTTTTGGACAGCAGAATCAGCTTTTTCCCCCACTGGATTCACGGAGGACAAGAGCTACCAGACCTTTCTACAAGACCACTGCTTCAACAAGACCATTTCATCTGGACTGCTACTAACACCCTAACTAACAGGGTGTCAGGTTGTATTCTGACTCTGTCAGTGGTATTTTTATACTATTGAATTTATTTTATTTTACTTTATTTTTACTGCTTTTTCTTTTGCTCTTATTAAATTGTATTTCTGACTTGGAGTCTCTCACTGGTTTTGCTTTCAAACCAGCACACCCACTAACTCAAAACAACCCCAAAACTGAATAATATGTTCAAAATTATCAATCTAGAAATTATTTAAAGAAAGCAACACTCATGGAAATCATTACATAGCAGAGTTTTCCCATACCTGGAAAACCTCAGAGAATTCTGTCCCATCTTCCTCAGGAGTCAGCCTGAGCAGCATACAGATTTACTCTCTTTAGGTTTAGATATTTTTATTATTGTTGTTATGTTATTTTAATTAAATAAATAGGCCCTTTAATTTTACCCTGGAACACAAAGTCAAGTTGATTGAATCAAGACAAACAGAGATTATCTTTTGAATACATGTCAATGTCTTAACTGTGCAATGCAGAAGGATTAGGTTTTAGCCAAATGCTGGAGTTTTAAGCCAACTTTTCAAAATTACTGGGGGGAAGAGATATAAAATAGACTCTTGCCAAATTTTCTTTCCCTTCTGAAAAGCTTATTTTACCTTTTAAAAAATTTTGGGCCTAAGCCTTCTTCAGTGCAAAAATGTATGAACAAACAGAAATACCAAAATCTTGAGAAGCAGACTGACTTCTTTAAATTCAATATGTTTTAAAATCATGAAGCTCAGATGTTAAGTCTGTGCGTGAGATTTCTTTCAACTTATCTTCACCAGGATGCAGTTAGGAAGAATAGGATGTGTTTAGTATAATAATAAGGCATTAATTCATCTGTGTATGTTTTTAAGAAGATCTTAGAATTCTTCTGGGTGAAATACAAGACAATGCATGAAAAATAAAGTGGCAGATTATGAATATTTCAAAGATAATAATTTATATTTTGCTTGTACAATGACACAAATTTTCCTGTCTATAATGTTATATTTTAAGGCTGATTATCTTTCCCTTTTGATGAAAAACATATTTTGACTGGACAGAGACACATACAATGGTGTATACCACTGCATCAGCAGAGAGTGCATACCTCCGAGAAATAAATTATAACTATGTGATACTTACTATTACCTTTATGAAATATGCAAGTATTTACATTTCAGACTAATAAGTTCTGATGATCAATGTAATAACAGATAGTGATAAAGCTTCTTTTTCTAAGAACCTCAGAAAAGGTTAAGAGAGGCCAAGGTCCATCTTTGGAAGTTCCTTTACTCAGCATTTATGAAAATCCAGAACATGATGTTTTGAAAAAAGAACAACAGATTCTTGCTTGCTTTAACACTTTTACTCTTTTTTGATATAACTTTTGAAAGAGTTATAGTATAGAGTCCCAAATGATAGAGTGCAAACTAACAGCTCCCTGCTGCAAAAGCGAATTTGATGAAATTCTGCTGGACACATGTTAAACCAACTACTGAGGATCAGAACCACACAAAAAGAAAAATCTTCCAGTAGCAATTTTTTTTTCATTTACTCAGCTACTGTACCACCTATGATGACTTGTTTTCCTTTAGTTATATGAACAGTTTGACAGATTACTGTGACAAGGTTACTCTCAAATTGATAAAAGGTTTGATAGTGTCAGAACATTTGTCAGAAATGTCTCACATCACGTGTAATGGACTCTGCACTTCAAGCATCAATGGTACTCCAGTCTGCTGTTTTCTGTTTAGTGTGCAATGCACACCAACAAAAACACACAACAGAAAGACAGAAAAGTAGGCAGGATTTATCAAAACAGCCCCATACTTTATCAAACAATTTTGATTAAAAGCTTTCTATTCCTTAACCCACCTCACAAAATGCAATTAAATGAAAAACTTTACACGTGATTTGAAGGGTGGCCTCCTTATGGGACTAAACCTGTAAATGGGATGGGGGATGACAATGTACATACACGTAAGTGTTTCCAGCATTTCCTGTACTTCTGAAAGAGAAATATTATGGGTCTAGAATATTATTCCTCAGCCTGCCAAATGTGAGACATTAGAAGTGATAGCTGTACTGCTAGCAGCCTTGTCCCGTGCTAGAGCAGAGGAAATCGGTTCAGAAGGGCTCATTTTAGGCACTGGCAGCTAGCCTATGGGAACCAGTGTGATGGACATAAGCCAGCTTTGGTGAATACTTCCCTTAAATGCAGCTCTCCAAAAATATTGTTCTATGAAATAATAATATGGTTTATGGATTGGAATTAAGGTTTTCACTTCACATCTTGCAGCAAATGATGCTAACATTAGGATATGCAGGAAGCCTAGGAGCCAGCACCTTCTGCTCATTTGCAAATACCTGTTCATATGAAGATTTTAATGCCTGGTGAAGCTCCAGCCATGTAAGCTACAAGAGAGCTCTACAGAGGACAACATTTCTGAGGAGAAAAATCCTTCTTGTTCATACAGCAGCAGACTGTTTGGTTTGGTTTTAGCGGGGTTTTTCAGGAGAAGGGTTGGATTTGAGGGTTTTTTTGGGAGTGAGGACAAGTGAAGAGATAGACATAAGGGCTTTGGACCTTTATCTACCTCTACTGTGTAACTACCTGCAAAGGTAAAGAAAATATCTTGCAATACATTACTTAAAATCTACACACTGCTGTCATGAGCAAGAGTGTCTGAGATTGCTTAAAAAATCACTGACAAGGGTAAGAGCAAAAGTCAGATTTAAGCATTTCTCCAATCACACTGCAGCCTGAAAAGGAGGCAGGGGGAATGCACCACCACAGCTGCCAGTACAAATTCTTGTATTTTCAAATGTTTAAGTTTCCCTGCATTGTCTTTCTCTTCTGCTTTGATAAATTCTTTTAATTTTCTGAAAAAAAAGTCAAAGGAACTATCCGGTTTTTCCTCACTGACATTCAGCCAAAGGATAGAAAAATCAGCAAAATGAGTGTCAGCATTTTTCTAAAAGAGCATCTGTTCACACAGGAACCCCATGACAGCAAGACAAAGCCCTCTAATCTTACATAAAGATTAAGTTTAGTGGAGCACATTAAAAATTTTGCCACAGTGCTAAAAGGAAGATCTCAGATCCTTGATGTGCACTTCCTGTACACAGACAAGGGGTAAGGACACACTCTCTGAACTCCATGATTCAAGTATGACTGCTCACACCACAGCCTCACACCACAACAGCAGCGCTTAAGCACCAAAGCCGTGAAGCTTCTTTAGGAATAGTTAGTTCAGTCCTGATCAGCTGAGAGCATTTATGTGAACTGGAGAAGGGTCAGACTGCAAGAAGATGTATCACAAAACAGCTTTTTGAACGTCAGCAGAATACAGTCCATTTATACCTACTGAGGATCTGGCCCTTGAACCGGGATTATCTGCGACTGTCACATGTGGAAAGTGCCAATGAATGTAGTTTGTACAAATGTCAGACAAATACACTCACATTTCAGCTTGCATGAAACACCAAACATCACCGGCATACTGTTCTCCTGTGAACACTGAGTCAGTTCTACCCGCAGAAACTTTAATAGCAGAAAGTCACAGGGAAGAGTTTCAAGCTACATAATTTTACTCAAGTCTGGATATCACTTCAGTAAGACTGCTAGCTGCAGTCCTGGCCAGTCATGCCCACCTAAAGTGTACTCAGGGAAGCCTTTCAGGATTTTTGATCAAAATCAGGAAAGGCAGAGTGTCATAAAATTGTAAAAAACCCACTAAATCATTACTACTATTGCAAGCTTCAAAACAACAGTCATTTGGATTAAGGTCTGCAGATCAGCCCCAGACTGTTCCTTCCTTTACCAAATTTCATTTACTGATACCTATTTGAAAGGTTGATTTTTGATGACAAAATACAGAGACAATGTCTTTTGGAATAGGTGACTCTTTGGCAAAAGAACAGCTGTTCTACATCATAAGAAGAGCGGATTTTCATTTTTCAAAATTCTCCTTGTGCTTATTTCAACACAGAAAAAAATGCATTATGCTTAAATCCACCATGGTGATTTCTGGCTGGAATCTCAAACTCGATTATTCCCCTCCCACATGTCATCAATAATAATCAAGACTTTGTAATTCCAATCAGGTTGTCATTTCATATTGCCCATTACCTTTAGTCACGAGAAGAAGGGTAGAAGAGTACAACATTTTAGGAAGTAGTTATTCTGATGATGCATGAGGAGCAAAGAGCTCCTTTATGCCACTTCTTTGGTTTCAACAAAAATAAAACACAAGAAAACCAATCTTTATCAGTACAGTCTGCAAATACGACTCTCAAGATAAAGAGGGAGGTAGAAGGTGCCACTTTCTACAGCATCATTTTTCAGTGGCACTGTAGTTAATTAGATGTTAATTATATGGCTAGAAGGCCACCTTCACTGGGTTTCATACCTCTCAATCTTTGAGCCCAGCAACGTGTAACGCAGCAATCACAAAATGTGATAAATGATTGAGGGAGGAACACCCATGTTGTGTTGTGCACTGGGTTGTGATTCACAGATCATTATAACTATAAAATCTGTCATTAGGGAGGCTTTCCTGCCATGCAAATTCTCCTTTTAACATAAGAAATCAACCAGATTAGAGTAAACACGAGTCAATGTGAAGGCCCTCACCTCTCTTCCCTTAAACTCATTACCTGAAGGTTTTTAGCAGGCATTAATTAGCCATTCAAACCAAAGGAAAAAAAAAGTGCAGGAGGCTTCTGATCCCTTTTAGTGGCCACACAAGTGCAAGCAGGAAGGCCAGCCCTGACATCTTCCTGCAGAAAGACACTGAGTATTTTAAGGGCACTTACGGCTGGCACAGCTTGATAAGGTCCTGGTCGGTGGTGCCGGGTGGAAGGCCTCGAATGTACAGGTTGGTTTTACTCAACTGCTCTCCACTGCTGTTGTTGCTGCTGTTGTTGCTGCTGTTTGTGCTGGGGCTGGGAGGAGCCATGGGGTGGGGAGCTGGTGCATAGGACTGCTGGAAATAGAGCAAAACAGAAAGGCTGTTACTGGAAAAGGCAAAATAGCATAGCAGAAGCGTGTGCTTTGGCTAGGCAAACCCAGAACTGTGCTATGCTTGTGCTGCCCTCCCTGACCACTTCCAAATGCCCACTCCTATGGCATCTCTACCCACTCCCAGCCAGCAATGCCTTTCAAAGTGCAAAACAGGACCAACCAACATTTTGGGTTCAGCCGTAGCTATGAAATGCATTATTCTATTATACTTTTTAATTTGGAATTAAAGTAGCTAGATCACAAAACAAAGTTCTGAAGTGACAGTTACTCAGGGAGCAACTAGCATTAAAGAAAGAAATTAAACACAATCTGCTCTAAGAGTACGCTAGAACACAAATAAGAATATCGAGCCAAAGGTACAGAAGCTGGTGCCAGAAGCCAAGTTTGTCGTTTCTAAACATGAGGAGCACCCAGCACACACACAGTCAGGTGGCAGAGGGTTGGCTAGTCTGAGAGCAGAAAAAAATTCCAAAGCAGCCTGAAAACACTCTGTTGTTACGGATATCTTTCGCAATAGAGAAACAGGGTTTGGAAAGGATGATCAGGCCAAGACCTTCTGCTCTCAAAATCATACCCACTTCTGAACAACCACAAACCACACACAGCAACTGAGAAATGTTGCTTAAGAAGGGAGGCAGTCTCACAGGGAAAAACAGTATTCTCCCTTAACTCACTGGTAAATACATGCTGTGAAAAAAGACACCCACATGCCAGAAAAATTACCTAAACATCTCTGACCTGAGGCAACAATGGGGAACTTCAATTGCTGCAACCATCCCTGGCTCTCTGACCACTGGAGTATTTACTCACAGCACAGGGTGCTTGTCAGGAGAACAAAGGAGTGAAGGAGGAGGGCATCCTGTCACCACTGTGACCTGTGCAGAAAAGCTGAAATCTAGAGAAGAAACTTGCAGGAACTGGAGGATCCTGAGGACCAAGCTCCAGATGGGCAGCCAGGGTAACTGGAGTCAAAGCTCCAGGAACGTAGCCGCCTGCTGAGAGGGAGAAAATCCCATTTCCACATCAGCACATTCTGCTAGCTTCATGTGTAGTGACAACAGCAGGTAAATGTTGGACCAATGCTAAGTTAACCATGCTATGCTAATAGACTAATAAAAGCAAAACATCTGCAATTTTCATTATAGCAGCAATGACACTTTAGTGACTTCTAATATGCTTGTTCTGCATTTAGGCCTTGAACACAGAAAATATTTAAGTCTGTGAGTAATTCTGATCACGCTAATCAACTGCCCCTTTAATGTCAGTGGCTCTAATTATGCACACACTAAATCAGTCGTGGTAGATGGATGTTTCTAAATAAGTAGCTCCAAAGTTTTTCAAACAAGTCCCTTTATTTAGTCACTTATTTAGAGGAAGGAAAAAAAGAAGTTGGAGAATATAAAGGGAGCATCAATGACAGGTGATGATCAGACATTTCAATAAAATGAAACACCACACTTGCACCAATGTCTTTCCTCCTGGCCTCCTCCTTCTTTCTTCCCAGTTTCTTCCATTTAAACCAGGAGAGAGGGAACATAGCACCAAGTGTCAAGACATCAGAATTCCTCTGCAATCTCACCTGGTTGTAATGTGACTCAAGTAGAAGTCATTAAAAGAAAACATACTGTTTTTTAGTGTGATCACCATGCTATCAAGTAATGACACGCACTCCCATCTCCAGTAAAAGAGAAAGGGCAACGAGCTCCCTTCCCTGAGTCTCTGTACAAATATTTTGCTGACAATCAAAAGCACTTAATGCATACAGATCATATTTCTCCGCACACGCATTTTATGACTGGGTAATCCCCACCCACTCGAGCTTCAATGTCATTCCCAGAAATAGAGAGCTGAAGCAGCAGCCTTGAGTACCAGCACAGGCAACCAGCTCAACAGAGCCCCAACACTGGGGACACATCTTGGAAATCAGCTCCATGCCATGGCCACGGCCCAGCTGGATAACGCTGCAGGCAACATCAACCTGTATTAAATACATAGGCATCTACATATTATAATGTCCTGTCTGAAAGCATATTCAAATCTCTGCATGCTGCAAGGCCATGGAAGAAGCAGGTATGACTGCATATAACGTGTTGGAGTTTATCAAAAGGTCAGGAAACATCCCATGGTAATCTTGCACATTTTGAGCATTGCTAAAGTTAAATAAAAAGACAAACAGAGGTCGAGGTTACATTCTTACTGCTTTACCCTACACCTCCCAGATTACCATGCACACTGACTGCAGGTAAATGACGTAAAGCAGTGAAAGATCTTCCCATAAGCCAGTGAAGTGCTATGTATTTTAATTATTATTATTATATATGTCTTAGCAGGGGATAATGAGTAAACGTCGTATTCTAACAGCAACCTAATAAGCAAGAAAAAGAAAAAAAAAATGGAAATTCACCTTTGAAATACAAAGAGCCATTTTCATTCTATTATAAGGTCTTTATTCTCACACAGAGGAAAACACTGGGGGCCTAATTCTAATTTAAGCTTAAGACATTTTATCCCTCTCAACCAGCTGAAAGGGGATGGAGAAGTGAACACAAATTACATTTACACTAATTTTGAGGCCACAGCTATTAAAAAAAAGAAGAAAAGTCCTCGGTATACAGAGAATGAGGCCATACAACAGGCTGTCCCTCAAGTAAGAGCTGCTAAGACAACTGGCACACATAGATCCCTGGGTTCTCAGCAGTAGCCCCGGAGACGCTTTAAGGGTGGGCAGAGAGGCAGCCACACTCCACTTTGGATGATGCTGACCTTCTCAGCCCAGCAAACACTGCTACACTCCAAACCCTCTTCACTAATAAATCTCAGCCACAGCAGCCCACAGTAATTTCCATGCATATCCAATACCCCAGAATACCATCTGCAGAAAGATTACAAAATTGCCTCTACTGAGGTTGATGACATCTTCTGGCTGGTTGCCAGACTAAAAGCTTCAGGTCAGAAGAAAGCTTCCAATTCTTGTTTCCTGAGCTTCTGAGTGGATGACTGATGCCAGAAGTATGTGCTTTGCCTCTAAATGAGCAAAGGATCTGGTTTGGTAATCTCCAAGTAATAACTGAACTGAAAGAAATGACTGGCAACGTAATGATGGTCCCAGATATGAACCACTTGGTACAAGATCCTGGATGATGCCAACGTAGGGCACTGTCTGGGGAGCCACCTGCACACCCGGTAGCAGGAAATTTGTGCCTTGCCCTGATGTTGGACCTATCCATGGCTGGGGGCAAAGCACTTAACTTTTCTGCCTCGAGCCAGAATGAGCACCACTGTCAAGACTGGTTCGAAACACCCTGACATCAGCTGTAGAAATCTGGAAAAGAGATTTTGCTATCACAACTAAGCACAGGAATTGCACCTCTAGGAAAAAA
>VYXD01005456.1:714301-805038 GCA_013397195.1 Hylia prasina
TGAGAGCTGGAATTCAAAACTGGTTTTGCCATTAATTTTTCACATAACCAATGCAACCAACTCATTTTTCAATTCTCATGCTTCAGTATTCTGTGGAGAGTGTGTGGGGAATGAACTGGATTGTAGATCATTCCAAGCAGCTTATTAATTTAGCATGGATGGCTAATAGGGTTTGTTTTCATCTTTGAAAAATGAATGAATTTTCTCCTTTTTTATTATTTAAAAGTGAAAAAATTAATGTGCTAATTCTTATCCATTCTCAGGAATGCACCCTTTTGCTTAAACCCTACAGTTCAATTCTCTGAAACAAAGTGTCCTGTGAAACTGCACACAGCTAAGCATGAATAATGAGATACACCTTGGTCTTTCTAAGTAAGTAACCCAGAAATGCTGAACCAGAAGCCTCTTGGATTCTAAATGCACAATGCTCCTCCTTCCAACATCCAACCTCCTTACACAAGAACAGTATTTATCTCTCTATGGCAACCAAGTACTCTTAGGTAGTTTTTCACTAGTTGCAAGCTTAGACTAAGGTATTTTCCTTCCAAAGCAAAACACTACTTAAGAAGACAAATTTCAAATATTTTTCACATGCAATTCCTTTTGGATGGGAATCACAGGCCCCAGATGCCAAGTTGTAGAGTCTGCTTTATTAGCAGCAGCTGGCTCCTTGGCAGGCTTCTGAGGCGGTTGGGCTTGTGGTTTTGGAGTGGCCTCAGAGCCTAGGATGCAGCTGGACAGCTACGCTAATGGACCGGCCAATTTGTTTGTAGTCACCTTTGGCCATCCCAGATTTGTACTCTTTTATCCACTTGAAAGGGAGGTCTTGGAAAGATTCCCTATTAACACCAATATGTTGACTTTTCCTATCATAGTTCATATTTTATATGAAGAAATGAGTGCAACACACAGTCCTACATTAAAACACACATTATTTAAGCAATTGTGAACACACACTATCCATTTCACTCTGAATTGAGTGTTTTCCAGCTGCTAGATTCATCTAAGTGCCCAATTACAACACAGTTTCCCTTCACTCCCAATTGAGAAAAATAAAATAAAACAAAGTAAATACAAATAAATTGTGCAAATACCACTTTACAGCTCACATTAGGAAAACACTGTTCTCTCTACAACCTACTGTACAAAGGAGTAATTTTTATGAGCTGGAGAGTTCTTACTAGCCAATTATAGAGAGCATGAGAGGATGCCACAAACTTTTAGTCTGTTGATGGGATTTGGGAGCTGAGTGAACAGAAAATCTCTTATTAAGCAAAAGACAATCATCACAGTTGAAGAAAAAGCAGAGCAGTAAGGGAAATATAGGAAAAAAATGAGATCAAAGTAACAGCAACTCTCCTGCCTTTGGTTTGCTTCCTCGGTGAAGGACAGCACCAGAAGGTAAGTTGTATTTCTCATCCATAGACAGGTGAAACAGAAAAGTGAATAAAAGATGAATAAAAGTGAATAAAAGGCAACACAGACACCTCATATATTTTAGAAAGGCTGAAGTCAAGGGAACTTAAGTTATAATTTTCTTCCCAAGTCTGTAGGGCATTCACTGCTCTTGCAGAATCCAGCTGTGACTATTGCCTGTCTCCCATCTGCAAAGCTTCTTTTGGGTGCTTCTCTACATAGTCAAGTTTTTCCCTAGACATATAAGAGGAAGTAAACAGATGTAAAAGAGTCTGAGTTTTCTAACCCCTCTGCACAGTAACAAAGCTTCCTAGACTGTTTCTGTAGAAGCACCAACTCACCTCCTGGCAGTATTTTCAATTTGTATAGGAATGGCATGTGAAAACATGAGTAAACTCAGAAGATGAACACAGACAATAAGGTTCAAAGTCTATTCCCTCACAGTTCTTTCAATCAAGAAAATCAGAGCACACCTCAAGAGGATTTTGATTTCTCTGAATTCCTTCCAAGACCTTTAAAAGTGATTTGCTAGATACAAGAAGCCCAGTGAGTCAGAGCTGCCGGGTTACACTCTCTGTACCGCAAAATCACTGTGCTACTCCAAGCAAATCATTTAAGTTCCTTACATCTCAGTTTACTAATCTGTAATGATTCTTCCTTGCCTTCTTAAGGCATATATAATGCTCTGTGATTACTGGATGAAAGACACTACTAAGAATTGCAATATTACTTAAAGATGGGAAAAATATTATTAAAGTCTAACTTAATAACTGGAGCTAAACCTAATTCTTTTGCAGACAAAAATGATTTCTGCAATGATTTTGCTATTCTGTATCTAAACTGAATAAATTAAATAATTTAAAATAATAAAATACCAATCAAATTAGTTTTCTCATTAATAATGTTTTTTAATTTAAAAACAAATTTAGAATTATGTGTTCACAGGGCTACTGTGATTGTAATATATGCACTGAACTTACTTTATTCCAAATTATATCTTTATTTCATGGGGGAAAGGTGTAGGTCTAATTGTGTTTTGCTTACCCTTTCATTTCACACAGGGGGAAAAAAAAGTCACTTGGGGAAAATGGAAATTATGAAAAAAGCCCCAGCCTAGTCCTCCAAAAGATACAGTAGTCATTCAACAGTCAGATTGAAATTGGGATTTGATGGATCAGTAAAATACTTTGAGATCTTTGCTTCACAGACAAAGGTTTTGAAATCAGTAGGCTAAATACTCCTGAGGATTACAATTCCCTTGAACCTCGCACAAAGCACTGAAGATCTGTAGAATGAAAGTACAGGCAAAATTTGGCTCAATTTTCTCTATTCCAAAATACTTCTCTTCCAAATCATGACTACGCAGATTTTGGCATTTTATAAATATTTAAAGGAAGACAATACAAAGGAGTTCTTTATTGGACATTACCCACAAAGTAGGTCCTATTTTATACAGTTTTCTGAATTAAAACCAAACAATGAAGGAAAGACAAAGCTCCAGTAATTCACTGTCCTGGCTATCTTCAAGAGCACTGAGAGTTTAGCAGTCATTAGCCAGGGTGACATACACTAGAATCCTGAAAATCTTCTCACTAATAGTATTTCCTATTTCCAGTAAGACAGACTGAAGTAATCTTCTCTACTACCATTATCAACAGGAAATTTCAAAAGCAAATTGGTCAGATGTAAAGCAGCTTATTTTGAAGAGTGATAAAGTCGAAATAATAAAGTGGATTAGAGAACATATCATTAGGAGAGTCTGAAGATCATCTCACCTGAGGATGAATGGGCCCCAGCAAAAACCAGTCCAAGAGAGGGGAATGGCACAGAAATTAGAAGTACCATTTGCAGATGAAGAATACCCTGGCCCTTGCTGCCTGCCTGGGTTTTGGTCACTGAATAGATGTAAGAGATGCTGCAGAGCTGCCAGCTTCAGGTCTTCACCCTCTCCTGCCTACATATTGTTATACCACAGATGAAGCTACTCATCCCTCCTTCTGTTTATCCACAGACTACCTGCAGTTCAGGTCTAAAATATGGCAAATTCTCTGAATTTAGGGCTTCTTACATCCAGACAGGAGGGCAAAGTATAGTCCCTAGCATTAAAAAGCCACAAACTAGCAATAGGAGCTATGTTATCAAATAAATATTTTCCAGAGTGGAAAATAACCTTCACAGCCTTATATCCTCCCATTTATTTCATGGCAGGAGGCTCCCATGACAGAATATTCCTGAGGCATTATTTATTTCTCCACAAGGGAGAAGAAGAATTCTTTCTATAGATAAAGTATTTTGGCACTTTGGCAAACTCATAAACAATAGCCTATATCCTTTGACATAAATTAGTGTTATTGCTTCATTATCTAATCCATTCATATTTTATTGATGTACTGAGACTAAATGTGAACAGACTCTAGATCTTAAAATTACTAAATCTGGGCAATCTGGACAATAAAATATTGCAATTCCTCTAATAAGAATATTTTAGAGCACAGATCAAAATATGACAGCAATCACCGTTTATGATACAACTCTGAGGTAAAAAAAAAAAAAGAAAAAAAGAAAAAAAAAGAAAAAAAAAAGCAGGGCAGGGGGGAAATAACAGATTCAAGAAGAAATTATTGTTTGTGTTTACATTTCCTTATAGCCAGTTTTGGGGCTACCATGAGCTGTCGGTCCATTTGAAGGCTAAGAATAAAAATGCAGACAAAGAGGCTGATACTTAACTTTCCTAATGTTTGCAAGAACAAACACATATTTGATTCCGAGAAACTAAATTTACTCTCTGGGTATTTGTTTACATGTGGCAGACTAAAAGCATCTTGGAAATGAGCTGCTGCAGACACGTGCTGCATTGCACTGCTTTTCTGCACACAGTCCACACATGCCCCAGTATCAACACTGCTGTGAGAACCTGGCTACAGTAAAAGCCCCCCCACATAAACCTGAATTTACAGCATAGAACAAAACTAAACATCGATATCATCTCTTTCCTCTTCACTTGAAAATTTGATGAGCAGAGATCAGAAGCAGATGTGTTTTTATTCTGCAGAAAGAAAGCCCAACCAAAAAGATTTTCCACGATCCAACCCAAGTTTCCTCAGTTTACCTTTGTTACAGAAGAATTAAGCAGGAAATCTGCCACTGCTGACATAAGAACTGTTAGGATGGAGGATTCAGGGATGGCAGAGCTCCCCAGGAATGTTGCTTATCATCTCCCCATGTTACCACAACAATCTTTTGTAGATGTGCATGGGGAAGCTCTGCCTCCTCCACCCAGTATATATAAAGATGGGTTGTGCCTCCTGTTCTGTGGCCAAAAGAATCCACAGAAGGCAGAGTTTGGGAAAGGCTTTTCCTTTCCACAAGAGCATAACATTATCACCACAGAATTTGGGGCATTTCACAATAGCCAGAGTTCATGTTTTCTTGGAGACCCCTGGAGCTACAGTAACACACTGGTCTCAGGCAGGGTGCCAGAGGATGCCCGCAGAAGATATGAGCCATCACAAACCTCACCACATTTTTGCTTCCAGTGCAAACATTCATCACAGAAAACAGCTTTCAGAAGAATTGCCCACACAAGTCATTACACTTCATACATAATTCCTCACTCAGGAAGAAGAGGACACAACCAACCTTGTGAGACCAATGTATGTAGTTTCATTTATAGGAGAGCTAGGAAGGCTTCCCAAGAGTAAGCTGATGCAGTGGGGGTAAGAATTTAAGTCTAGGTTAAAAATAAGGTGTCAGTCTACAGACATAGTTGGCCAAGGTGGTGTCAGTCACCTTCATGCTTCTGACAGCTCTGAATACTGTACCAAAAAAAAAAGGCTAAAGGACTCAGAGACGCTGGGGTAGGGCTCACTGCAGGCAGCTGGGTGTGAAACCCTACATTAAAAACCTCTCTGTCCCATTCTAGATACTCCTCTACATTCTTAAAACCAGTTGACTGTGTAAGAGAGAGAACTGCATGATGAAGTCACTGTTACACATGACCTGAGAAACTGTTTGGGCCCATGGAAAGACGGAAGGAATGGGACTCCTCAAGCCTTGGTGAGGAGGTGAATTCCAGGCCTTCTTCAGGTCAAAAGGAGCAATGTGATTTGAACATCACATTACTGGCATTACTTACACACAAAACATTATGAACACGGGAAAGTGAGCAAGATATGCCAGGATCATTCTGGGATGTCAACTATGGGCTTTAAACCATATGCTAAGATGAATAAGCACTCTCCACTTTGTTACTGCAGATTCTGAAACCTTATTAAATCTCCATTTTCTTTAGATTTCATGTGGCAGACTTGGGACATAGTATGGAAAAAGCTGTTTAACTTTATTTGATTTAACAATCATCTAGTATAACTTGCAATTAAAATATCTTCCGGACATCAATCAAATCCATTGAGTCAAAATGTACTAAATAAACTTAATAATTAATGCAAAAAATAGAGAACTTCTTTATTCTATCTTTAGAATTTTTAGAATTTCACCCAATTTATTTACAGAGTTCTTTTTTCCCTTAATATTCAATTTCCTGTAAATTTTGTTGGTTTTGAGAATGAACTTACTTAACCATGCTGAATCTATGAAACAAAATATTGCCATACTTTTGTTTCCATTCATACTTTTACAAGGAAGTCACATGTACCTTAAGCTGAACTGAAGCCTGAGCACTAAACTCTCAAGATACACCCTATATTCACATCAAATGCAGACTGAGGCAAAGATAGTAATTGATCATCCCACTCACAGGGGTATTTGGCCACCTATCTAAGTAGATGCCACAGCAGTTAACGCCCAGCATGAACTTTGTTGCCATGACTTCAGGTCCTGGAACCACAGGACTACTGAATGATGGAAATTTTGTAATACTAAGAGTCACTGAAAGATGACAATTTATTTTTTTTTTTCCAACTAGTGAGATTCTGGCATGTTTTTTTTTTCCATGACAAATAAAAACTATGAAGCTTTTTTTTTGAAAGATAAAAATAACTTCAGAATGCCCATTTGGCTTCAAAAACAGTGACTTTGAATACAGATAAAAAGCTGAGCTGCTGCTTAGATATGCAAAAGACCCATCACTTTTAAATCTGCAATCCAGTATTATTCAGTAAGTCCTTTCCCATCTAATTCCTACTTCTTTCTTCAGTGTTTCCCCTACCTCTGATTTTAAGCAGTTGAAGAGTGTGTGTGGTGGGGGGAATTTAAAAGATCTACATTTGCTGTGCTGTAAGTTCTCAGTCTCTTCCCATTTCTTCAACAACAGATTATGTCACTGCGCTTGTCCGAATTTTCAAATGTCGCTTGACTCATGCACTCGAAATGTTGACTCAGTTAAACTATCCACACAAAGCTAGCTTTCAGTTTGGTTAAAGACAACCTACTCTCTTTTTTCTGGTACGCTTAGGATGTCTCATAGTGCAGAAATTTGATTTCAACGTGACAATTTGCTTTTTCTCAGTTCCCCAAAATCATCACTGTCTTCTGCTAAATGCTGTGGCACGATGAGCCAAGTGTCTTGCTAACAGACACAGCCTCAGCTGAAGATGCGCTGCCTAAACATTTTGGGCTCTGTGCCATGTGCTTTTCCATACTGTGCCATGTAACAATACGAAGAACCTGAACTCCTGAGCTCAGAGGTGAAGAGCTTTGCAGTGTGGGGACGCAGCTGCTTCGTTACGCATCTGTGTAAAATCCAACGCACCACTAATTGGGATAATGAGGTACTCCTGTTGCAAGCAATAGGAATTCAGAGTAACAGGGTACATATGTTAAATTCCCAAAACAAACCACCATCTCTATTTACTGTTTTTCATCCAAATGATATATTTCCTGATAAACAAAAGATTAAATTTCCTTCTGCACTGCAATGCTGCCTGCAATCTTTTCTGTTAGCTTTCTGGCTTTTTGACCTTTTAATATTCTTCATTCACACATGATTTATTTTTTAAGTCGGCATTTTTTTCCTCTGGAAAGAATATGTATTTGAAGTAATTTCAAATGTTAAATCAGGATAACCAAAGGAAGAAAGAAAATCTCCTTAATACATTTTCTTCATAAATGTTCTACCATGCTTTAGAATAGAAGCCTGAGGAATTATGGCATGTAACAATAAGGCTTATATTTCAAATCAGATACATATAAATATTCTAAAAGTCTTAATGCCACTTAATGCCTCTGTCATAGGCTCATGTGCACAAAATGTTGTGAGGGAAAAAAAAAACAAATGGTTCAAATCTAAAATGAAAAATAGTTTACATTAGAAAAACCAAACCAGAATGGAGGAGAGTGGCAACTACAATACTTCGAGCAAGTATTACAACTTTTGCAATAATAATACACATATTACCAGCTGTAGCAGAAAGACAAACTGGTTAGGAATACCAGCTTGTCTACAGACCTGTTGGCAGCAAAAGGAAAACAAAAGAAAAGATTTGCCCACTGCTCAATAGGACAGGGGACAAGTGACAAAGGAGAGATGAAAGTACTTGGTGCTTTCTTTGCCTCAGTCTCCACTGGCAAGGTCTGCTCCCAGTCCTCTTTGCTGTCTTCCCCTAGTATTAGGGCCTGGGGTGAGAAGTGCTGCTGAGGAAGAGGAGCATTAAGTTAGAAACTACTCCAGGAAGCCAGTGAGAGGTTACTGAACACAAACTGTAAGGGAGCTGGCCAGTGTCACCCAGAGGCTGCTCTCTCTTATCTCTGAAAGGCCATAGCAACTGGAGGCCATCAGGATGTTCCTGATGTCTGGAAAAAAACCCCAAACATTACATCTGCCTTCAAAAGAGGGAGCATTTGGGGGTCATCAGGCTGGCCACAGCCTAGCATAGCTAAAGAGAAAAGGCTCATAGGTGCTCTGCCTAAGCATGTGAGGGACAAGAGCATCCAGTAGGGATTGGCAAGGGCAAACAAGACTTGGCCACCTTGCTCAACTTCTGCATTGGGACAAGCAGCTCCACAGATCAGGCGAGAGTAGTACATGTTGCTTGCCTTGACTTTAGCAAGGCTTACAGTGTGGCTGTCACAAGCTGGATGACAGGAGGGAGTGTCACCACCCACACCAACACTGCAAGTAACACCGAGGTGGGGGGAGATAAGGGGTGTCTGAAAATATTACTGTCAGTTTATCCAATGCTACAAGAAAAAACTACTCAGCACAAGACTCCTTCACCTCACACATTATGTATGCTAAAAGCTCTCCAAGTTTACTTACAGAACAAATGACTACTAAGTGATTTGTGCAGGTACATCCTATAATCAAATTCAACTGCACAAAAAGGATTTACTAAAACTGAGACATCTGAACTTTATTCCTTTGCTATGTTTTGACCTCAAGTTTAGTTCATTTGCTGAAGTCATTATTAAACAACAATGTTCCACACAGATTTCAACAGCAGTAGTATTTACATTAATGCAATATCCCTGGATTAAAGGAATTAGAAATACTGAATATCCTATTCCTCAGCTTCTTTGAAGATCTACAGAGTAGACTAAGGAAACATTCCCTAAGAAAAAGCAGCACTAATTTAAGGGCAGTCTGGTACTCAATCATTTGAAATTAAATAAACTGAAAAGTCTTTAAAAATCTCTGAGACTAAAAGTTACACAATTAATGCCACTACCAGGTGCCATCAGATAATCAAAGTTCAGTCTGGGTGAGATTTTAAATTACATGTATCCATAGTTATAACAATTTTTTTTTCTTTTTTCTTTTATCATTTTTTTTTTTAAGTCATCTTCTTAAAAGGGTGAAGGGACTCTGAGTCCCTCAGTCATATCAAGGCATAGCTCCCGATGGGCACGATATTCAGTCCAGTACTCAAGAGTATCTAGGCTCAATGTCAGACACAAAGTGTCACACACAATAGATCTACAGGGCTAACCTAAGCCTCAGGTTTGGGGAATTTGGTCCAAGAAAATCTGAAAAACGTCTGCAATGGGACAGTGAAAGACAGCAGCACAAACACTGCAGGTCTTCAGGTGGGTCTGAGGACATCTGCAGGACTAGTTACAATGAACCAAACTATCACTAAATACAGCAAAGCCTGAGGTCTTGTGGAAAGCACAACATATCCAATCAAGTGTTTAAATGACTACATGCAAATGACTACTCACACAGAATCCAAATTCAGGCTCACAAAGAACTCCAATATTTTCTAAATTCTGACTCTTTGACTATATTATCTTAACTTCCCCTGACAGAATTAGCATAGCATGATTAGAGAAGCTGAGACTTAGTTTCTGTAAGAAACAACCCATTTGGGAAAACAAAAGGCCTACCTAGCAAAAAGACTTACTTTTGGGTGTTGCTAATAACAGTTGGGGACATCTTAGGAAATGGCATGAGAAATGCAAGCATAGTAAATATCCCCAGAACACTTCCCACTTTGCAACTTCCTAACCAGATGTTATACACAGATAATCATCCTACATCTTCTGTGATTTGACCCATTAGACTTTAGTCCTCTAAAAGTGGAAAAACCTCCTGGTGGGAAATCAGTTTTGGAATTAGACTGAATAATAAACAAAATAGAATCTGCGTGTTTCAAGTCTGCCGCCAAAAAAAGGGTAATTGATGCTGCTTGCCCCCACTCTTGTTTTACAAGGAAAATTTCGCAGTGGTTCTGTTTCCTCCTTCTTCCTATTATTCAGAACTTTTTATGTGAAACATTTTATCCAATGTCTTATGTGGACAATCCTCAAAAGTAGGAGGAGGTGGCAGCCACACAGTCAGGGGGATTGCTATCACATCTTTTGCGAGTAAATAGATACACTGTTAACATGGTGATGCATTTGACAAAATACAGAGACAGACTATTAAAAGCACTGGATGTTCTTAACACAGTTTTAAAAACAAATGTCTATATGTAAAAGAAATTCACAGGGAGTTCTCTTAAAAGAAAAAAAAATCTATTGATAATTTTAACTCTGCTGGTGTTAAATATCTGTGTCATCCCTCCTATGCCTAATATTTTGTTTGCAATGGCTTGCTACTAAATTTCCTTTTGTGAACCCTGGGCTAATGCGGATTTTGCCAGGCAAGAAGCCTTTCAGTGATACAAACAACCTGTTATCAGGCTATTATATATTTCACTGAGGTCCATTTACCATTACAATTCCCTCAACTTACCACCCCCGACAGATGAAATGCTGCTGCAGAGGAAGAAATAGATCATGGGAAGGACCATGCCACAGCTTTTGATTGCCAGAGTCCAAGTTTCTCTGCCTCCATCTCAGATCTTGAGAACTTACCCTGCTCCAAACACACCTGGAACAGCCTCTATAGCCAGCAGACCTTCGATGATCCACTGGTCTGGCAAAGAGGACACAGTTTTAAAGTTCCTTTGCGGGCTGCATACTGAGGGCTTCTGAGCCACAAGTGATCTCCTGACATCTTCTACCCTTTCTTTCCCTTGCCCCTTCTAAACATCATCTGTATAAAGATGACTCAGAACATCTGGAAAGACAGGGTTTGTTCAGGCCCTGATGGTAAAAAATGGGGAATATACGTGAGAGTCAATTTGTAGAGTGATTCCTGCAGTTCACTACCATAGCTCTGAAAAAATACAGCAGTGGCTGTGGAGTTGCATATATGCATTCACTGCATTTCTCAGTGCCCATATCTTACATTTATTCACCAAAGTAACAGCTTTTCTTTTCTCGTTAATGCTTTTTACACTCTTCAGTAATTCTTCTGCAGGAAGTACATTAACATTAGCCAGGAAAACAAGACTTTGAAATACTCTCCCTGTCGCTCCCTGCTAGGAGTGCCATCGAGCCCGGTTTCCCTCAAAGCGCCGCCACCCCCCCAAAGCGTTAACTGCCAGGTTTCTGCAGCAACAGTCTGCAAGGCTAAAAATAGTCAGCAGCACCTTCCCTTGCACCTCATCACATGATAGGAAACAAATATAAATAGGGAAATACAATATGTTCCTAAAGGTGGAGTCAGAATACTTTCATCTTTGTAACAGTTTAGTAAAGGACACTTATACAAGCAGCTTCTCATAATGTGTCATCTGTTACTTGCACTGTCATTTGCTTTCTGCATAGTGCTAAAGACGACCACCTCTAAATGTGCTCCTTCAGAACCATTTCTGGTCTGAATCAAACTGCTTAATGTCTGAGCTACAGACAAATTGTTTTATTAAGCACCACTGTGTTATCAGATGCCTATTTATTCTTGCAACCTTCTGCACGGATAAACACCAACCTTTCAGTGGATTCATCTCATTGGCAGCTGTTGTACATTTCACCCCGGACTATCCCAAACTCCTCTGAAGGCTACATGCCTCCTTCCTGCACTACTGAGGTGCAGCTAATTGAAGGCTGCATGACAGACTTGAAAGATAAAGGAACAGGTCATATTTCTCTTTTTTTTCCCCTTTTCCTAAACCATGTCATGCAGGTCCCATGCAAAGCAGCCGTAGCCCTTCTTTTTCAAAAAGTTGTCCAGAGGACTCACAAAAAATTAGGTGTATTTAAGTCAATTTTCAGATTCAAACGTAACAAAGGGCAGAATTAAATCTGCTGAAGTTGCATCACAGTCTGCACACAAAAAGAAAATGTAGCAAAATTATTAACTCAATTAGGACCTTTATTTCTCCTGCAAAAAGGAAGCATAAATAGTCCTTTGCACATATACGAAACCCCAGACATATATCACAGTGTTACATAACATGACACAGCATACAACAGGAGGGCATAGAGCTAATGTGATTCAGCTTACACAGAGCTCTGACAACCTGCTTCTAAAGCTTATCATCACCTCTCTGGCTCAGCTCTAGCACAGCTCAATCAACTGCCTCATGTACTCCTCTTCTTGTGCAGTGTGCCTGTGACTGAGGAAAAGTGGCTTCTCCCTGAAGCAAGGTTCTGGCTCGACCACAAATTCCCAAGGCAGCACCCAGGATGTGCTGGAGCCACAGCCATGTCAGCAGACCTGAGGAAGGGAGAGACTGAGATTTTTGGTGGTGTTTTTTTTTTTGTTTTAAATCCTCAGGGATCTGACTGCTTCCATTTTAGCATCCTTTATTACAAATATGGTTATTTTGGTCCTAAATGTTCTGAGCTTTTATAAAATTAGCCACAGCATTTTACTTGCAGATGCCCTGGCAGAGGGTAGTTCCACAGGCTAGCAGCCTCCTTGCTAAAATAGCATTTATCAGCTATTCACTTGATCACAACAATATTTGTCAGTTTACACTTGACTTCAAATTTAAAAACATCTTGAAAAAAACAGGTCTCTTGATTAGCAGTTCTCACCCAACATCACAAGTTTGTGAACTGACCTTGATGTTTAATAAAATCATTTATGCCGGAAAACAGAATTAAAAACAAACACACACAAAATCCCCTCCCCTGACACAATTGCTAAGGAGCAAACAAGGCCATCATCATCAGTTGCTCTCAGGCCATTTACCAAACTACTGGCAAGAAAAAATAAAGCCCAGCTTCATTACAAACAGAACAATAAAGAAAAAGAAGGTTGAATATAAAGGAAGTAATGCTCACAGACAATAGATGAGTTTAATTTTTTTTTTTACATGTTTTTCTGTCAATATCCAGGCACCAGGTTTTTTTCACTGCACTTAAAAATTACCAACAAAAGTACTAACAAAATTATGCAGCTGTTTCTGATTATGTTTCATGACTTTGAATTTCAATTGGTTCTTCAAATATTTCATTATTGATCAGAGCTTTTTAAAATATACATACAACATTCATTAATGAAATCAGGGCAGGACAAATCACTTTCATCTTCATAAGCAGTAGTTGGTCGTACTCAAACAAACAACCAAATTAGCTTACTTTTGCTGCCTGTGTTCCCAGACTATCATTCCTATTTACAGATTTTTAAAATGAGCTCAGCTTTTTTGAAAAACAAAAGAAAAACAAAGTCCTACCAAAAAGAAAAAACACCACCTAGAAAGAATTCTCAACACTTTGTCCAACATAAGCCTGCAATTTTTGTATTCTGCAACCGTGGGCTTAATAAGGCCCTAGCTGCATTTATTAGCTATGGGGTGGCATCAAAAGATCAGCTCCTTTTGCCATCCCACGCATGCCAGGAGAGAGACACCTCTCCCACAGGGTTATGGGCCAAGGGTTTGGTCGTGCTCTTGTCATCACCAAGGAGAGACAGCACTAACACACAAGGACCACCACAGTCCCCCAGGGCAGAGAAGTTTCTTAAGCAGGGGGGAGATGCTGGGGAGAAGAGCACAGAAGTCCCACCCAGGTAGGGAAAGCAAACCCTCAGGATCTCAGGGCAGCATCACTCAGCTGCAGGACACTGCCTTGCAGCAGCACTGGACCCCTTGTTCACTTTCATCACTCTGCGATGGAGTGGAAGCTCTCAGAAATGGATGGGCACAGTGCTGTTGGCACGTTGTATCAATTAATAAATTTTAAAATAAATAATACCAATTGTGTGACTAGGCTGGGAAGTGATCACCAAGACGCCTCATAAATCAGTATCAACTTGCCATATTTTGAATTTAAAGCAATCAAGGCTATGAGAGGAAAGCCTGTTTTAGGGAAGGTAAAATTGGCAGGATAGAAGGTCTCTTGACATCTAGTACCAATATCAACACTTGCACACTAAGTGAGGTAGTAGGATAATTACCCTTTCTGAAGATCTGGAGTATTGGTTATATTAGCAGGTTAATTTTCTCGATTTTCTAAGCTCCCTTGCAGTGATCCACTGATGGCCAGCCTCCCTCTGACAGTTTTTCCAAACAACTGACGCTATTGCTGTTATCATCAGAATAGCTTTTATTCAAGCTGCCATTGTTTAACAGCCATGGTCTGTGTGTATGAAAAGAAAACCCATAAAACTCATTTCAAAGATCTCTGTTAGCCCAGGAAATATTTAACAGCAGCAGTAACTATGCAACAAGAAGGTTAAGCCAGTTAGTGTTTGTGACAATTGCACTTAGCCATTCTATCCAATGGCAAGAACATCTTTGCATTTATCGAGGGAACAGATTTAGTAAGAAACTGCACACAGCAAGAAATAAATGAGAGATGCGGGGAAAACTCGTATTATTGTGGCATCTGCTAGAGCTATTTTAGAACGGTGTCCCCCTGTGCTGCTCCACTGATGGGCTTGTGAGTATTGACTAAAATTAAAATCTGTTTCTCCGGCACTTGTAAATAGGCCACAAAAACTTAACACGTCTCAGGTTTTTTGTTTTGGTTTTTATGTATGTAGTCCAATAATTTTCTACATTCATTTAGAAAGTGTTTCAGATAATGCTTTGTCCTTGTGCCCTGGACCTGCTGTGAGAAAGGCTCTGTACTTCCCTCCTCCGCTGCCAAAGAAGATATTCCTTATGGCACACCCTTGTCCCTCTTGCACATAGGGCCAGTTGCAGCAAGAGTTTGCCCTAAGGAGTATTCTTTCTCAAACAGGACTTCAGTATTAAATCCAAAATTTTTGTGAGGACAAAGCAGGCTCTTTGTTCCCAACAGCTTTGGGCATCCAATTTCTTAAAATGTGTGCAAAAATTCTGTTTCATCTTCTACTTTGCCTATGCAGAAGAATCCTTTGCACAAACCATTTATGCCTTTTCACAACTCACCAACATTTAATTGCATTTTGGCTCCCATTAGGATGTGGCAGTCTGACCAGAGAGCCAGCGAAACATAAATGCAGAAATGGCTTTGAGCAAGATTGCAAACCCTCTGCTCCCCTTGGCAAATCTGAGCTACTCACACAGGCGCTGAAAGAATTGGGGCAGCTGTGAGAACAAAGGTTGTGTAAAGCCAACCACAAATAACTTCTAGAAAAATGCATATACCATCTCTCTTACCATGATATGGATTTTTTCGATTTTTTTTTTTTTTTAGTGGGAGTTACATGCAAGGTCTATGGTACCTCCAGAGACAAAGAAAGGAAAAAAGAAGCACTGGGAGCCTACGAGAGAGAACCAAAATGGTATGTCTGAAGTTTAAACTAATATGCTAATCTAAAAGCCTCCTTACTACGTGACTGGGTTTGGAACACAGAAAGCAGAATATGACATGATTTGAATAAGTTGTACTTGGCAGTATGAAGGAGAACTGCTGAATCACTGACTTCTATTTCTGGAAAGATGAAGTTTATACTGATTCTGGCTATACCAACACATTAACTCTTCATGTCATCAGTCTCCACACAGTACTATGAAAAGTGCTTTTCTTCTTCCTCAACAGCATGATAAAGGGAAATCTCGCTCTTGTAGCTTGGTAAGTGTTTCCTTGAAAACCACACTGCTTACTTTCTGGTAGAAAAAACCTGTATCTGTATCATCAAAACAGCCATCAGTTTAGGTAGAGAAAATTCTTTGCATGCTGAAGAAAGTGCCAAACTGGAGAACAGAGCATCTGCTATAGAGAAGGCTATAATTATCTCATACATCTGAACACCACTGGGCATTGAAGTTACTCCAGATATTTTGCCAGATAATCTGTGTTCAGGGTTCTTACTTGACACCAGCTGGAAATAATCAAGAGCTTGAGAAGCCTGTCAATATAGACCTTACACACTTCTAGGGCACTACTTTTGATATCATATGCCAAGCCTTCTTGCTCTAACAGGATGAAAATCTGAACTATTTTGCTACCATTGTCTCATATTACAAAACTCTGTAACACTGCTAACTCTAGCACTCGCAGCGTAACAACGACTTCTGTACCATCCATCGTGGTGTGCTTCACCAGTTAGGCATTTTAATGGAGTCCTTGGCAGAAAGAAAGCAGAAAACAGCAAAATTGCCACTCTGCCACCTTACCTCCACCCAGCAGAAAAAGCAAGTGGTTTCCCTCAACAGATGTACAGTAAGTATTCTTGCAGGACCTTTTCCCTGGGGATGCCAAGCAGAGAAGACCCGAGCCTGCTCACGAGCCTGTGTGCAGGAGCTGGGCTTCTCTCTTCTCTGCCTCCCATCCCAGGTGCCACATTCAAATCCTCTCAATGAAAGCCTTTCACAGGTGCATTTTTGGTATTTTGTTAGCTTATCATGCACTTCTGGTCCACTCACAGAGAACATACCAACCGTAGCTGAGCCCCAGAAAGACTTTTTTAAATATCCACCTCATGCATGTCATCAGCAGATCACACAGGAAAATATGAAAAAGGTTTATAAAGTTGTTCTTCTTTCAGGACAACAAATAGCTACTGTTCTATTTTTCCACGAGTTATACACATAACTGTTCACTTATGGCAAAGCAACTGAAAAAAATAAATAAAACACATCTTTCCCTGTTAATTCTCAGCCTATGCCTGTGCATTTCTGAAAAGGGGATCAAGGTAGAAAAGGAACAATAAAAAAACACAAAGAGCAGCAAGAAGAGCGTGCAACAATTTCCTTTGATTCTCGAAACACTAGAGGCTAAAAGAAACTCAGCTGCCTGGGTATCTCAAGGACAGATTCCCACGTGAGACTCCAGCCCGGCTGTGTCACAGACACTGACAGATGGGTTTCCCCAGCCTTGAACAACCTAATGGAGCTTTTAGCCAATTTGCATAGTGGCTGTCCCTGGGTGAAATGGGTACGTGTCAAGGACATTAAGCAGGCCAAGACAAAAGTGTAATAGCCTTGTATACAATATCACTTCTTAGTGCTTGCTATTTTTAACCCCCAGGGGGAGGAAAAAAGAAAAGAAGAAAAAAAGAAGCCTCGCTGAAAGCCAGTTCTGAGACAGCAAGTTCCTGCTTTGGGGAATGGGCTGAAGCAACAAGACACATTCTGTGCAAAATGGAAGAACAAAAGCACTGTACAGACAATTACTGACTAGTTTCCTTTCTTTTTTAAAAACAAAAGTTTGTTGGAGTCTCCCAACGTCTGTCTGTATTAGTGATCTATTTTGATCCTAAACCCTCAAAGAGAAGTATGTGAAGTCAGTTCCTGCACCTGAAACAGAATCCAAAATATCACCTCCAGAGCCCCATGCAGGTACAAGAGCCCAGCTGCTACAGCTCTGTACAAGAGCTAAACCTAAGACTAAGTTTTCTCAGGCCTAAGTCCAGATTTTCTTTCATATCTCCTACCACCTCACACATGGCTGCTTCTTAGCAAATTAGGAAGAAGAATGAAAAAATTCAAATTGGACTCACAACAAAAATGGGTATCTTGATGTGAATTATAAGGTCAAGCCCTGAGGGTGGCTGAATTACCTGCTGACTTGCTGCAACCCTGACGCACTCCAGGGAAAAGCACGTGTACTTCATATTTGCTCGGCAATCACCACAACGTCCTAGCTAGATTCTGCTCTCAGCCACATTAGAATAACTCAGCTACCAGACAATAAGCTGTGATTGAAAAGTGGGGATGAACTGCAACTGGTGCAAAAAGAGCCCCTGCATAGAATAGCTTAATTTTGTTGCCTTGCCTTCTTCTTCAGACTTGTTCCTTTCAGCTTGCTATAATGCACAACAGAGGGTCTGCCAGTGCTTAAACTAATTCTTTACCATTTAGTAGAGATCAGATTAAAAATTAAGCATGCAAACAGAGGCTTCCCTGAGGAAAGATTCAGCTCTGGCAACTAAACTCTGCACATAGCATAAAACATACCACTGAAAGTGTCAAACAGTATTTTTGACAGAAACAAAACCGACACCAAAAAAGCTTAGTATTTAACCCAGTTGAGCCATAATAGTTCAACACTGAGTGAATACACCCATATGTGATGCTACAAAAAATTAGAGATCTTCAGCAAAGAAGCCTGTGCAGATTTGAGATCTGTTTATGATCCTCCTGCTCATGGTGAATGATTATCTATCCTGAGAACACAGGAGGGACCAAGAAGATAGGTCCTGGTTGTGAGTGTAGCTACCTCAGTGCTATTTTTGATTTTGTCATTAGCTGGCTGCATGATTTTGACTAAGCTGTCACTAGGGACTCCCATTTCTTCTAAGCGAAATGAGAACACTAACTTTATTTTAGGCACTTCTGAGGTCGTTGGATAGAAAAGCTCTATAAATGAACATTATTACAGTCAGCAATACTGTTCTACCACTTCCATGGTTGTTCAAAATCAAAACCAGCAGTACTGCACAAAAGAGCTATCTAGCAGCTATCTGCAAATCTAGGTTAAGACACAGGTCACCACTTTATGTGTTAAAAAGCTGCAGGATTTCCAGATGAGCATTTTCAGTCATCATAATATCTCAAGCCCAGTTCTCAAGTCCATTTAATTAGAGGGGATGGAGAGGGATAAAGCCCAGAGGGTGTTTCTGCTCAGGTAATGTGTACACCCCTGTTTGTTTAGTATTACAAAAAAATGCTATGAGCTTAAGTGTAAATTATTTCAGCCTTTGGCACTATTCAATTATATATGCTAATTTTAGATGGAGTAGATTGTACTTGAAATAATGGGATTGCATGTGAGCAAAGCCTTCTGTGGTGAAATTCTGTTGATACTCTCTCAAATCTTTACTCTTGCAGAGACCAACCCTTTCTCACAGTTGGACTTTTATTGTGAAGAGAGGATTCACTCTTGGTGTGACAAATAAGCATTTCAATTTAAGCTCCTCATTCAGTTCAATTACATAGGAGCATGCATGTATCTACCCAGTAGCTAATGACAGGGAGTTGTAAATACTCTCACATCACTTGATTTTAAGACTTTCAATCTTATAAGAAATATGTTTTCTACTGAAGCTGTAAATAACTTGATTTCTACAAATTAGGTGAAAATCTTGTGGTCTTTTAAAATAAATAAGTTCAATTTTTTTAACATGTTAACCAATACGATGCAGCATTTCATCCCTTTGTCATTTCACCTTTTATAGACATAGACTGGATGACCAGCAGCAAAAAGGCCAGTATAACAGAACCAGAACTAAGGCTAAGGCTTAGTCAAAGTAAGGCTAATTCTAACAGTAGAGATAAACTGATTTTTGCACCTGAGTTGGTTGCTCTGCAGTAGCAAATACAGACCCAGCAGCTCATTTACAGTGAGCTGAATTTATTTAAGGTTTCATTATGCCAGGTAGACAGTTCCTTACACAATTCGAAAAAGAACAGAGTATTAAAAAAAAAAAAAAAATGCAGCCACAATATGCAGCCCCACATACCCAATGTCTAAAAATCTAGAGCCTATGTAGAAACCTATCCTCCTTATGGAACCATCAGAATAACATTCAAAAATATCAGTATCATATGGGACATTTAAACAAGGGAGATTTTTTATTTCTTCTATACCTGTCCTGAAACTAGGAAAAATCAAAATTGTATCAGAAAAAATAATTTGGGCCTCTATTTTGATGCCCTTTTCTTGGTTTCAGGTTGGGGGGAGGGGGTTGGGTAGTTTGGTTTTGGGGGTTTTTGTTCGCTTTTAACTCAATAGCATTTAATTGATAAGACAGATATCCATCAAATAATTTTGGAATAGCAGAGACTGTAAAAATGAGAAAAAAAATCATTATTATTAACATTACTTCCATCACTAAAGAAGGTTTAAGAGTTTTATATATACATCAGCAGTCTGAAATGCTGACCTCCTCTAGATCTTGGGTTCATGCCTCAACCCAGCAAGGCAGATTCAAGATTTACAGCTTAGTGACAAGTCTGCCAATTCATCACCACTAAACTATCTTGAGCCCTCTTTGGAAGTGGCACAGGTCAAAAGAGGAAACCACCAGCTGCTGAAGAAATCCCTTCTCAAATAAATTCATTCCACAAGTAGGCAGCCTGGCGCTAGCTGTCTCACACACTTTCCCCCATTCTCCACCAAAATCTGTGCTCCAGTGGGGCCATACTCATCCTGACTTTTCCACTTACCTTCCAAAACCACAAAGATAATTTTTAAAGCATTACCAAACTTTAGGAGGAGTTAATAGAAAAAGTCAAGAAGAGAATAAAAATATAACACAAAGCTCCAGTACTTCTTATGGCTGAGTTTTCTCTAAAGACAACAGCGGCTGTCCTATTATCTTCCAGTCTGTAGAGGCACAGTGCTTGGACATCTTAAGTTGAAGAGTAGATGAAAGAGAAAATAATTCTATCACTCTTTAAAGGAAACTACAAAATAATTTAACAGCTTGTGCAAACATCCAAAGAGAGGATTTTTGTGGAACTAGTGTTCTGGCAAAAAAAAAAAAAAAAGAGGCAATTCTGGTTAGTTTGACCAGGAAATGCATATCCATATCTATACACCTTCAGTATACCTGCCTGCATAGGTATTTTATCTAATATAGTCACAGTTCAGTTTAAGAGTGATTTACTTTACCTTAGTTTGAATCTTCGTCCTAGTTAATTTAAACAAAACTCTTATAAAGCCAACAGAATGTGGACTTAGGCTTATGCATACAGTCTTTTGCATCAGTTTACAAACACCAGTTTGAAATTACACCGTAAGTTGGACTAGTGTCATTCTGCATAAGCTTAGCCCTTGCAGCATCAGATACCTAAACCCCATTGAAATGCTGTGACATTCTTGTGTTTAATTCCCTAAAATTCCTTAGGAAATCCTAGCGTAAACTGTGAGCAGGAAGCAGCCATACCAAAACAGTTCAGAGATGAAGCAGGCAGCTCATATCTCCACCAGAATTATTGCTGTTTTCTTAGCACCCCTTGCAAAACAGAATACTTTAACCATATGCTTACTATTTTGCAGAGGAACAGTAGAGTTACTCAGGTGTTTATGGACAAGATGAGCTCAATTCTTTGCTGGGACCTCCGAAATTACTGTTTTGGCTACCTCTGCATCAGGTACAGTATCTCTGCTCCTCAAAACCCACCATCTAAGAGCACTAAGGCTTTCGTGAGGGTTGGGGACCAGCCTGCTAGGTCATCTTCCCCATCATCCAGTGCCCTCTGAAAAATGCAGCGGGGAGGCCTGGAGTGCGTGGCTCATCTCTCCCCAGAAAACTGCCCCCAAGAGCTACTGAACAGCCACTGAACAGTCTGACTGAAGAGACACTCCTAGATTGCCTCTCCATCACTGCAGTTACTCTAAGGCAGCTAAAAAAAAAAAAAAGTGAAAAATGTCTGAAGGCTGTTAGCATGTAATTTTGCATATCTCATGGCCACTATTTCAGAAACAGTTTTCAGATGAGTAATTTGGCGAGATTCACTGTTTGCAAACTGCACACTTGGTCTAAAGAGCACTTACAGTGATGTCTACAGCACCAATGTTCAGGCCACAGGTCTCTGCCTACCCTGCTTTTCCGACCACCCAATCTGCCTGCTTCCTCACAGTGTTGATTCCTTACTCTTGTAAAACCTCAGCTAATGGCTCTTCTGATACAAGGACTTTTTTGGGTTTAGTTTGGGTTTGGCTTTTGGGGACTTTTGGGAGTGGATTTGGGTTGGTTTTGTTTTTTTTTTCTTTTTCTTTTTCTTTTTTAGAAGTAAATGGGTGAGAAATAATGGTAAAAGTAAACTCTAAACTAGAAAAGTTCATGTCCTGTCATTCACCATCTAGGAGAGCTGTGAGGAGCAGTGGGATACAAAAAGACAAGTTCTCTAACTGGCAGGTCTCCACCAGCCTTTACAATTAACAAGCTAGCTCATTGTCTGGGTTGTTATCTAAATTACAGTCTAGGCATTTTCTGCTAACATATTTTCTGACTTTTTAAACACTATACTGTACAGTACCTAGTACAAAGGCGTCTTTCTCTAATTCTATTTAAATCTCTATTTTCCTGTTTTAAAAATTAACTACTGTAACCATAGCCCTAAGCAAAGAAAAGGAGAAGGGGAAAAAGGAAGAGAATGTACTTTTAGCAAGGAGGCAAGGCTGTTCAGGTGTTGGAGTTTTCTTTGAGGCAGAGGCAATAAATACTCACCACTTTTAAAAAGACTTAAAATCCATTTGTGGTCCCACCACATTTGTTTTATCAGCATTCATCAACAGCAACAGGCAGCTGACAGTAAGAACAAGATCAGTCTTTTCTTATGACATATCTGAACCATTGAGTATATCTCCACTTTCTTGTCTTCTTTTTTGTTGTTGTAGTTTTTATATCTAATTTCAATAGAAATAAAATTAGGATGAAACTTTTTTTAAAAAGGTATCATATAGTGGGGGTACAAAATAATAAACGTTAAGTGTCATCACAAAAATGTGTTCCATTATATTTATTCTAGTTATAGCAAATAAAAGATAAAATGCATAAAACTTGGGAAACATACAAGCCATTTTACTAAAACTCATAAACAGGCATCTTTGGATCAGTCCTCCCAAAAACAAGCACTTTTTTTCTGCTTTTACTTAACTTTAGTTTCTTGAGAGTCCCCCCCCAAATCATCTTTTGTATGTGTAAATCTTGCACGTATAGGCAGGTATGCTTTTATGCTTTTCAGCCATTGTTTTTTTTTTCAGATACTGGAACTGCTTTTAAAACATGATAACCACAATTACACATATCCCATACTCTTATTTTGGCCAACAAGAAAAAGGATTAGGGAAAAATGGAACCTGCTTCCTTAGTTGACTGTTTTGCATCTGTGGAGCCTGTGAAACTAATGTTTCACTCCAAGATAAGAAAACATTGTTTTCTTCCATTCCAGAAAACAGAAAAGCAGCAAGGCTTTTCACCATATATGCCATCATCAGCAATATTACTTCTGTGACTGAAGGCAATGTAAAAGAAAAAAAGATTTTGACATAACTTATAATGGTGAAGTTATAGGACAGCCCATCAATAAATCTATTTAAAAAATCAGCAGTAATTACAAACCATTGAACAACTATAAACAAGATTTCCATAATATCTTTGATGTTTGCTTTTCAGCACAGAGTTTTACTGGTGCCACTTGTCAAATCTGGCTGACATTATTTAAATTGGAGAGCAACAAAAATAAAGCATCTGTTTTGACCAAGAAAGATTATAGATATGAGAATCTTCTCAAAATTTACTTCACCCTTTTACTGAATGGTGGTCCTGACACAGTAAATCATTACACTGTGAGAAAACACACTAAATGCTGAAAACGTCCTTTAGAAGATATCTACCAGCAAGTTGGTGTTCACCAAGGAATTCATTTTCAATTAAAATACGTACTACTTGAAATTCTATAGATAAATTCAGATGATTCAGTACACCAGTAAAGAACACGGATTTGGTTTCACTGAATTCTTTACATTTCTCATGGGATGGGGTGCTGTAACAATAGTCTTCCTTCTACAGGTGCAGACACACTTAACATGATCGTGGGTTGGGCCATTTTTCTCATGCAAACCTCACTGAGACATTGGTAATGTAAGGAAGTTAAGACAAACCCTCTCACTACTGAATGTATTCTGGTAGTTCCTCATTATTTTTGAAAACTGTTTCATCCTCACTCTTCCCAAGCAGCATTTGTTGCTAAGACTCGTTACCAACCCCTTGTTTATGTTCCCCACAGCCAGACAGCATAGGTGCCTCACAGCAAACCCTAAGCATCAGCAGCAGGCTGACATCAGTGAGGTATAAACTGCAGCAACTTTTAGCCTGCTCCATCTGGCACCTGGAACAAAACCAGTCCCCTGATGGAAAGCTGTCATTGGTGTCAAGCTAAATCTGACCCATCCATTCAGCTCAATACCAGCCAAAGCGTAGAGCTGCTTTGGGATCAATAACTTAAAAAGCTGTTTGCTCTGATTTGTAATCCAAACAAGTATATGGGAGACAAAGAACTGGAGGATTGAGCCCAAAGTCATTACTTCTGACTTTATATTTCCAGAAATATGCCTTAGCCATGCATTTTACGGATTAGCCTTAAAAATATCCACATTTTGAAGGTTAAACGTATATAAATTGTGAACAGAGACAGCATAGACTTAACACAGAGTTTTGAACAAGAAGCATTAATATTCATTCAAAGCGTAAGGCTTTAGTGTGAAAAAAACAATAACTTTTCTTAGCTGAAACACGTTTAAAAGTTCATCTTCTCTGAGGAAAGTATCAAAATGCAGTGTGACAGATAAAAATCCAGCACATGCCACGTCCATATTCACATATAAAAGGATATTTTCAACCTTTCAATTCAAAGATCAGCAATAAAAAAATCCCTCTCATATCCTTAGGATGCTAAATAATCATTTCATCCATGTCTCAGTATTGACTTACAAAGACATGGCTTGCTTTTGCTCTGTAGTTTTTATATACAAAAGAGCTGAGGACAACTCATTGTTATGGAAGTCAGTGGGATTGTCAGCTTCTTTACAAAAAAAAAAAAAAAAAAAAAAAAAAAAAAAAAAAAAAAAAAAAAAAAAAAAAAAAAAAAAAAAAAACAACCAGCTAGATGCAGCTGGCTCACAACTCTTGAAAAATATTAAAGATGACAGAAAGAGCATGATGTTTTGGCTGTTCTGCAGCCATTATGATATTGAGCAATATGCTGCAAAGAGCTATTGCAGTAAGGTGCTGCAAGACCACCTCCTTACTGAATAAAGGTCATGCAAGGATTTCATTGAATACTCTGAGCTGTATTGCTACACCTGCATCTTCCAAGTTATCATTTTCATGCATCCTTCCACCATGAATTTTGGGCTCTTCACATACCAAGAGAAATTCTGTGTTGGTGAATAAGATCTTCCAATTCCAACCATCACCAAAAAAACTAAATTTTTTTTCATTTTTAGCATTGAAACCATATTAGTTGTTTGACTCATAACAGCTTGAAGATCTTTTCATGAGGACAGATGTACAGAAAGAGCCCTGTCCACCTGACAGGTCGTGACATCCACCCAGCACCTGCCTGGCCCAGCATCCAACACCCATCACTAAACTGGGACTCTAGGAGGTTTCCCTCTACTCTGTTTTGTTTCCATTATGTTATCCTATAGTGTTTTATATATTAATATAATGTATACATTATATAGATCATGTATATTTGTGCCTACATAATGTATACTATATATACATATACATAGGAGGGAACATACATCAGCAAAAGGCCTCCTTTACTGCAGGGATTGCATCGGTCACACTAATAGCTGACATGGTAAAACAATTTTACAATTTGTACCCTCTCCCATATTTTATATTTTCAGAAGGCAAAACTCAAAAAGAGACTGGAATTTCTCCCTCTAGTTACTCAGACCACAGAATCAATGTAATTCTGCTGTCTTCATTACATTATTTTTCCCCAGAAACCATAATAATCCAAAAAGATTAAATTAAATAATACTCTAAAAAAAATCAAGTAGTTTTTTAATTTCATTTCAATACCATCTTGTTCTTCCAACAGCCTCTCAGATGTGCAGGAAATGGCTTAATGATGTGCCTTTATTAAAGGGAAGTGCTGAGGTATCTCTGTAGGTTGCTCCCATCCCCCAAAAGTTTGCACAGCAACAACTCTGAGAATACATATCTGCCTGCATAAAATGTCTTCACCAGAGTCTCCTTCTATCACAGAAGTTGCAACAAAAACCAGCACTTAAAGAACATAATCATCTCTACTCAGAGTACCTCCTGAACTGTAAGCACAGTTTAAAAACTGTACACCATGGAGCCCAGGCGTGTTATCTAATCCTTTAGAAACTCTATCCTACTACAAACACCGGGAGCAGCAATGCCAGCCACACCATGTGCTTCCACTTACTGACCCATTCTCTTTCTACAGGCACACACACACACACACCATCTTTGCCACCCAGCACAGAAATGCTTACACAGCTCTCGGAGCCAAAACACTCAGAGGCCTCACCTGAGAAGCAAATCCTGCCCTGCCTGTTGCCCTCCTAATGCCCCCAGACGTAACAACAAGTGCAACCATGCATTTTATATGCTGTTGTCTAGAGCTGTATTCCTTCACCCTTGCCTGTACCCCTTCAGCACTGCAGATTAAAAACTGAAAAATGAAAGGAGTGGGGTTTTTTAGCGTAGTATCTGGGGCTGCTGAGCTTGCTCTGGATGGTGGTGTAGAAACATTACTTACCTGAGCAAGTGTTGCAACACTCTGGCCACACTTATTTTCTCAGCAAAGCCGCCAAACAGCTCGGGTGACTTTGCAACTGCCTTGCAGGGCAGCCCTGCAATAGTACAGGTTTTGACAGCCAGACCTGTCATAACAAGGAGGAAACAGCTTTTTTTTTTTTTTGCTTTTTGCTTTTCATTTTAATGTTTTTAAAATCTTTTATTTTCTTGCTAATACTGCTGAAGACTCCTGACAACACGTGCGAGCACAAGCCTCACTCGAAGTGGCTTTGGGAGCAGCAAGAAATGCTTGGTGCTTGTTTCAGTGTGGCTGGGGCAGGAGCAGCCCTTCACGTGCCATCCTTCCAGTGGTCATTACGGAGCCAGAGCCTCATTCACAGCGCCAACACTATTGTAACTTGCAATGGAATACAGCTTCTCCACAGTAAAAACAAACAGTGGCTGGTGGGTGAATAATTCCAGGCAAGATGACAACTGAAGGGTGTGGGCTTTGCCCCCTGCCCCAGATTGAGCCAGATCAAACTGTGCGTGATCAAACTCTCACTTTTGTAAATCCTAGTGCTGTGAAAAGCTGATGGTTTTTCTGAAGGGTAAGCAGAGCTGGCTTCTTTATGCCCTCATACTTTCAATACAAATTAGATGCACTGGTTTCACTAAAGAACATATGACATTTTGTAAAAGCTGTTACCCATTTCTGCTCGTTAGTCTCTGTCCCAAACACTCTACATTGCATTTGAAATGCTGAAGCACTGAAGTCCCAACTTGCACTGATTTTAAAAATCTGCCCACAGAAAAAGAGGAATCCTCCTCTACAGATCAATTTACATGACCATCATAGCACTAAGGTCACAGACACAGGAACAGTCTTCTGCCACACAGCTACCCTGTAGGACCTGAAGGAGCTCTCTCAGTGAAATCAGCTTTGCCATTGGAAACACACAGGACCCTGCTTTGGATGATCTGAGACTCAAAACTACATTTCAAAATCACACCTAGAACAGATGAACAATCAAAGGTTTATCATTTACCTCCTCGATTTCTTAGACAACTCTTGTTTAAAAACATTTTGTACAAAGATACATTTGTATCTTTAACAGTAATTTTGTACAGATACATTTGTATCTTTAAGGGTAATTTTGTACAAAGACACCTTTGTATCTTTAACAGTAATTTTTTACAAAGATACATTTGTATCTTTAACAGTAATTTTGTACAGATACATTTGTATCTTTAAGGGTAATTCTGTACAAAGATACATTTGTATCTTTAAGAGTCAGCCATACTATAGATGAAAATTTAGGTCAAACCATACCAATCAGCTTCATCCAGCTGCTCTCTAGCATCACAGATCATGTACTTGCCAAGCATGACTTCAATACCAAATCATTTTGCACACAACTACTTCAATGATCGCTATAAAGTTTATAAGAACTCAGAAACAAAAATGAACATCTATAGAGATATGAAAACTAGAGCAGAATATGATGTATCCCTGAGCCCAAAACTGTACATTCTAAGAGAATTCTTATATTGTGCCCAGATTAATTACTTGCTCCAGTACAGTACAATTTTTACAGGATTAGCATACATTGGTCTAACAAAGGGCTATGAAAATTTTGCTTGCTTCAAGCCAAACATGATTTCAAAACACCAATGAAAGCCACACACTAAGCTAGACCTTCGCAGCGCCCACACAGAGATCTAAGTCATGTTGCATTAGACCCTACAAAGTGAAATTACAGCCCACATCCAACACACAGATTGTGTCCTAGCAGGCCAGATGTTGCACGCATGATTAACTACCAGCCTTCTAGGGGAATGCAACAAGCATACTTGTACATGTCCTCTACTCAGACTGTCCCTGAAAATATTTTTTTCTACCTTGTGAAACAGAATTAAGCTGCATTTCAAAGAGATTTGAGGTGCTGTTTGATTCCCGTTGTCATCACTAGTGGGTAGACTGATCCACAGATAGGAAAGGCAGTCCCAGCTCACAGGGAGAAGCAGCTGCCCTACAAGTTCCCCATCTGGAGCTTTTCTGGGAATATGCATTGCTGTGCACCCAATATGCACTCTTAGGATCAGTCAAAACTGCATCATGACCTCAAGCAAGGATTAATCACAACAACAGGGAAAAGATACCTGTCCAAAGGCACTGCTGCATTCGCTACCTAGAAAAAGACATTGCAATTGATTCTCATGTAAGAGATGGGGATGGAAAGCCAAGGGGGGAAAAAGGGGAAGATTTTCCACCAATAAAAACCTGTGTTGGGGATCTGGACTATGAAGTACACTGGGAAAGGACAAATGAGTGAATCTTCACTGGCCTTCACTCTTGAGGCACTCAAAATTAAGGACACAAAGATGCTAATCTAGCATTTCAAGTTTTGTGGGTTTTTTAATTTCTTATTGTTTTATTCTTTCTGTGTAGAAAAAAAGTTTACACAGCACATGTTTAAAAATGAAGCACAGAGTTATTAAAAGGTTTCAATGACAGGGAATTAGCAAAGACCTTACAAATCACACCTGGCTGAAAACTAACAAAGACCTTAGAGAAAGCTAATTCACATTTTGTAAGACAGTCTGAAGACACACTATCTGTGTTTATCTTATTAGCATCAAGCAGCTGACACTACCATGAACACTGCAATGCAAAGGTATTGTGAATCTCTACTATTCATAAGTGTTTCTGTTGTACAGCTGAGGACCTACTAGAGCGTCAGGGGGAGGAGGAGATTTTTTTTCTGCTTCCTAATTAGCTGTCAAGTGACACAGTTCTCCTTATTGTCTGCAACAGCATTTTGGGAAATGGTTTCTCAGTACATTAGGTCACACAATCCAAGCAAAGCTAAATGCACAGTTAGTACCACGGGATGTGAAGGGGCTTTAGTTTTCACCCCGATTTCTTATTCTGCTCGTTTGCCAGCTACCCCTAATTTCCTCCTCATCTCACTTCTTGTTGGTCTGTTCCCCACTTTACCCCCAGTACAAATAACATGGATCTTTTTGAACTCTTAATCTACACTGGGCCAAACATTTGTTCAACTGTTTGTCCAATAGTTCTCCACTGTTATTTTGCAGATGTTCCATTGAATTCACTAAAATTTTAAAGCTTGCCACTGACACAGGAAAAAAAAAATATCAGCACATACTTCAAATAGTAGGCAGGATTTCTAAGAAACTACTAGATTCACATCAAATTTTGTATCCTTGAGGGAAAAAAAAAAAAAAAAGTATGTTTCTATTTCCCTCCAGACATCAGGGCAATACCCCTATCTTTTTTCGTTACTTCAGTCAGTTCTCAGTTATTGTTTGAAACTGATGCTTCAGCTTCTTTAAAAAGCATTAAATCTATTATGCTTACATTTGTGCCAATTTTTTTGACTACATTTATCAAAACTTAGCTGCACCAGTAGGTCCCTAAAAAATAAGCCTCTGTCTAGGACCTTTCTGCACTACACAGTAAAGGAATACCTCAAACAAGACTCCAACTCAGAAACTCACCATTAGATGAGCAGCATCATGAACCCTTTCAGCTCCTCCCTTCCTTGCATTTTGCAACCATTTCTACTTCTGGATGAGTTTTGATTATAGCTCAGCCAATGTAAGACAAAAAGTAATTAACCATACATGTGTTCATTACAGGCACACACCCATAAACTGGAATATGAACATCAACTGTGCTTCCCTAAGTGACAGCGAGTCCCTCAAGGCTCAATTACTTGCCACTTTTTGCTCCATTTCAGATGTTAGCAGCCCTACTCTTCTAAATGGGTAATAACTACTGATAACCATTTACAAGCAGCAATTAAGAGCTTTAAACCAATACCAGTGACTTCTCGAAAAACTGGGACCAAGTTTTACTTATTTTTTCCAATTTCCTAGATAATTATCTGAGTGTTATCCATTTCCCACATACTTTACTGAATCACTATTTTTCACAACATATCCCTAGATGTTTATTGAAAGTCCCTGGTCTGTAACAGGGAAGCTGAAAGTGTTGATACACCAGATTAATTTTTCTCTGTAGAGTAGATCCAAGAATGGTGATTAACTGGATGAAACTATGTTAGTTCAGAGTATCTGCTTATATCCAAGTACAGCAGAAAAACCAGGTTGAATAAGCTCTCAGAGCCCCACCATTTCTGAAACCAACTTCTACCCCTTCTCTATAACTGAGCTTACTTAGCATGCCAACGTAATTTTAGGAGCTTCTGGAAGAAATGAGTATCACAAAGATTTATCATGTGTTAATTAACTGTCTATTGCACATTCCCATGACCACGCTTGTGCAGCTTCCCTGTTCCTACACTCAGCTGTTAGCTGCACACACACCCACCTGAGACAGGAACAACACAGAACACCCCAAATGAAACAGGACGTGTACCAGCACACTCAAACTGATTAGCCAAACCAGAGCCTGATAACACACTCTGAATGTTGACAAAACATCCAAATGTCTGACTGCCTGCAAAAAGGAAAACTCAAATCTTCCAGCACAGGCATCTGAGCAGATCACAGCAGCGAGACTGTCATTTCACACCACAGCAAGAGAGACCAGAAGCCACAGAGCTCTCAGCACCAGAGACCAGCAGAATTACCCTGAGTGATAAAATACAATGTCAGGTGTTTCAAAGTCTTTAGCAACACCCTTTAAAAAAATTTCCTTTGTTATCTCGATGTTTTTTCCCTCTATTCTTTTACCCTGAAGAGCATGGCACTTTGCACTCTATTCATCAACCAATGATGGTTTGACTCTCATAATTTCTGTTAACTAGTTTTAGATATAGTAGATATTTCCATGGATTTAAAGAAAGTAGTGGATAGGTACTCCAGAGAGTAATTTAAAGATAGTGTAAATGTTCCATGTGTTAAGAGTGAGTAATTTCTTTTATTTAGGATTCATTGTAGAAGGAAAACCCTACTTTTCAAACTTTTTTAACTGACTTTTTTTAAAACCCTTTTGTACCACTGGCATCTCTCCTTCCCAAGGTTACACAGCTTGTGGCAAAGCATACATATGGAAGTAGAGTAAGAAAAGTCCTTTCACAGTTATTACCCTGAAACCTATTTAAATGCCAGACTCAAATAAAAATAAAATGAAATAATCTATACTTTTAATTGCATATTCGACCTTTTTTTGTGTTTTTTAATTGTTTTATTTCTTTTCAAAACAAGTCCTCTATTTGAATAGAACAAAATTTAAAAAAAAAAAAAAAAAAAGCTCAAACAAAACAACCCACAATATAAAACAAGACAGAGGTTAAACACATTGCCTGGTGAGTTTTCTTCTGGTTGTTTTTTCCTATGATACTTATGTACTCTAGTCAGAGCAGGAGACAGAAAAATAGGAGACCATAATATATTCATCTTGCTTCAGAGTCACATGAAGATGTACTTGGAGGAGGCTAAGGGAGGAAGTGATATCTTTTTTACAAACTTTCAAATGCGTATTACACTAAAATCAAATATCTAAATGTAGTATCTGTAGTAGTCAACAAAAAACCACAGATCCAGCTAACAAGGTTGTTGTTATTGCCATGATCTCTGATGCTGAGCTTGTGCTGCCTGGAAAACAATGAAAATTAAGACTCATGAGCAGCATCAGTCAGACTTCTCAAGAACACTGATACCTCTCTCTCAGACTGCCATCAGCTGCTGACAGCCGGATGCAGACAGGCAAGGTAAAACATTTCAATCTGTGCATCCCTCTGGTCTGTCTGCAGTGCAATGTATGACTTCAAACAGCCCTCAGTAAACAGTCTTCTCATCACTCCCGCCTGGGCTGAATTTTAATCAGGGTCCTTTAAATGCCATTGAGCAAATCCATATACTATGGATTGCTTCTTGCATGCCTCCGGCCAACCACTATTTGGAGGGTCATTTATTATTTTTAGAAAACCTAAACAATCCAAAGTTATAGTACATATCACAGCACATCTCAAAGCTGAGTGCAGTTATTTCTGGACATTTTATATTGCATGTAAATGAAGCTTTTAATTATTCCTTTAATGTGACATAGTGGATGCCTCCATCTGTTAGTCACATGAGAAGAGGAGCTAGGTTTATCTCACAATAAAACAGCAGTTAAGTTTTCAGGTCACTCAGATGTAAAACCTGAATTCTAAAATTCACACATTTTGCACTAAAGGCAAGCAAAAGACAGAAATATGGGAAGAGCTCCCAACCATAATAGTAGCAATAAAGACTCTACAATTCAGAAGGGATGCTACATATGATGAAAACACTAAGCCTGCTCATAAAGTTTTTCTGGGTTGGTTTTTTTGGGGTTTTGGTTTTTTTTTTTTTTTTTGCAAATCTGTCCCAGGAAAGGTTAGCTCTGTGCATCAATTATCAAACCAGGACTATGTCCCTAGCAGAACTACAAGCTCAGCAAAAACTCATTAGAAAGTGTGTGTGTGCGGGGGGGGAATGTGGTCATTATTTGACTGCTCTGTTCTGCAAAGAACTGTATTAGGGAGGTGTAAGCCAGCAGAGTGCTGACTGCTACAGTTCTTTCTATCTCCCATAGATAAGTCAATTAATCAAACTTTGCTTACTCCCTGTCAAAAGCCTGTCTCTGTCCTCTTGTTGAAATACAGAAGGAGTGCAGGGGCACTTCCTCCGCCTGCAGGTTCTCTCTTGTGTAAGGAGTGGTTCCAGTCATTTTGAGAAAACATTATTTCATCCTGTTAAACAGCTTTAGGAGAATCTCTTCTCTTTCTTGCAAACAGAGCAGCTGACAAGCAGGGAGTGAAGACTCACCCGAAGAGAGGAGTGGCACTTAGCACAGGCACAGCATCTGAGTGCAGCTCTTAAAGCCACTGTAGCGCTTCTGACACCTTCCTCCTGTCTAGGGGCTTGGTTTGAGCCAGGCACCAATATGGGCATCAGGCCTTGGCTTCACAGCTGTCCTTTCCAGTTTGGATTTCAGACTGGATGGGCAGTCTCAGGACCAGCAATCCACATAGTTCTGCTGGCTCAGAGGAGGATAACGAAAGCAGGTCTTTCAAGAAATGCATGTCTGGGAAAAATGCTTCCTTTGCCTCTATGTCAGGCCACCATGATACAATCAGGGCAGCAATGTGAGATGAGATGATGTTTCTCTTCTGCCATAACAATTACAGGCATTACTTCTATTATGGGAAACGTTTGACTTTATTCTTAACTGGAGACTCAATAAACATCCTTTAAGAAATGATGTCATGTCCTCTTCACAAGAACAGGGAATAAAAGGAGGAAGAATTTTCCCTTGCACCTTGATAAGTCTGAGGAGCTGGATTTGTACACAGCTGGAATTCAGGTAGTGTACAAGTGGTCTCTATAGTTCTTGGAAGATATCTCAAAAGAGGGATGTTTCCCTGGGACTTTGTGGGAGAAAAATAGAGTGCCACAGAGGCTGATTTTCATCCAAATTTGAGGAAGATGTGAAAAAAAGGCTACATATATAAATCCTGAAAGATCTATGTCAGGGAAAACAAATGCAGGATAAGGACATTACTGCTATTGCTCAGCCAGGCCAAAATGAGCCCAGGAATCGGGGCAAACAGTCACCATATGATGAATTGAGAGTCCAACAAAGTAGATGGAAACACTACCATTTGTTACTATTTGTTCTGTCCACTTCTGGCCTGTGATTGACTAGGTTTTGCAGTACTTTTATAGTAGATATTTCTTTCACACTATTGCCTGATGAAATGCTAAAAATGACCAGTTGTTGAATACAGCCAATTCCCAGAACACACTTATTTTGGATTAGTTTCTGAACTAGATTCAGACTAAGCATTTTTAGGTCTATTTTTATTTGTATTGAAATAGATGCTTCAGTGTTTTTAGCTGCTTGAACAGCAGCTGTTGCCACAGACTGCTTTGTGGCAGCATGAGCAAGAGTTGGATTCATGTTATTATTTGGAAAGTATCTGCTTTTTTTTTTTCCTCTTAAAACTGTCCTGCATATAGATTTGTTTCTTATGGTTTCTGCAGTTTCTATGAGAGAAAAGAAAATATTCTTGATTAAGTTCCCCAACCCAAGCATAGTGAGAGGCCACACTTACAAAGTGAAAACATAATTCTGGCTATGGTTGAAGACAATAAGAAAAATTTAATTCCTGTTAAAAATTTATCCCTTCCTAATTTTTGTTTCTCAGACTTTATAACTAAACTACTTTATTAGGCAACCACAGCCTAAGGTATCAACTAAGAACTAAAATTCTAATTAGAGGATCCAGCATCCTCCATCATCGTAACCTCTAGACATTTAAAAAAAGCCCCACACAATCAAATACTCTGGTGCTTCCACTCCTTAGCTTTTTAGGCAGCAGCTTTCAACTCACAATAATCCATTTCACTAATTGAATTCTCCCGCTCTGAAAAAATCCAGAATTTTGGAAATGGAAGAAATTGCAGCTTCTGCCTCAATACAAATATCTTTTTTTCTGTCTAGTGAAGTCAAAGCAACTTCAGTGAAATGTGTGAAGGAGCATTCCACGTCAGTCAGTCAAGGTATATACCAAATTCTTAACTGGAAGATAAAGAATACAGCCCCCTTGTAAATCTGTCTCCAACTCTTCTACTATTTTCCTCGTGTATTTGTCTTCCTTCACACATCCTGTGCTCCTCCTCCTTACTCACATGCATGGCATCAGTGAGTACTCTGTCATGCGTTAAGTAGTACAAAACAGCTAAAGGTAAAAGGTTCCAGGTCAAGTAGGTAATTCTAGTGGTTCATGAGACAATTTTTGACAGAACATGAAGGATATTCTTTGGTTCTGGACCGCTTCACTAACTGGCTGATAAGTACCTTGAAACATCCAAGCAAACACACTCATCAAATGAAGCAATTTAACGCAAGCAAGATGGTTTTGGGAAACAAAAAATTGATACTAAAAGGCAGTGTTAGCCTTTCTTACAGAGCTGACTCTGCGGATTTGTACAGGCCCTACTCTTACAGACTTTTCCATGAAAGAGATGTTTCCGTTGGCCCCTTGATTTTTGGATTCTTCGAGTCATTATTCTAAGCCATGTTGCTCCAGTTGCAAAACCTGATGAAGTTCATTTGTCATCCTGATTACACAATGTATTCAATGGGTCCATTTTACAATATAATATTGACTAAAATATTAATAGGAAGTGTTGACAGGAACCAATACAAAATAGCAACATGCACTCTGTTATTAGCAGCATCGTTTCCACCATTAAATAGTCTAAAAAAGCTTAATTAAATTTTAACAGCCCTAGAAGGCAAGAAAGGAAAAGAACCTTTCAAAGTACTAACATCTCAAGTTCTGCAGCATGTTTCAGGAGCCAGCACAGCCCAGTGACTTGCTATGCATGTAAAATATTGCAGATCGCCAATCCTTTCCAAAGTCCTGTTTCTCTAGCCCTTGAGTTGAAAATTAGAACATGGCATATAAGGAATTTTCACCTGAAGTTTAAAATGCCTGTATACATAGCAGTTTAATTTATTATTCTAATGACTTTCACAGCTTGAGATTCTCACTGGGAGACATGCCTGTATGCATTTAATAAGGCTGCAGAGATTGGGACTATTCCTGAAGGACTTTCCGAATCATTTCCAAAGCATCTTTTTATAGCTGGCAAAGTATAAATTATGTAAAAAGGCAATTAGATAGATACCATCAAATCTATTTGACTGTTAACCCCTCTTTGTTAGATTAATCTATAAACCTGAAAAGAATCCACTTTTAGCATTCCAAGACCATGCTCACATATTTAGATGTGAAGACGTAATCATTCAAATAACTGCAGCAGGGGGGCAGGGAAGGGAGGGAGGGAGAGGCAGGAAGTCTTCACGTTCTCCTTTTCTCTCGAGACCTAAGCAGCACATTCATGACAAATATGCTGTCCTATTACTATGATGTCGGTAGCTCATAAACATAACTAATGATCTCAGAATTAGATTTTTGGAAATCTAGTAGAGATCTGATACACACATGTATTAAAAAAAAGACTGTTATATCTGCTTTCCTTACTGATGAGAACTTAGTTCTTTGGGGATGCGAGAACTGAGAAGAAACATTCCCACACTTCCCATAAATCTTCCAGTAGCAGAGAATGAAGAGAGCCAGTGGCACAAAACAGAGTTCCAATTAAGCCTTTTTTTTTTTTCCCCCCCACAAGATCTTCCCACAGGTAACAAAACATCAGGGTTGGTTCGACAGCTCTCTGCTCCTTTTCATAAAGGGCACTTCATTGCCTTCTTGGAATCCACATATCATGGCACTGAATATTAAATACAAGTTTCACAGGGACAGCAAGAGCATGAAATTCCCTAGAGTTTCTACCATGGCCTGACTCTGGGTCAAAAATTTCTCTTCTCCTCATAAGGAAGTTATAAACAACACACAGTGTGTTTCTGCTATTTGAGGCCAAAATACTCCTGAAAATTGCCTGTCTCTAGTGTCAGTGCCCTTGAAGCCAGACAAGATCATTCAGCCTCAAACACGAGCTGCAGCCGGCCTGTAAGCCAGCCTCAGATCTGAACACCCTCTTTCTTCTTCAACCATCTCTAATTATGGGTAACCTTGATTTGCTTTTTAGCCAGATAAACAGACAGGCTGGCTCAAGCATTTCTCACCCCATGGCAGAGGAGGAGATAATACATACATCAAAAGTGCTCTCTTCCCCTTCACCGCATGACTTCTGTTTTACGAGGCATGCCCAGAAGTAGAGATCATGTTAAACCATTTGACAAGAACATTCACTATTTCCTCCCCCCTCCCAGAAACTGACTGTGAGAGTCTAGTTACAAAGACATTTTGTCAGTTCACTGCTGTAAGTGGCCACTTTTCATACGTGCCAGCTAAGCAGAAACAACCTGAGAGTTATGAATACTTATCAGATTGTGTGAAAGTCACAGGCATCACACTGCTGTCTGACTCTCAATAGCAGGGGACTTCTGGGTGTCATTTGGGAATGAAAGGATGCTGTCATTACTCCAAGAGGAGAAAGAGAGCCAAATGAGACTACTTGTGAAAGCAGCCCAATGATAGAACATTTTGATTAGAATAAATGACACCAAGAAATTGTCTGCTGGCAACCGCACTTTTTCCCATTACAAAAAGATGATACAATAAAAGGGAATTTCTTTGCCAACTCTCTTTCTACTGGGACGTTTCTGAAACCTCAAATTTCATGAGACAGCTGCCTCTAGAGATGAAGAAACAGAGGAAAGTGCTTTCAGCTAGTGCTTTTCTGGGGAACAAGTTTCTTTCTTATATATACATGCACTTCCCCTCCTACAATTGATCTTGCTTCTTTAGAGGGTAAAAATCTTGCATTTCAAAAATCCCAGACTATTAAGAACACTCTTCAGTTAAACTATGTTGCCTGGCCTGAAAGTTCACCAGCAGTACCAATGGGTGCTGCTTGTTCATGGCCAACAAAACTGGTCTTCACAAGGAACAGATGATCACTGTATGGAGAACATTTGAGAGCTGCTTGTACCCAACAGCATTAAAAATGTCCAGCTCAGAGCTCTCTGCATGCACGGCCAGCTCTGCACCTTGGTCACTGACCCACCACAGGGCAGTGGTTCAGAGGCATCTGTGCTCAGCTGTCAGTCTCTCTGTCTGCACCTCTTCTCTCTTCCCCCCACCATTTTACAGATATTTCTTCTATTCACATTTGAAAAGAGGCATTGCTTGTACACAGCTGTACTTTGGGGGGTTTTAGTATGAAAATATAACTCATGCCTTTCCTCCACCAGATCCTTTCCTCCTCAGTCACCAACTAGACATTCCACCCTGGAAAAGCTCTTTTCCAGACACCTCAAACAGATGGAAGGATTCAAAAGAAGTTGTTCTGATGTGTGTGCCATGGTAAGTGCCTGATCCATGCAGCTAGAGAGCCACCCCTTCTTGAATGAATTTATATTTGATTCTACAAAACCGAACCAATCTAAGAGAAGGGAAACAATATGTTTTGTTTGGGTATGGGAAACCCAGAAACCAGGGCCCACATCCAACATAGAAAGCAACAGGAAACTGCACTGTGATCCTGTTCTTTTCATGGGACTATCCCAATAAAATGTGTCAGTGACTACACTGGACACTCTCTTCCTCTCTCTCAACTGAAAACTTACCACACACCTCAGAAATATTACGTAGAGTCTTGTTGAAGTTGGTAGGTACTTGAGTGGTAAATAAGTCTGGAAGAAGAGGTGCTCTGTAACTTCCTGCCCAGCTTTGCCTGCAAATCTCTCCAAGTGGTCATTCACAGTGAAAATTGGTTTAATGTTTACCGAGAGCCCCAGCAAGCCTGAAAACTGAACTGACCTTGGACCAAGTCACAGTTTGTAGAAAGCTAATCATGTATCTGCAAGTCCAAATAAAAATAAGCACATAACACTTTCAGCTAGATCAGGGAAAAGGGAGGAAATCAATACTAAATACACTGCAAATTTTATTTTGTGTTTTGAAATACGAACAGACCCTATCTATGGTTCAAACTCCGATAATAGTTTCAGTGAAAGGAAGGTTTCAGCTCTTATATTGACTGAGAAATTTAATCTATAAAAATAGTAAGGTTTTCTCCGCACTCTTTCACTAAATCACTTGAAGCTGACATTGTTTAAATATGAAAACCCCAAACAAACCCAGGAGTGAGCAACACACAGGATGTTCCAAGCAGAAAAAGATGTGTTTTGATCTGAACACTCTTATCTCAAAGGACAAAGTATCATTAACTAAGATGGAAAATTTTAGATTCATTTGGCTCAATGCAAATCAACTTTTCAGCCAACTTTCCAATTAATTGTCAGACTTGAAAGGTCTGTATACATCCAGCTCTACAAGTAATGTGTCTCCCACCTTGCTCTGATCCTCCTGCTCTGTTTTGGGTCACTTCCTACATGGCTTGAGATGGATGTCCCCAAAAAAGTGGTATCACTCAAGCACAAATGAGCTGCTGAAAAGCCAGTGGGTAATAATGGCAATCCTACATCTCTCTTACTTCTCGGAATTCAACTGCTCAAGTTTCTGGAAGGTAACTTGCAATGGATGAGTGCCCAGGACAGAGCAGTTTCCATGTGCCCCAACCAGGAGGAATCTAAGCACCACATCTAAATGTAAAAGTACTGTTTTGTCAGGTCACCACTTCAGTGCTCTTGGGAAGTCATCCAGGTGGGAATGGCAGTCTTCCCCCTAGAGCCACATCCAAACAGTCTGAAATCAAGGTGCAGTGATCAAGTTACAGCTGTGATGTTTTTCACATTTTAGACCAAGACACCAATCTCCACATCAGCTCCTTTCTGCCACATCCCAGAGGTGTGGCAGCATGAAAGCTTTGCAGCTGACCTGCAGAAGATGCACCAAAGGTGCCTGAACTGAGAACAGTTTTAAGCTACTCTAAGTACCACATTTGTCCCTGGCATTTACCCTGTGGAAAGCTGCAATACTCTCACATCACTCATGCAGTGACTACAGACCACTTACCCAGGTTCCAACCACGTGGTCAATGCTTAAAAGCCTTTACTGGAGCTCTTCACATGGGTAAACCTGACAGCAAATGCACGACAGCTTTGCATGAGCACAGCCACCCTACGCTCCATGGAATAGGGACTCCATCTCGCTGCTTTACAAAGCATCACACCCATCCTTGGGACTAAGGAATACATGCTAATAGCAAGAAGGACTTAAAACGAGGAAATAGTATCCATCCTACAGCTTTCTGATCACAGTGAGGCACTCTCCTAGGCACAGGGGCCTTTCAGAGCAGAGTTTAACCCTGGCAAGCACAGTCATTTGCAAGCTAATGCTCTTATTAGAAAATATCGATTCATACCTTTGAGAATACACAAACAATGAAGTTCTGTGGCCAAATCAGACCTCACAAAAACACATCTAAAAAATCTCCTGCTGGTAATTTAAAGGTTTGAGTTTTGATTGTTTTATTTGTAGTTAATTCTCCCAAAGCTGTGCTAAATTCCAGATAGATACACCACTCTTCAGTACCATTCTTGTATGCTCTTTCTAACACGTTTTACTAACGCGCACTACAAATAAATTCTATTGTAGAGTGAATGAAAGAGACAACTGTAGAGAGAATGAAAACATTTAGTGGCACAATGCAGATGTTAGGCATTCAAGTAAAATACAGGTCTCAGACCTCCTGATGTAAATGTGAAGACAGCAAACTGAAAAAAAGATCGGAAAGAAATAGGAAGGGAAATCCCTCCTTTACATTGAAAAGTTACTTTTGTTATGAGAAATACTAAGCCAAATAGTAAAAATTCTTGTGACTCAAACTATATTATATTAATTTGGCTCTAAAACATAGTATGTTGCTACACTGTATAAATTAACTTTCCTTTTCTGGAGACAGTAAGTATGAAATGTTTTGTCTGGTGATATGAGATCATGAACAACGTAACAAATTTAAAGCATTCCCTTCACACAAAAAAAAACCCCTGCATACTGTTAATATATCCTGACTAGATTAAAAGTCTTGCAAATGATTTTGCCTGAAAAGCCCTAGTATGAGATCTCCTTTAGGGAAATATCTTCAGCACCAATTAGTTTAATTGACAAGGAAGCCAAGAGAATAGCAGCGAAGAGACAGAGACAGAGTAGACCAGGAAAGGCTCTGTTTCCCCATTTGCTCTCACATCCTGGAGTCTATTTGCTATTAGCACTTACAGCCTTCCCCACCCTAACTGTTTATATTACTACTACTTCATGGATATGTTGAAACTTTAAATCATGGGAGACCAGCAGAGTAAAACTTAATAGGTTATCGGCACCACAGCCATGCCTCACACACCTTTTTTTTTTTTTTTCCTCCCCCTCTAAAAGACCTACTTTCATCACTTGCTGTCCTTAAATAGTTGGTATGCTTTTGAACAGTTTTAGCACACTACGATTATTTTCCTCCACCCTCCAGGGAGGAAACAAAGGAGAGCAAATTTAACCTACTCCGTGTGATAACAACTGTGAAATCTTCTGCTTTCCTTCCTCACTCCCCCCACAGTGCCCTCCAGAAGTAACCCGAGCCTACCATCCCATCAAATCAGTGACATTTTAAGGCCCCTGTGCAAGGGGGGAAGAAAAAAAAAAAAAGTCGTTTCAACCTTGGGAATCATGTGGAATCCACATAATTTACTATTTCCTGTGATTCATCAAACTTCCTTCTTCCCAAGAGTAATTGGTCACCACTTATTTATACACCACAGAGAGGCTTAACTCCAAAGGTCAGTCCAAGATTAAAAAAAAGTAGACCATTTATTCAAGAAACCTGGGTGGTTTGGGGTTGTTGGTTGTTTCTTGGTTTTTTAAATTTTTGTTGAGGTTTTGGTTTTGGAGGGGGGATTTATTAAATGTGTAAAGAAAAATAAACTTACATGTCTTAAGCAGGAATTTAGCCTTTCAGAAAATGCACGTGTTACCATCGCTAAGGCAGTATCACAGCGTAGATTTAGGATGCAGAATCTTTAGCAGAGAAAACTGCTTGTATGTGTAGTAAATCGGGGAGAAGTTTCAGGGAGAGGAACTGGGAAAACTGGGAGCATGCACCACAGCATCACACACTCACTCTGGCAACTCCTTTGCCCACTTTAAAAGAAAAGGATGTCACATAATGATCCAGACCTGCCTTGACGCCCAGGCAGATGAGCGCTGCTAACAAAAATACGTTTGCAGGAAGAGTGTGTGTGTGTGTTTGTGTTTACAAAGCAAACAATTTGGTTCTCCTACAGTAAAAATGTTCAATCTTTACTATAATAAGAAGTAAGGAAAAGCAGTTATGAACCTAGAAGCCCAGAGGAGAGGAACAAAATAGTCCTTAAGCTCCATATTTCAGACAAAATTTTCATTCTAACATTAAACATCGATTCTTGACAAACATCCACTTTTAACAAACAAACAGTAAGAGACTATGGAACTGAATACTTTCTTTAGCTAAAACTTCTGCCCAGTTTTGATGTTTCCTCTGCACCTCACAGCCCTGTAGCCCCATCCACACAAATGAGTGAAGTAGTATGAAAAGAGATGCTTGAACAAGTTAATACCATATAAACTGCAAACCCCAGTCCGGGGGAACAATTATTATTACCCATGTTAAAGATTTGAGTAATTAAATGCTGAGATATAAGATGTCCAATCAAAAGGAAAGATTACATATACAAGCCTAAATGCACATACATTACAGCACCCATGAAAATACAGCACGTGGCATAGCTGACACTAAGAAGGGGACATTCTAGTTCAGCCTGTTTAAAAATTAGAAAACACAGGCCAACTCTTCTTTTAGGATATGACTGAAGCATATTAAACATATTTATTTATTATATCAAGTAAACAAAAAACTTGCAGAAGTTAAGCCCACTGTTATAGAACAACCATGTATTTTCTAACCCTCTTACAGATTCCAAAGATCTCCTTTATGGGGAGCAAAAGAATTCCAAACATCCTTGCAGGGCACTTTGCCCCGGGCATTAACTGAAATTCCCACCATGATCAAGACAGAGAAAGAGGAAAAGAAACAATGTGTTTTTTAAAATATATATGTATACATACACGAATATATATATATTAAAAAGTAAAATTATATATATATGCAAATGATATGTAGTCAATTGTATTTCAGATGAGGAAATAGATAGAATTAGTCATTAGGAATATTTATACTCTTAATTATGATGTGAAATATGATTCTCTGTGACAAAATGGCACATGCAGAAATCCCAAGATATTTAGGAAAGAAATTATACATAACTGCTTTTATTCACGTGTTTAGGTCAGGTTTTGTTTCATTTTTTTACCTTCATTTTTTCATCAGGAAATATTTGATATCTAAAAAAAGAGGAATCTGAGACAAAGCCTTCTCTCCTTCAGCTACAACACTTCAAGTTTTTTTTCCGTTTAAGTATTTCTATGTACCTGCCTAACATTGGTCAGATGTATGGTCAAGATCATAACCATTTTTTCAAATTAGTTCAAAGTACTTCTTCTACTCCAAATTAATCATTTTAATTATGCTGTCAACAGCTGCATCAGGGCTTCAAATCAAATCTGTTTCGTTAATGAGACCCTGTTGCCATACGCTTTTTACCCAATACTCTTTTAAATTGCTAAACTACGTGTTAGGATATTCCATTATAGGCAGGTCTTCATATAGACAATCACTTTAAATAAAGAACACACTCTGAATTTTCATATACACATAGGAAAAAACCCAGCCTCCTAGAAGTCTTGTCTCAGGAACACAGGAATTTTTGTCCTTCATTCGAATTCTCATAACAGTAACGGGGAAATTCGGTTTAAATGAAAGTGTAGCAGAGAAGGAAGATAATAATCCATTCCTTTTTGCTTTGTGATGAGCTGTGATCCTTCCTGTTTCTGCATTTGCTTCCGTGAAGCCTTCCTAAATTGGCAGAATTTTAATGCAACAAAAATATGTACTGGCAAGGTCGGGATTTTGCTCAGCTTTTTTTCTTCTCTCCCTGGTGTTCCTTTAAACCTTACAAAAGAGCCTGTAGACAGGACTGTCAGGTAAAATTCACAGAACAAAAGAATGCAAATTGCCACCTATTACCTCTCAGGCACATTTCAAATCACCAAAAGAAGTCTAGATAAATGATAAGATTCCAGTCAATAGCTCATTTCTGCTATAACCACACAGTTCTGAAAGGAAATACACTGCCGTTAAACCAGTAGTGATTACTGGACAAGAAAAATATAGTTACCTTTTAACCATGGCACAGCAGCACTTACAGATCAAAAACATGTTATTAAACACACATACTGGCCACTCTCCACATCTTCTCAGAGTATTTCTTAAAAGCCAACATTTCTAGGAGCACAGCACCTGAAAGTATGCATACCTCGCATTTTCTTTCCTGGCTACAGATTCCATAAATCCCATCTACCCCTCTAGGAGGCTGAATAACTATCCTTTAAAGAAAAGTATTAGCTTTTGTAAAGTCACACACTTAAAGCTGCCACTGAAGCAAGGTGCTTATAAGCACTTTGTGTTGGCCTAACCCACACTCTTTGGAAAATACCACCCTCGGGCAACTAAATCCTTGGCCTAATTTTCAAAATTGCTGAAGATTCAGCAGTTTCTAATCATTGCAGGGGAACTAATGGGGTGTTAGCAGTTTGAAAAACAGGCCACTTATTTGAGTCCCTTAGGACCAGAGCTTGGGATGCCTAATTTTACACAGCCATTTTTAAACAAAACAGCCTTAAGCCAGGCTTTTTTGCCTAAACTTTGGCCAAGCAGCCTGACCCTTACCATGAGAGGCTAAAAAGGCTGACACACTTGAATATGGAGAGGGGGATGGGCAGTAATAAGAGCAAAGTTTACAAAAACTGTATGGGCAGTGGAAGAGGTGAATGCAGAACTGCTGCTGCATGGCAAGTGCCAGAAAAAAAAGAAAAGGGGAAGCAAGCAGAACCATCATGAATTAGCTATATGGAAATGAAAAATATGTATCCAATTTACAGGAAGATTTAAATTCGGGCTTATAGCACTATTGCTTAGGCCCTGTGCTGGAACATAAGAAAGCTGTTTTATGAAAAGGCTGCTTCTCAAATGTCTTAACTAATATCCTAGCCTCAGTATAAAATACCCACCACCACCCCCCTCCCCCGGCACAGCATTCCTCAATGTAAATCCTGCTGTTTGGCTATCAGTAACAACTGGAACAGTGTGATAGCACTGCTGACAGATCAAGGCGCTGCTGTGCCCTCGCCTGCCTGTGCTGCCAGGGAACAGGTGAGCTTGGAGGGTCTCAAGGCACTGGAAAACTCTTCCATACCGAGCATGGCATTTGCAGTCACACCAGAAGCCCCACCTCGAGCTTCAAAAACAGCTTCCAGTTGCTGTTGTACATTGTGTTGCGCTGTATGTATTACAGCTGCTTCAGAACTGAAAATAACACACACGGGAAAGGACAGCCTGACACTAAGAAAGCAGTTCAAGCAGTTCTCTTGTGAAAATATCAATGATTTGGGGCTTGTAAAGCACGTGGAAGCTCATATTTGTCACCAAATTTCTGATGAGTTACATAAACAGCTATATCGAATGCTTGACAATGCTGATATATAAAATAAAAACTGCCTGCATGGCATTGGGCAACTAAAAGGGGGGAAAACATTTATACATAAGGTCAAATTCTAGGGATGTCTACAACTTTTACACAGATTTGCAATAACTATATTCATTCGTAGAGCAAATAGAAACAATTATCAAGGCTGGATCTAAGTTTTTTAAATATCCCACAGGAAGGCATTTTATAATGCACTGAATCTATTTAGCAGTTTGAGAACACCAGTATCATCAGCCAGCTAATAATGAAGTCAAAACATTACCTGGGCAAAGTAACACACAGACAAATTTTATCTCCTAAAAGTCTGAGCTGTATTGGAACATGTTTTCTACATAAACATTACTGGGGTAATCCAACAGATTTATAAGATGCATTCTTAAAAGCTTATTATCAAATAAACGTTTTAGGAAGGGTGGTGTGTTGTGCTTTATGGCAAGGTTCTGAGGTAAACTTTCATTTATATGCATACCATAAAATGGTCTAAGCATTATTTTGGCAACTTGATGCATACAGAAGTCATCCCTATTTCAATTTCATGATATCTTTAATAAATTCTTGTCGACCAAAATTGTGCCTAGCAATTATTTAAGAAATATGACTCAAGAATATAAATATAGGTTACAAACACTGCTAAAATATTTGCCAGCAAAATATTGAAGCCTTTTCACTTTCCCCATAATGTAGTTAGATTTCTCTTTTGGGGGGTTTTTCAGCGATGGAAAATAATTTTTCTCTTAATATTAGAGATACAAGATCAAAGGACAGGTCCTGTCCTGGTTTAATCAGGCAGCTCTGAGTAAATCTATTTTGCTCAACTGATGATCCTCCTCAAAGAAAACAACTCCTGCTTTTTATGCCATAAAACCACTTTCCCTGCCATGGATTTCCACTGCATCTTTCTTTTATGAAAGATGAATTACAGCAACAGCTTACATACCTCTTCTACTTCAATTTGATGTATCAAGGTTTCACTAGCCTCTATTACCTCCTTCTTTTTCCCCTACAGTAATTGCCAGGATTGCTTTCTTCTCTGAGATGTCCTTCACATGCAAATGCTGGAGTTAGCCAGGCTGGGCACCTCTCCCCTCTCAACAACAGGGGGGAAAAAGAAGCTACCTGCTATGATGAATGGGAAGACTTTCATGCCATTTCTAATTTTAACATTTAACATTTCAGGTTCAAGTAATGCTGATCACAGACTTTTCTTTCCTAATTACTGTTTTGGATGAACTATGTGATTTTTAGAGCTGGTGGAAGAACATCAAAAAAGTACAATAAGCAAGCAGGGCTTCTGAGAACATAACACAGGCTACCAAAGGAAAGCCAATAAATAAGAGATTGAAAAAGGAACTAAATGTATGTATCATTAAACAGTTTTTACACTGCAAGGTAGTTTAAAAAAATCAGGATTTGAACAAAAAAAAGTTTGTCTTTGATGATGTAAGTCATGTTGACATCATTTCATTCCCCCATATATTTTCTCTTCATGCTCTTATGAAGAATTAAATATTTGCCCACTGAAAGAAAACTGAAATATTTGGCTATTTTACAAGGCTGTAATAACAGTAAAAAAATATTTCTAGTTAAAATTTGCGTCTCAGCAAGGCAATGTGTGATAACCAAGATCTACATAATTAAATGAAGGTGCTTCCCTTCCAACTCAAGCAGCACCAGATACAGAGAACAAACTCAAAAAATTCGTATTTCCAAAGAAATTAAAATAGACCAAATTTTATTAGAAATGCATTTTTACCTCAAATACCTTTCTCCAAGTATCTCTGCATGCCACAGTCTTCATGTAAGTATAAAATTAAACAAACAAACAAACAAACAACAACAAAAAAAACCAAACAGAAACAAAACCAACATGTGCAAAACCCAAGCAGCCTCACACTACCACCTGGAAGTAGCTTTTAGCTAAAAATTGGACCTCAGAAATCAGATCCTAAAAACCAGTTCAGTTCACTCAAAAACAGTTTCTACAATTGGTTTCTGTCCAGCTATGCTTGCCCTGTCCTGAGCCTGCACATGTGCAGTGCACACTGCAGTCTCCTGCACTTCATGCTCTTCATCATATCCACACATCTGTGTACAGGTAGAGTTTAACTGAATGAATTACAGTTACTGGCTTTTAACAAGGCAACTCTATTTCCATGGTGCAAACTTTTACTGAGACAGATTACTTCCCAATTGTCAAGCAGTTTGCTTGCTGCTTAAACTCCACTGTTTGGAGTTAAACTCCCCTCACCTCCCAATTTCCAGTTGCTTTGTCTTTAATGATTTCTTTTTCTTTTTTGCTCAGATAATTTAGCATTATGAACCTTTTGGATTTATGCCATACAAGTCACAAACAAAAAATTATATATATGTATATATGTACACACACATAAATGCAGCAATCTCTGCAGTACATATCTAGGTTATTCAATTTATTTATGGCATACACTGTCAGGAGCAAGTCTCGTTACCACTGTTAAATGACCAACAGGGAGGCTAAGTATGAATCCTGTGGTTGTATCTATCTTAATTTTCAGCAACCTTAAGCAAACTGTTCCTTATGTATTTAATACAGAAATTCCGACGCAGACACTCACAGACTTTTATTGTCATCTTTATTCTACGTCCACTGTTATCTTGAGAATATTTTGATGTGTGTGTAGTGTTGGTTGACACGCTTTGTTTTAAGGAAAGCTACTATTACCTGGAGTAACTTCCTCTAAAAACTAAAGAGCAGTAAAACACTTCTTACAGTTCAGCAGGTCTGATTAAAACAAGTATATGGCATTCAACTCCTCTTCAAGCATCAAGAACTGAAGACTTGCTTGCAAAGTCTGCAAAATACTTTATATTTGCCTGTCTCATTCACTAACATTTTAGGCTGACTCAAAAGCCAGACTATATAACCATACGACCACTGTATGATCATCCACAAATTTTAGGTGGTCCTTTTGCCCTATTTCAGCAAGCCAAGTTTAAGGTAAAGGGGTAAATGGTGATCCAGACCATCAAAGCTTTTTTCCTCTGCAACACTGAGTTTAAGTTACTTCTTAGAGGCACTCAGTATTCGTGAACCCCCATATACTGTAGTCCTAGTGTTTTACCTTGACCCTGACTAAAGGGATTTTTTTTTTCCCTACCTCCTGTCGCTAAAAAGGATTTTCAAGAACTGCATCTCATCATGTCAACTTCTCCTTGCAAAGCCGACCTCTTTGCAAGTCAGAGCCTGGAAGCATCAGGAGAAAAAAATGCAGAGCAGCTTCAGCAGAAGTCATACATCACTTACGAAGACCAGACAGACTCGAAATCACAGTCACATCAGTGATGCTGCAGTTACAATGCAAAATCAAATCCAGGAGTTCTCTCCCTCCTTCCTAGCATTTTTTCCCTTCGGTCATTCCTACTCAGCTGTAAAAGCTGCACATTCCTGAACGTGATGCACACTTATTTTGGGGACTTTTCCAACATTTCGGTGTATTTCACAGAGGAATTTTTTGAGAAAACCTTTTTTCATCAGAATAGATCAAGAGACAGACAAATCACAAGGAAGCACTAAGCTGCTGCAAAAACACTCAGAGAAGGGAAGACAGGACCACTGGATGAGCCCCTGAGCTCTGTGCCATGACCTGAAGAGCTGAAGCAGCTACTGTTGCCCATTTTCCTGACAGCATTGTGCCTGGAAATGTAAGCCTGGATAACAGTCCCACTGTGCTGTGCAGAAAAGGATCTTTAGACTCTTTAAACTGTACCCACATCTGTAGTATCATCACAATTCAGGTGCATTCCAAAATGCACTGCTGAAAGCACATTTCTCAAAACCTGTAATCCTGGATTATTCTCTTGTCTTTTCCACTTTATGAAAGCCCTAAATTTGGGGCGTCTCCATTTTCAACACTGGACACAATGCAGCAGTACTCCAGGATCTAGGGAGCATTCAGGACTCAGGCCTCAGATTGCACACCAGGAATTGGTATTCCCTAACAGCACCTGACTCCTAGTTAGTCCAATTGGTCTGAGATGGGCTATATAAGAGATAGGTATTATTACCATCATTTGTCTCTTCTGTGCCAGACAAAACATTCTGAATTGCAGCTTTCCTTGTTTACATGAAAACAAGGAAGTTAGCTTTCTAACAGTGCTATCTAGGGAATGCAAAAAGGATGCCCTAGAAGAAAGGCTTTCAGAGTTTGCCACAATAAAGATACTTCAGGGCAGGAACATATGCAAATGCCTTTGAAGCAGTAACTGCCACTCAAGAGCATCCTGAAAATGAAATATATTATCGTACCAATTCAATTATTAGTCTATCTACTAAATCTTATCTATATATTAGTACTCAGGCACATGTGATTACATATTATTAAAGTTGTTATGAATACTAATTATATTTAATTTAAAATGTTTATATTTGTATAAGTTACATATATAATTATATTTTATGCAGAAACACATTTCTAATCCAATACCCACATATGCATAATGTGATGAAAATTATTTCCTTAAGAATTTAGATGCTGGTTTATCAATATGTAATTCCTGAGTTTGTATGCTCTTCTCTGACTGCCTACCTTTCCTGTTAAAGGACACTATGCCAGATACATTGTATAAAGAAACACAGAAGATCTGGACTGGCTCTTTTTTGGTTGATTTTATGGGCGTTTGTTGATATTTTTAAACATATAGCGAGTACATAGTAAGAAAAAGGAAACACTGTATTTAATTGTACTGAGGGATACTCTGTAGCTAATTGCACTTTGTTTTCTCAAGAAGCTCAAACACTGCAAAGTCACAATCCTAATGAAGCAGGAAAACATTATCTTTTCAAATGTGAAGACAGAAATAAAGATGAAGTGACTTTTCCAAGGCCAGTGACAGACAGGAGAACAGGAAGAAGCAGAATCAGCCTTTCAAACATTTGATCTTTTACTAGAGAGAGCCCTCCTCCTCAGCTAAAACAGGTCTATTTTGGGGACAGTTAAAAGAAAATAGTTTCAGTTCAAAATCAGGGGCTTTTTCTATTTGGCTTTCTGAGTTAGTTGGAATGGGTAAGTAATGGAGAGACTCATTAACTCCTGTGCTTTTCAGCACTGCTTTCAAAGCAATCAAGGAATTAGCTGAAAATTGTTCTCTGGCCTGTCCGTGTTTTTTATTGAACGATTCTCATGATAGAAGAGCCAAGATCTGTGACCTAAACTTGGCTCCAATAATGCAGAGTGCAGCCTCTCCTCTGTGGTGAACTGAGCCTTGAACAATTTCATTAAAAGGAATCATTGGAAAAGATGAAATCAATGCTCTCATAACACAATAGCCTAAATCGCTAATACAGATCCTAATTTAAAGCAGGCAAAAATGTAAATTTTCCCTATCTTCTCTCACAGAACAACATGTGCCAGGCTTTCAAGAGAGGCACAAACTCACCTGCAGTACTGATAGTGAAGTCCAACATTTATTAATTCCAGCAACATGAAAAATAACGAGGGTGACGGTTCCATTCCGTAACATGGAGCTGCTCAGACCTGAGCACACAGCAGCAGTAGGTGATCTACCATGTAAATGGTAGATGAATGTAATGAAATTTGTCATGTTTGTCACCAAATGATCCTACTGCTGCCAAGCAATTTCAGTCCATGCACAAAGATCCCAAGCACAGGTCACGATAAAGCATTCAATTCAATACCAAGAACCTTATCATATTATTTCACATGAAGAAAGATTGTATAGCCAAGCAGTCTGATAACTTTGCCTATGAAGAACAATTTCTCCAAAACAAATGCCAACAGCTTATTAAATTACCAATACATTGCTAAGCTATAGTGACTTAATGCCACCAGGCCATAATATTTTCTGATGATTTTTAAAGGGCAGTGCTGGGAAGCTTGCAAATCACACATTCATATTTTAATGAAGGGTGCAATTACTGAACATTTACCTTGTATTTAATTAGAATGAAACATCAATAAGGCTCATTTAGCATCTCTCCAATATGTCAGTGACTTTTTTTAAAGGTGGTAGCAAGCATTTGTTTTTGATTTATAGTTATGCAGCTTAGCATTTGCTGAGTTGCTACTAAATGATTGAATGACAAACGGTGCAGTTTTGTCAATTCTAAAGCAAAGACAACTGTGCTGTGGTTCCTGCACAGAACTCAAGTCAAAGACTAATTTAAAATCAGTATCATTTCCTTTAAAATAACAACAATGGATAGGATTATCATATGCAATTATTATGAAGCAATGCATCTGTTTTTCTGACCTAGCTGTCACTGTTTTGGCTGCTTCCTAATGCATTCAAAATTACAAACAGCTGATGTATCTTTTCTGAAATTAAAAAAAAAGATAACGAGGCAATAATATGAGGAGACCTTTGCTGAAGACATCACACGCAACACAACTGATTGCACTTTGCCAGTCTTGTTTCAGCATAACCTGTTCCTTAAGCTGCATACCTCAAACTCCCTTTCAGCTGGTGGCACAGTGACAAACCAGACACAAGGTGTAATAATACATTTCCTTCTAGCTCCACAGTATTTTGCTTGTGACTACAAGCATACTTGTAGTCACAAGACTCCAGATCTAGATCTAAGTTGCTGCTGATCAAGGAGCAATGCAATGACTCCAGCTTTCCTGGACCAGCTTCTTCAGGGCTAAACTACAGAACCACTTGCAGCTTCTTTTCCAGAGACTAGAAGATGAGATGAATAATGTAATATAAACAGAGGAAAAAACAATGTGTTGGAACCTTAGAAGGCTTACCCAAGCAAAATTTGCTTCCAGACTGGAGTGGAACCTGCACCTGACACCCAAGTACTCATGTACTATAACCTTGCCAGGTAATGCTGGGGCAGCTGGGATGCACAAATACTCATGGAAAAGACCATGGCAGGTTTAGCCAAAGAGAGCTCACAGCATGCTTGATAAACATCCTGCTTAAAAAAAAAAAAAAGTGCCCTTATGACAAATGGCGGTATGGGAGATGTCCTATGAAAGCCAACAGAACAATTTCCATACCTTTACTGCACAGTACTAGCTGCAGGTGCTGGTTGCCACTGACAAGACTCTTCTGGACCAGGCTGTGATGACATTCTTTGGAAACAAAACCCTTAATGCCCAGAGGAGGAACTTAACCACAGAATCACCACTGAAAAATCCTCCAGTTCAGTGTTCGTGCACTACAAGCCAACATCTAAACAAGAAAGCAACTTAAGAGAAACTTGTCCTTCTAATTCAATATTGAGCAGCAGCCTAGCAGGTAGGAATATATATCTGTTACAGGAAAATTTAAATATTTAACATATTATGTGATAAATATCTAATATTTACTCAAGCTCATAATGAATGCTTGTCTAGGAGGAAGACATGAAACTGCACTACAACTATGTCATTACTTAATTAAATTTTCCTTCTCAAAAAATTCTAATTTGCCAGCCAGCTTGCTAATGATTTCATGACCATGCTACGTAAACATTATTTCCCCAATTTGCTTTAGATGTTTTCAAGCAGATATTGAAAGGGCATTACATCTGCCAATGGCTTCTCTGCTCTAACTCATGGGAACTCATGATAAGTATCTGCCATAGAGGGCTTAGAAATCAGAGGAAGTGGTCAGACACATTCAGAAGGTATCCTGAACAGATCAGAGCCTTGAAATAAAGCATAACTGAGCATCTCAAGGTTTTCTGGTTGTTGCCTGTGCATGGTCAGGACATTTAAATAAGAACATCTTCAAAAACAAATGACTGCAAGAGACAAAAAGGACCATTTCTTTCTGACAGAGGCTCTGGACAGCATCTCATGAGTTTTGAGTCTAATTCAGGATTCTGCCAGGCTGACTGCGGGATTTGAGATGTTTCACCCTCTTTGCCTGTCATTTCCAAAGGGGATTGTTTGTATGAGTTAACACTTCTATGAGGTCTTCACCTACAAAAGGAGTGGGGTTTAGGAGCACATACATCCCTGTGCACATTCTACAATTAAACCAGAAATCAGTAAGTTTTGAACAGATTGCAAATATTCTTGTGCTACAAGGAAAGGAACAATCTGTGAGAGCATGTGTGTGGTAACACTGACCCCAGCTGCCCTCAGAAGCAGGTGCCAGGTCTCCATATACTTACAGACGAATTAAAAGCTCTTCTGTCAAGTCACTCTCAGGCAAGTGCTAGACATCCTTCTGCCTAAGCATACATCAAAACTTCTTTGCACTCACACTGGCAGGTCAAATTTGTGTTTTACAATCAAGGTGCACAGACACAAAATAAAAAATAAAGAAAATGCTGGAATTACATTTTCTGATGGAACTGATGTAACAGACTGAAAGGGGAATCAAGTCGCAGAAGGAAACTCTGGCAAAACCATACTTAAATGTGTTTTTAATTTATAACAAAGCCAGAATCCAGGACAATTATGAGCTTGGTTTGTTCTCAGCTCATGCAGACTCTTTTCTCCCCAGAGCAATTGCACAGTATTTCTTGCCCTCCCAATTAGCATGGTCTCCCAGCCCTCACCGCAGATGAAGTTAATGTGAGGAATGGAAGGGCAGCTCTGCCTATCTTTCTGCAGGTAGCAATTTTCTTACATCAACCTAATACACACCTGTCTCTGAGAAAACTGCTCTGTGCCACAGGCTATCTTGTAACCATCAGATGACAACTTTTCAGCACTGCTGATCTGAACTGCATTCAGGTAACCACAACATTGATGGTTCTTCTGATTTTTCTCATATTTGATGTTTTATTTAAAACCCTAGCTGCTCCAAACAAATGATCCTCGAGGAATGTCAGCTTTCACTTCCCAAAGCATACTTTCAGCCCTCATGTTGTACATAAAAGCCTAGGAACAGGAACCAAAGGTACCTTGATGTCTCAAAAATTCAAAGCAAAATGAAAGAACACAATGTATACTTACATACCATCATTTTAGGGTATCAGGCTTTCCACAAAGATTAAGATTTTTTTTTCCTAAAATCAATGTGACTAGCTAGAAAATTTACCTTGAATTTCAATGGAAAATTTGCTTACAAGAAGAACTCTTTAAAAGGCACAGGTGTACTAAACAAGTTTGAACAGAGTAGTCTGGGATTTTTTTCTTCTCTTTCTCTTCCCACCCCTTCCCCTGATCTTGATGGCTGCTCGTTAACCCAAAGAGATGGAGGACTTAATATTGGCCCTGGCTCAGTATTTATGAACTGCCTGAATACTTCAATGTAAAGTGGATTTGTTTGGACTTTTTTACTTGAACCTGTACAGGGACTGATTGGTTGGAAGGGATGTCCTGAGGATTCTGACAAAAAACTTTAAGGCAACAAAATAAGTTATCGGAGAAAGAAAAGAGGGCACCCCATTGCTTAGCCAAAACAAGGACCACAAAGAGTTAATTTCTGACTGACTTGCACTCTTTCCTCCTATTTCACTCAAATGCAAAAGAATGAATTTATAATGCCAAGTTTCAACTTTGCAAAACACTGCTCTCCCAGCATCATGCATTTTAAAAACTGGTTTACTAATATACATTCATGCACAAACCAATGCTATAATTCAAGATTCCTTAGAACAATGAAAGGCTAAACAAATCCTAAATGTACAAGGCTCTGTGGTACTATTTAAGGGCATCTCTGTGTTACTGTAGAATTTCAAGCCCAGCTCTCACACTCGACTGCAGGGAGAGCCCAGCTAATCCTACACAACAGGGGGGTTTAGTAACTCTTTTGCAATCAGCCTGAGATAAGAAATGCAAAGCCACCTCCAGCTACCTCCACCCCATTTACTTTGGGTTGTAACATGCTCAGACTCCATAAGGGTTAGAAAGCCCTCATCCTCCCAGACGAGACCCCAGAAAGACGAGGAGAACTTCTAGCTGGGCTGGATGTGGGGGAGAAGTCAGTCAGTGACCAGTTATTTGTGCGGCACTGGCTGAGTCGCTCTCATGCTGACAGTTCCCGTCCAGCTGCCATTTGATGCTGCAAGACAAGCAACCCGCACACAGATAGACTCTGCTTAAGTCTTTGCTAACAGACCATCCAGGAAGGAAAACCATCACCAAGAGAAACTGGAGCTTCAGCTCAGCATTCAGTATATTCATCATCATGGGATTTTAAGGATAGCAGCCTAAGGAACACAACAATTTGCCGGGGAAGAGAGAAATCACCACACACAAAGCGACTTCAACTCAGAAATACCAGTCAGGGACATTTTTGGCTTTGTTCTCCTCCCCTCTACCCTGGGGCAGTCCTAGTAACACACCCAAATTCAAAGGAATTTTGCAGGAGAGGATACAGTATGTAAAAGAAAAATCAAATCTGATGGGACATACCTGATAAATGTGTAAAAGGAGCAATTACAGGAAAGTAACAGATATTGTGGCACTTCACATTTCCAATCAAAAGGTGTGAAAGAAAAAAAAAAAACCAAGAAAAAAGAAAAAAGAAAAAAGAAAAAAAGGCTTTCATTCTCTCTACCTTTTGTATTACCCACAACTGCAAAACAAATTTAAATTTGGAGGACTAAGGCTCCTGCCCCTTCCAGTGGGTCACTACATGTACATTTCCCATGCCTATTTCACTGCAAATCTAAATTTCAGAATTAGTTTAAGAATGCTGATTTTGGGGCTGTCTGACTTTTCAAGACCCACAAATGAAAAAGCAACATGCCATTCTGAATTAGTTTCTCATTCAACTTCTATAATCCTGCAAACAGGATTTGCACACTCATCATCCATACGCTATCTTGAAACTTCTCCCCAGATTGACTATAGAGGCAAATTTAATGTTCTTATCCAATAAAACTGCTTTTATAGTAAGGCTAAGAACAGAGTTCCCTGCTCTTGTATAGTCTTGTGTTATAAAAAGAAAAACACAAACCAAAATTTAAAAAAAAAAAACTCCTAATCTCGAGATATACAAATTGATTGATATTTGGAAGAAGAGAAGATGATTTTTTTCTAGACCTATTAATATTTCAATTAGCTGTGCCGTAGACCCATCACAAGTAAGATTTTGCAACACCGATTAGACAAATAAAGAGATTACAAGAGACCACAGAAGCCTCCATTAAGCCATGGTCAAACCTCATTATAACTTCACTTATGTGATATATAATTCCAACCACGTGTCCACAGCATTTCTGAACAGCACCAACCTGTATTTTGAGGCATCTCTCACAAAATGCTCTCAAAGCATCAGTGTTTTGAGACATCATCACTAATGGTTAGAAATAAAAGTATCAGTGATGACGTATCAGTGGAAGTGAAGAGCTGAAGAAAGAGCCCTACTTTAATGTAAGGAAATCTTTTCCCACTGTTGTAGAGATACAAAAATGGAAGGTAATAAGAGGAGAAGCATTACAGGAGACAAAAGTTCCTCTCCACCCCACCAATTCTCATGGAGTAACCCCCATTCACTCCAAACAGAATCTCTCCAAACTACTCTTTAATAGGGGTAGAGAGAAGGAAGATGAGCAGTCACCTCTAAAATCTTTGATAATATTTCTCTTCAATTTTATTAAAAACACATGGCTATTTCTTTCACTCAGCAGCTAACTTTGAGTTAGTATTTAAAAACTAACTCCATTCTCTCTTTAGCTCCTCTTTCCAAGGGCAGCAGAACAGTTCCTACAGAAGAATTAAAGCCAGATGCTGACAACTGGACTGTGAACCAATATATTTCTTAAATCCTATATTTATACACCTCCAACCTCCTTGGTATCTCTGGCCAGCTGTACCAACACACCTATTGCTCAGGGTAGCACTTGTGAGTGTGAGGAGCAGCACAGTCAGGCACCTCCAATTTTGAAAATCCAGCTCTTCCTTTAGGACTATATATAACATGGAGTCAGCAATATACTTTTACAACTGAGAAATATTTTTATTGAACCATTCCAAAACTATGCATATGGTAGCAAAGTCATCCTTCCGTTTCACTTGCCTTGAAAAAGGATGTATCAGCAAAAAGACCAAAAGAACAAAGTACCTAGCATGAATAGTCAGACGCCTTTGTTTTCAGACCACAACCTCTCTATTACCAAGGAAACACATGAAGGAAAAACAAGGTACTGTTAAGGAAAGAACTTCCAAAATACGTAAAGAGAACCTCTACTAACATATTTGGTAATCCTGCCCTTTGACCAGATGAGCTTAGTCATGCCTAATATGGAGCTCTGGCAGAAACAAAGCTTCAAGGATGCGGCAGTGATGGAGAAAAACATTCCTGCCTTCTACAGGCCTGAAGGATCCTGCTTCGGGACAGGGTGTCTGGAATAGACACCAAGCCCCACAGCCGCAGAAAAGGTGTAACAGATTTGCTCTGGGTACCACCAACCACTGACCTCACAACTTCTCCTCCCCTGTTCTCTCTAAATACGAGAAGCAGAACCCAACCCCCCGATGAGTGATTTTGCCAGAAGGTATCCCTGAACCTTTTCCTCAGTCAAATACCGTGAATCATGTGAATAGAATAGGAATGGAAGAAACCTGACTCTATAGAAATGCCTTCAAATAGCCTACGGACTTGAGCAGAGATTTATGGGTCTGATCTAAATCCCTTTGAGGGCAGTGTAAAGACCAAAACAGGGTAAGGCAGGAATTCTGTTCCTGCTGTGAGAAAGCACAGAAGACATGCCATCCTCTGTTAATTATTTTATTTCTACAAGGAAGTCTCAGGAAAGGAAAGCCTGGCCCTAAAGCATGAGAAACAATATATACTACTGAACATCAAAGCTTACTTTAGCAAAATCAATAGGATTTTATCTTTTTTTCCAATAAAAATAAGAACTCTCTCCCTAAATTACTTTGATATTATATACACCTTTATTAATCAAATGAGCTCATTCACTAAGAAACTCTTGATCAAATCACACTAATAGGCAGTTGGGAATGATACTTACAGTTGTCTAATAATGGACATGGAGTAATCCCATTTGATTATTACTTACAAATATCTGTGAAATAATGCTCTCATTTTGCTGTATTCAATGTATTTGTGGGTTTATAATGCACTTAGGAAAAGCACATAAAAGTTCTTCTTAGCTGTTATTCACTAGAGTTTCCAACTAGCATTTGATATGTATACAACAAAGCCTAAATAGAATTGAAACATGGCATGTGCAAGTTTACGCTTCTACTTTGCACTACTTCTCACATTTTTAGATATTCCCCTTCCCTTCAGAAACGTATTTTTAAGGTTTTTTCCTAGCAGCACTGACAAGTCCAAGCCAAAACCTTGCTCCCTGCACAACCTGCAGTCAGATGTTTCTGCTTCAAAAGGTTTACAAACTAAAACACTAGGAATGCAAAACAAATGGATAGAACAGTGTCTACTGGGATAAATTAACAGACCAACAGTGGAATGATTTTTCTTGCACATATACCTCATTTGTAAAGCTGCATCATTCATATGCCCTGAATTTCAGAACCATTAACTTACCAAGTCCTTGGGACCAAGAAGGATAAAGATACAGAGATGTCTTAATTAAAAAAAAAAATCTATAGCAATACTAAAAGTTGTTTTCTTAATGAAGACTGGATTCTACTGGCAGCTGTCTACTTTGCACTGCTGAGGTTTTAGGGCCACTATAATTTTATTTTTTTTACTTTTATAAATGCAGAATATGTAATACTGCGTTAAGACTGATGCAACTAAACTGAGTTCTTACAGTGAACTGTAATTCTTCTTTATTATCTTTATTCAAATACCGCTTGCAAATTGTACTCTGGCTTCTCAACTATTTATTTCAGGTTTGCTTTCAGAAAGCTAAATAGGAAAAAAATTGTTTGCATCATAAAACCATTTCGTTTTTTGTTAGCTTTGCTCTACATTATGAGGAAACAGTTATAAAAGCAAAGATTTCACATGGAAGACATACAGATTTCCATTACTACATTTGTGTTTACTAATAGAAGAAGATGTATGTAGAAAACTAAAAATTGAACATTTGTTCCCTATTCCATTCTTAGCAACGAAGAGCAGAACTTGCTGCGGCTACTTGTGTGGCATCCCACTCCACAGGCAGCTCTACAGAAACTGCTGGGTTTCTATGTTTGGCTCAAATGCAATTTACCACCCAAACCGAGCACACAGGCCCTTAGCAAATGCCTGGATATTTGTAACCACCGTGCCTTTGCTCAAAAAGGAATCAAGAGTTTTCCTAACTGTTGAACTTGTTCTGAGGACTGCTATGAAATTCCTGCCCAAACATCTCCTCTTGTGCAAGTCTGAATGCTGTTCCCAATGCCAGTAACCATCACAACCCAGTACCAGCATCGCCATCAGCAATATCAAGCTGGTGAACCCTTGTCCCCACCTGTTCCTGACACCTGTACTGTGAAACATCTCCTAAGGAAGAAAGCATTTTGTTTAGAGCTCAGCAAATTGCTGCTTTGCTTTTGCAAGGGTTATAGTACTTGCAGAAATGCACACACAGCTGCATATTTTAGAAGTTTTAATAATCATGATATATTATTGGATATAACATATTCATGATATATTATTGGAATGAAAATCAGACAGCCAATCTCCTGATTGCTCAAATACAAGTTGGATACCATACTCCTTCAGGATCCCTTAGGGAAAATAAGAAAAACAAAAACCCCACAGTCCAGCCTTGTATCACTTCATACGGATCACAGCCAATGGTTAAGGGGAAGGAAGAGAAAGTTGTTCAGGAGATGGCTAATGATATGAAGGCTTTCCTCACCAGCACAATGAGATGTTTGTAAACAAGATGCCAGGTCAGTGTTGACTCATCATTTTTTAGCAAACCTACAAAGATTGCCTTCTAAACCTGAAACTTTTACTCTCATCACAATTTTCACCCATCATAATGAGATTCAACCATGCTGGGGACAGCAACACAAGCTTCCTCACACTGCTCAGCCCTTCCTCACACTGCTCAGCCCTGCCTATTAAAGTAAATACAGACACCAAAGACAGGATAAAGACTTCAGATCGGTTCAGGCTAAGCTAAAATTGGAATATTACTCTAGAATATCAAGAGGCAGTTGTGCTTGTGTGCTACTCTGCTTACACAACAGCATCACACACTTAAGAGAAAAACTGAGGTTTACACCAGGCACTTCTTCAATATCACCCAATCTCTCAAATGCAACTAAACCTTTAAATAGTGCACTGAGCCCACTCTTCTTATGCAAATACAGTGCACCAAATACCTACCATTTTCTGAGCAGCAAAAGCAGACATTGAAAATAAACACTTCTGAATAATGCAAAACAGCCTATTATTACATTAGACCCCTTCAGAGAAACACTCATGCCAAAAATCACTTCTACATGTAAGAAAACCTACAAATCAGAACTAATGCATAGACTTGCTCACATTTTCAGAAATAACATGGATAAGAGGAAATCTGATACTTTATTTATAACTACATCTTGGTAATAAAGATGTTAAAGGCACATCATAGACTGCAAACACAGCTTTAATCTCTACAAATGGATAACCTGACAAGCAATGCATATGTGTGTGCCTGTCTTTGTGCACGTGCAAATGAGTGAAATATTCGGCTTCTTAATTAAAAGTTGTTAATTATTTGCGCACTAAAAATTTAGACATGATACTTTATTTCTTGGTCATTTCCTATACGCAGAAATACACACTGGTTCCCAAGTACAAGCTAGGGAAAAAGCAAATAAGCAACTTCTAAAATTATTATAATATATATTCTGAAGATATGAACTGCAGATCATGCTCCCAGTAACAGCAACCAAGTCATTTTCTGACTCTTTCCTCCATAATCTGTTTATTTCTAGCAAAGTTGTGCTCATCTTGTTCAAAGCAAGGATTTTAAAGTAAATACAGACACATTTCTTCCTATCAATCATGATCCTAGGGATCAAAGATCCTTTGTAAAAAGAATTTCCACCTCTTCCTCCCAGATGCATTCCTTAGAATATAAATACAGAGAATGAGGCAAGTTGTATAAGGTTTTCTCTCAATACACGCCAATGTGCAGAAAAGATCTGGGGACACACGCTTACAGGACTGGTTACAAAGAAGCACAATGGGTGAATTTCTCTATCACTAACCCTGAGGCCATTTGGCCTATGTCACTCCAGGCAAAGTGATTTCCCTGCCTTGAAATCCTCAAAGTTCTGCAGGACTACATTTTGAAGTTTAACGGAAGGAAGAAAATCTCTTACATTTACTTGGGGAAAACATGTGAGTCGGTTGAGAAGACTACTGCTCTGATTTCAGAGTATAATATTAGGCTTCAAAAATTGTCTGATTAGAAACAGGGCCTCTAAACATGTCTATCTTGATGGAAAAAGTAGTATAATGTTTATTTTTGCAGGTATTTGGCCTGGAGAGAAATATATGAAGCAGACTGAAGTTTCCAAATCATTTTCAATTATTCCGTTGGACTAAGGAAGAACAGATCCTTCTTGCTTGGACAGTATTCTCCATAAAAACACAAGCCCTCCTGAAGGAATCCATTTAACATGGTCTTTAAACAATACATTTTGTCTAAGCCATTATTGTATGTCCACTTTTCTGCATCTGTGAGAGTAATAATGATTTCATTCAAGTATCCATTTCCTCATCTGGTCCCAGACCACATTGCAGACCAGCTCTGCAAGCTCAGTATGCCACATCCAGGGATACATTTTCCAGATAGGAACTTCAGCTCAAAACCACTACCAGCAGCACAATGTTACTCTCCAAAGTCTGAAAAAATATGGGTTGACACAGCCCAGTTTCATGAATCATACTGCACCAAATGGAGATGGGCTCAAGGTACAGTACTTGTCTTTCAAGATGCAAAGTGGTCAACTACCAAACTGTCTTGGAGTGAAAATAAGGGAAATGAGAAAGGAAAAAAAAAATAAAGGTGCTATACAGGGTCAAGTCTTCATTCGGTTGAATTTTCCCTCTATTAGGCAATGCTGAGAGATACAATAAGCTCTGTATCCTCCAAGAGAGGTTTACTCAGTAAATCAGCATCAATTTGAGTAAGTTAGCTGCTCAGAGAAAAAAAGCCTTGTTCCAAGATCTTAGTGAATCACCAAGTTCAGCTGGATGGACATTTTTGCTTTTTCATTTTGGACATAAATAAGCACCTCTCCTCTCAGCATCTGAAATGAGGATTAAACTGACCACAGAGTCATATTCTGTATTCAGTCAAGACAGCAGAGAAAGAATAAAAGATGATGATCATCACAGCCAAGGTATCTTCTAACATGAAACAGGGAAGAGATAACAGGAATTAATGGATATCTTTTTGATTCACAGAAGAACTTTTGTGCAAGAAGGGCTTTCCCAGAGGGTTCAAAAAGGATGTATTGTTTTGATTTAGCAGCAACAGCTCTATTTTTTTATAGTGATTTTCATCTTCAGTTAACATTCATCTGAGCTGAAATTCGTTCTTGACAGCATTTATCCCCTTGTGTTTGTGGTTACAGCAAATCCAGGGTAATCCAGGAACTAAATTACCATGTATGTTTCCCTCTGCTCTGTCTCTGGACAGAGCTCAGATCAGGTAGAAGAAAAATTCTGAGAAGGAAAAATGAGTATGTTTCTACTTCACAGATAGCCTGGCTGGAAAGCATTTGAACAGTAGCTACCAAAGGCTGAAAACAAAGGCTACCATTCATATTCAAACTAAAGAGAGAATATGAGGATGCACCTATTTTTGGAATCTACCTAGATACACACCACAAGAGCTTTACTCAATTCATTCTCTGGTCACTTGAAGTCAGAGGAGGATGTCAATTGGGTTGCACTGTTCCAATCTCAGGAAGCTGAACAAAACAGCTTCATTCATGTCTGTGCAAATCCATTGGTAACATCAAGAAAGCACATCTGCACTCCTGATTATTGCTTATTTTCAGAGCACAGCCTTGCTGAACAAAAATGTCATTACGATAAATCTAGCTAATTCCTCCAAAACTACCAGCCAGGCAGCAAAGATAGGGGAAAAAAAGCTCAACTCCATAGAAGACTTCTCACACACCTTCATTTATTTCCATGGAAAAGAGAATTTGTAGCCTCTTTCTCCCTAAGAATAATTTATGGTTTGCCCCAAAGCTCTCCCTTTTCAGAACAGAAAACCTCATACTACATGCAGAACCAAGCTCCACAGAAAAGAGATCAGAAAAGAGAGTGAAGAGGAGGGCAAGGACACTTGCCTTAATCTTTGACATAACTCAGGTCTCTTTCCTAGAGATCTGCAAGAGCAAAGCGGGACACAAACTCCAAGAAGCAGCAGAATTAAGATAACAGTCTCTTTGCGAGACAAAAGCTGTCCTGTGATATAACTAAAAATGAGACACAGACAGGGTACTGCTAGTCCAAAACTTAAGTGGCTCTAATAATAACTCAGAAGCACAAAGGCTGTTTTGAGCCAAACAGAAGCTAAGTACAGAGCATTCATGATTACTGCTATCTAAAGTTCCCCCCTACCTAAACTGATCAGGCTGAAGCATCATTTTTGGCAGAGGACCTTGACATGATGTAAAAAAGAAACACATGGCTCAGAGAATGCTAATTATTTGTTATAAATGAGCTTATGAATAGGATATTAGATAATATATGTCAACCAATATTCTGTGGGTTTTATTCCCAAATATGTGGTAGCTACAATACGAGCCGTGTCAAGACAAATGCACACTAGCACTGTGTAGAAACAGCAGCACTAATAAGTAGATATCTTTGGGAAAAAAGTCACTGATGGTAGGAAAGTTACTGAGCATTAAAAGAATAGCCTATATAAAACTAAATTGGTTCCCTATCTTATTTCTGCTGGGGAAAAAAAAGTCAAAAGCTGGATTCATTTTTCACTGGATCATTATTATGCTCTTCTGGATATTGTCTGCAGTGACTTTCATTCCAAGAAATAATATAAATCTAGTATTACAGCTGAACTCAGGAGTCACATGCACTTTAAAACCACAAGTTTAATTGGGTTCTGGGATCAAAAAGTTATATCCAGGTTGCATTTGCCATTCTTTCAGCCTCCAATTGTCCTTTCCAAATCAGAATTGCTAATAGAAACTTTTACAAGTCGGTAATAGTGAAAACTCTCACATACAGATAATGGGCTGGATTGTGCCTAGCTCTGTGAAGGTGTGCAAATGGGAAAAGATCACAAAAAGCCTACAATACACAATATATTTTCTGCAGGGCAAGCCAGGATTCGCAGCCTTCCAATTTATGGAGCAGAGGCCAGTGCTAGACTCTCAAAAGCACTCGAGGAGGGTTCTGCCTGCAGCAATTGACTTGTCTTGCAGAAGAGAAAAGGACAGACATGGTGCACCTTCTCAAAAGGGGCTGTAACAGCCAGGCTTTTAGAGAACAGCTGCAAGTTTTTCTTCTGCTAAAGCCATAATGGTCTTCAGGTCTTTACAATTGTATTAATCTCACCCCTACTTTTAAGAACCCTGAAAATTCTTATCTTTGAGTTGTGGCCAAGCCAGAGATGCTCATGTAGGTTTTGAAGAGAAAGCAGATTAAAACTCAGTACTTATTATGTGCTGCTCCTGGAGAACAGCACTTCTCAGCTCTGATTGCACCCCACAGAGCTCAAAACCACATCTCTTTCTGTGCCAGGAGGATGATAAGCTAAGCCTAGCTGTTCTCAGAGAGGATGCTAGAATGTAGTATTGGACTTGTAGGAGCTGGCTGACAATTATAGTTTTAGAAGAAACACATGTTACAGTGACAGTAGCAAGTTTAAGCTCTGGGTCGTATTAGTGACTGTATAATGCTGATAAAATCATAATGCCAAACTGCAGCTAGAAGACCAATGGTTTACATAATAAATGTTCTTTCTCTACTCTAGAATAGGCACTTAACTTTTATTCCCTCAGAAAAAAAAAAAAAAATGGAGAAAAATATCTATCTTTGCTATCATAAACAGTCACTAGGCTTTCAAACAGACCAGGAAGTCAAATCATCAAGGGAGTTTGCTGGTATTTGTTCTGGGAGTTTTATATTTGCAATTCAAACTATCTAGTACAATAAAATTTAATTCTATATAAGTTGCATATTATTTGCAAACATCATTCTAAAATAATTGCTGACATTAAATATAATCACTTTAGAAGAAAAGGAATGCACATAAAGTAAAAAAAATTAAAAAGAAAAACAAAAAACAAACAAACAAGAAAAATCCACTAAGGTATCCTAACATCAAGAAGTTACTCAGATGGAGCGTCAGGTTTTGCACCAATCTCAGCAAAAATGTGGGAAAGAATATAATTTACCTTGTTTGTGGAAATCCTCAACATTTTTCTTTTCTGTTAAAATGTACTGATAAATACAAGCTCAGAACAAATCCATCAGCTGCAGGGAGTGCCTGTACTTTCAACATCCTTTACTACCAAAGAATGTTTTCCATTCTGCTGAGGAAGTGCACCCCTTCATAAACATGTGAATCAAAGCCCTCTATTCTTTAACAAAACGTGTCTCAAATTAAAGCATTAAATCTTTCCTTAATCAAAGGAGCAGCAGAGGTTGAATAGCAAAATGATTCTGCTCAGATGTTCAGATTTATCATTGTTTTTACTAGAATAGTGAGTGAGTAGCAGCAAAAATATGGACTGAGAGCTCCTCTGAGCAAAGCACCAAGCAGAACACGTGGGACCCCACTGGCACAATGGGAAGCTGGTGAGGTAGGACACCACCCTGTCTTAACTTGATACACGTGTGCTCCTCAACTATTACAATTTCAAAGTTAGTGTAATCTACTTTAATGGCAATGCTTCAGGATAGTTTAATTTAACCTGCTTTAACGTGCAGCCACAATGAAATTGTGCTGAGAGGCAGAACTTCCAGCAGTGCAGAGCCAAGTCTTTGAAATGCTTTGCCTCACTTGTAACTCTGCAAGCACGGCCTACGAAAGTCCTCAGCTGACAGAGATGACGACTGAAATGGCGACACAGAGAAAGGGTGTGTGTCAGGAGAACAGGAGAGTCGAGTCAAACAGATGAAATAGCTTGTCCTGAGCTGAACAGCTGCTAATGGCACAGCCAAGAAGATAATGGGTTCCCCTCCAGACTACCGACCCTATCAGGGTAGCTATCAAACCTGCTCACCATGACCTTGTGAGCTTCTGTGAGCAGTACACAAACACGCCTCTGAGGGCAGGATCCCCAGACTGGGTTATCAGAACAGCTGTCTGAACTAAACTCTTGTGCTTACAGTTACAATACTCTACTTACTGGATTCTGCTACTTGTAAAAATATTCTGCCATCAAGTCATAAAAACAGATATGTCAGTTCATGGCATTTTTCTATCTAGCCCCAAATCTTGTCTTCAACAATAACCAGAAGTAGATGGCAAAAGGAGAGAACAAGAGCAGAGGAAACATACAGACAACGACTCTTAGTCATACTCCCAACATTTAACAATTTGAATGTTTAGCACTGCATGCTCAATCTTTTGGAGGCAATTCCTCAGTGATTTCTGTGCAATGAAATGATCAATTCTCATTCGGAATCCAGGTGAACTTTTAGCATGCATTACTCTATGGCAAAACATGGGTTTTTTTCCTCTTAAACTGTGATCAGATCCCCAGTTCTGAGATTCAAGCCATGCAACTACCCAAGGCAGATGCATCATTATGGCTCCAAACAATTTTAGAAGATTTACCCCCATTCATGCAGTCAAAAGTCATCCTTGTCTACAGTCAGCACATTATCCTGTTTTTCAACTATCCCTGTCGTTCTATTCCACAAAATATTCAACAATGAAGCCAACACAGGCCACAAGAGCAAATGTAGAAGGGAAAAAATCCTCTTTGAAAATAGGATATTGCTCAGGGTGGGAAGCAGGCTATCTCTACACCTGTTGTCTCTCTGTATCAAGTCTCTATTGGATAAGCAAACAGGCATCATCCTCACAACACAGGAGATGAGTACTGGCATCGTGCTTATAGAATTTCAGGTACAGAGAGAAATTCATTCTACTTCTAAAATAAAACCATTCATGTCATTTTTGATATCCAAGTAGTATTGCCATCACAACACCAACAAAAGCATGGAACTGTCATCCAGGCCACCAGCTTGTCTTACCTTAACTTTGAAACAACTTCTGTGACCAGTACACATCAAACATTCCTATGAGGGCAGGACTCCCAGATTGGTTTATCAGAACAGCTGTCTACACTAAACTGTCATGCCTACGGCTACAAAAATGTGCCATGGCTAATCTGGATCTGGGTGGGATTAACTCCCTACAGCTGCTGGTACTGAGATTTCTGGCTCTATTTAATTTGGCAAAGAACCGCACAGGAAGCTGAAAGACTCAGTCACTATAGTGAAGCTTCTGACATTTTTGTTCCTGGACCCTGGAGAACCCAAACACAACTCGAGCCAGAAGTCACTAAACTATTCAATTTACACAAACAGGCATGTAAACTCAGGTTGCAGTTTTGTTACCAATTAAATTGCCCAAAGTGCAAGTTGTCTCTGCCCTCAGTACCTCCCTTGGCTGGGTATTTGTACTCACTCTTGGATGCCAGTTCTAGTGCTTGTTTGGCCATGTGCTGAGCTGGCTCCAAGAGCCCAAGAAAAAAGGAAAAAAAAANACAGAAACGGAAAGCTAATGCTTTAGCTTTCAGTCATATCTGCTCCCTAGTCTGATTCACCTGGTAGCCACACAAACACAAATGTCTGCACCAGGGAAAGAGCAGCTTCCAGCAAGGACAGAATTATCTCCTGCCACTAGGACTGAATTAAATAGCCATGAAACAGCAGTGTGGTAGGGCTGCACTTGTCCTCTGCAGAGTTGAGTGGTGTTGCAGCAAAGGGAGGGAACAGGTCTGCTTGTCTGCAGCACTGCATAGATCATGATCCTGCCATAACTCTGGACAGCCACTTCTTAAGATGATTTAAATAAAACTATAAACACTGCCTGTTCAAAATTAAACAAATTAGTTGGTCTGACAGTGCACATTTACTAATTACTTCACCAACTATTGGACAGTTTATCTAAGCCAGTAATCCTGGCTCAGCTTTCTTAATAGAGAACACACTTTAGCAACAAAGTTCTGTACAGACCCTAGCCTAATTTCACAACCTGCCATCTTCATCTCTGCTGAGTCAAAAAAGGGCCACCCTTTGTTCTCAGCCCTTGGAGAAACACAAAGGTCTATGCACACCTAGGGCAGAGTACTCTCTTCTCCACAAGACATGATTTTTCCCTATTAACATTAAATAGGATTATCAGGGAGGGATGGGGAACTTGCACCAACCCTGCCTGTTCTGTGTTGGGAAGCTTAGGTTGCTGGGAATGCCTACATGGCGTGTATCCACAGCTCTTTGGTGGTAAAGACCACTCCTGTGGAGTCCATCAAAGCCACCCCACCCCTAACAGGGTTGCTGCACAGAGATCTGAAGCTCTGCCTTCCTTCTAGAGGGAGACAGGCATTCCCCTCACCATACAACAGTGAAAAATCAAATCCAGGAATCAAACTCAGGTATCTCACTCATGAGATCACTACAGCTGGCAGAAACATCGATTTTAATCAAAATCAAATAAAAAGTGAGCCACTGAACCTTCAGAGAGCTGCCACAAGCAAAGTATGTACAGCTTCACTTTAAAAGACAATAACAACAAAAGTATCATAGCCTCATCTGTGCTAAAATATCTTTGACATCACCCACATGAGCCATCCCAGTTGACTTATTCCCGCTGGCATGTGGCTTCAGAATTGCATCCCTTTATACAGAAACGCCTAAGAGGATTTGCCTCAAGAGAGAGCTGTCATGACTGCACCAACCTTCACCCAAGGGTTCTTCCTTATGGAAAAAAAAAGCTTTATTTTGCAGCTAATGCTTTACAGTACTTTCTCCATTTGAGGGTGCAGGGAAAGAAGGCTGAATCTCCGCATCTCTATGCAACCAGGACCAACCACACCTGCTCAGTCCTTCAGAGAGAAGGAATCTTGTCTTTTTTCTACTGAGAGAGTCATTCCTATCACCAGGATCTTGGATCCAATGTCCCCACCAACAACATTTCAAGTCCATAGACTGCTGCATTCTCAAACATTTAGTGCTTCTAGTGTGCCTCCATTTACACCTTTGATTTCTCAGTGATTTCCTCACCAGGAAGCTCAACAAAGGACTGTATGAGATATAGTGAGAAATGTTTCCCCACACATCCCCTTCAAAACTTCCATGATAGAAGACATACATAATGCTTCCTATTAACAAAGGACTTTGTGGAACTAAAATCAGAAACAATCTGTAATATACTGCAAGTGAAGCTGTTGAAGTATGTTTTAGGAATAAAACAGAGGTTTAACAGTCCTTAGATAACAAAGAAAGAACCATGATGTCCACAGTTAAATACTGCAAGATACTTAGGCCTATCAAGCAGAATTTGTTTTTCCCCCTTACCCCCTCCATTTCATCTGAAGCATCCTTCTGTACATTAAAAACAAACAAAAAAATAGCCAATGGATTCCACTACGCAAAAATAACAGAAAAAGTAGGAAAAAAAGAATAAAAGAGCCCCAAGAAGAGGTAGTAGGCAACACAAACTCACCTTCCAAGCTGGCCTTTTCATTTTAGTTAGGGTGTTTTATCCTTGTTATAGAAACAGGGACAATCATGTTCTCCAATCTTTAAGGAGGATGGCTGAAAATCATTAGCAACACCTGCATCTGCAAATCATTTTGTAATGCTCTGAATGAAAGATGGTAATAAATTGCACTGACATTCATGGAACATTTGCAATTTCATCATTCAAGAGAACACAGGGATTCTGGAGAAGCACGATTGGAAATCTTATATGATAGGAAATAATATGGGTAGTTTGCATTTATATAGCTCGCACCACCTGAGAATATTAAAAAAAAAAAAAAGATATCAACTGTATCTCTGAACATCTTTCATAAGATTCTATAGGCCTTCTTGCCAACCTCAGATCAGAAAAGGAAGACAAAACAGTAAGTTTTTCTTCAGTCCATACAGCAGGGTAAAAGGCAAAAGAAGAAACCAGTCAGGAATTCCTTGCTCTACCTACCCTACGGCTTCCTAAATGCTTAAGTGCTGACACCAGAAAGAGAAAAAATTCTCTAAAACATAATGAAGTGGCACAGAAACATTTATCAATACTGCAGTCTGGAATAGAGTTTATCCTTTTAGCAATATACTCTGAACTGAGAGATGAAATAAGTTGCATAGCTTGTAACTTATTCCTAAAGCAAATTCTACTGTAACTTAATTAACATACAAATACCATTTTTCTTCTATTCAATAATAAATAGAAGGGAAAATCCATTTTATTCCCTGACAAACTACAGTTAAAATTTCCTTTGTTTCAGCTCTCCAAGAGTGGAAATGTTACTAGTTCATTTCTTGACTTTTTCTTTTAACCTTGTTTGTTGCAGGAATTTCAGGAAGTACAACCAACCATAAACTGAGAAAACTTCCTAAAACCACTTGAACTTATTTTCAACACAGCAGTTTATATTTCAGCATTATCGTGCTGTCTACTGTTCTTCTAATTTTCCCCAGCCTCAGAACATGGTTAGCTGGGGAGCAAAGAGGAAACCAGGTGGCTTATGAATAATTAGCACTTTTTATAGTACTTCTTCACATGCATTTCTACTAGCACACTGTTCCAAATTTAATGGGATTCTGAATACTCTGAACATAAAGAGAAGTATTTACACAGAGCAGCATTGTCTGTCTTGATTGATTTATTGTTGGTAGAAAGAACTCATTAGCTGTCAGGCCAGTTGCTGAAAAGACTATAATGCCAATGCACAAAGTTGACATAATGAAAATAAAGGAAAGAACCTGGGCCAAAATCAGAGTCAATCTGTAAGGTAATGTAATTTATACCCACTTATGCTCACTCAGATTTCCTTAGAGCTTGTTCTACCCACTCCATTGGTGCATGAGGGAATCTAAATTGATGTAATTTATATGCCGAAGAGTCAGAAACGCTATAAGGCCCCTAAGTGTGGGGCACTTAAAGTCATGCTTTCCTACATGTTGTTCTCTTTGTTAATCTGTCCTGAATCCTCCCTCCCTTTACTGTTTCAGCCTGTGATGCATGCCATCAACAATCCCTGAAATGCAAAGGGCCAAGTGAGAGGCAGAGTGTAGGTAAATGAGCATGACTTAAATGAAATCTAAACAGATGTAGTGCCCAAGTTAGGGAATACAGGTGTCTCTCACATGCACATCCACTCTTCCCAGTGTTTGGATTCAATTTGAGATTTGGCTCTACATATCCTCCATTACCACTGGCAATTGAATTTGTTGCTCAAATGATACAAGCAATCACAGCTCAGAGACCCTCAGTTTAGGGCCAGGAGAAACATTATGATGGTCTAGTACAACCTTCTGCACAACAGAAGTCATCAAATATAACCCAGAAACCTCTGGACTGAACACAGCAAAGATGAATGACAAAGACCCAATGTCAGTTTAAAGACTTCAAGTGATAGGGGAATCTGCTGCATCCCTCAGCAATATGTTCCAGTGGTAAATTATCATTGCCTTTCAAAACATGCACTGTCATCTCGTGAATTTTGCTGGCTTCAACTTTCAGCCATTGGCTTTTTCTTTGTTCTACTAAATTTCTCTATATATTTCTTATAGAGTATATATTCAATTGCCTCTCACCCTTCAGTTCACTGTCTCACATTTTCTATGTCCGGACTCAAGAGAACATAAACCTTGTACTCAAAATAGTTTTAGAATGACTTGAGCTTGCAATGAAAATTATTTATATATGTTACTCCGATAAATGTTTTTTCATTTGGGAGAGGAAAGAGGACAGCTGGAATCTGGTGACCACAGTCTCTTCCTTCAGTATCTGAGCACTCCAGGATATTATCAATTGAAGTATTTACTCTCTCTACTCTATCTGAACATACTGGGAAGAAGGGAAAGAGAGCCAGGGTTGCAAGAGGCTTGATTGTTAAACCACTGCTCTTCAGTTCCTTCCACAGCTCTGACTGACAGCTATTCTGCTATCCCATTCTAAGCAAGCACTCCATCACACAAAAAAAATCTGATTTTATCACCATCTGCTAGTATATAGAGATAGGTAGTCAGCAGTAGCTCTAGTGGAAATGATATATGGTCATATTTTCTGGCTTCCTGTTGAACTACAAAATCCTGTGTAACAAAAAATCCTCACACCTTAACAGAAACCTCATTACAAATTACATTACAACATAAGGAGTTGCAGGAACATATCAGAAACGCATAAAGGGATGCTCTGGAGTGACATTCTGGTTTTCTATCAACCAGTAAGTGGGATTGTCCAGAACAGGATGTTTTCATATTGTTTGCATTTTTGTTTCTAAGCCCCCCAAGAAGATTTGTCAGACAGTACAATATATGCTACTGTTGTTTCTGATTTCAGAGGTTGGCACACTAATCTGCTTTGCAGTGGCATGGTTGATGCCACCCGTCCCAGTCAGAGAGATGTTAAAGGTCTATGCTCTGTATGACTGAAAGGGATGAAGCACAGACTAGCTCAATTTCTCTTCTGGTCAGAATCTAACTCTTGGATAGAAACTAGCTGGCTCTCGGCAAAGTTAATGTTGCTTTATTATCTGTCAGGATTATCCGCTGTTCATCTGGAACATCTGCTCCCCAAGAGGGGGACAGACTTTGCACAGGAGCATCAAACAGAGCCAGGAGGAAGCACATGGCTGCAGCGAACCACAAAGAGCAGCCAGCATCAAACACCAGTTCAGTGCTTCCTATCGGCTAATGCCTTTCATCCTGTGGCCTCCTTCACCTCCAGACTTGGCCTCTGTCTGCATTTACACCTTCCCAGAATAAAATCCTTGTTTCCCCCACCCACTTGGTAACCATCATTCAGCTAGTTTGTCTATGACTCATCCACTTCAAAACCCTGCTGACTCACAGGCCTCAGAAAGGAAACTTGCTCAAAGAACGTACCGAGACGTGGGTACACCATCCATGCCAGCAAGGAACTCATCCAAGCTGACCCGGGATTTTTACAAGTGAAAGGGAAAGAAGATGTGTTTTGTTTGGGAATCACTATCATTTTAAAGCCTAATTAGCTTACAGATATTTATAACCAAAGCATACCTCGATGGCCTGATTTCCAAAAATATCATGCACCCAGTAGCTCCCACCAAACCTAATGGGCACTCAACAGTGAAAAATAAGGTTACACATCTTTTCAAACAAGAACATACAGGCTGACTTCTTGAATCCAAGGGTAAAAACTGACTTAACTCACGTGATAAGGCATGTTCAACACCTTTGAAGAGCATATTAAATTAGAATAACAGCTGTAGAAAAAAAAGGTAATACAAAAAAAAATTTAGACATTTCAGATGGACCTCTCACACCTGAGTTGACAGTGCTCCTTCACCTTCATATGTTTAAAGCTAAGTGTCTTATGGGAGAGGAACAGCAGGCCCTCCTTCAAGGAAAAAATTAAAGAATCAGAAAAATTTGCCTTTCTTTTCCACTTCACCATACAATTATGAACACACCTACACAAGTAGGTAGCAGAACCCTCTCTAACCAAGGGTGAGCGATTCAGCAGCTTCCTCAGCCACATCCATTCCTTCTTCATTACACCATGAGGTAGGAATTCCTTGCGCCTCCTTATAATACAAGTCACTGAGAAATGTCTGGAAGAGGTACTGTAAATCCATTTGATTTCACTTCTGAGGAAGGGAGCATGCTCTGGATGAGGTCTCTTCTAATACTGCACACCTTCTAAGAAAATGCTATCAGCATATTGAGGAAATGAAATTTCACACTGCAAGATTATCCTCCCTGCTCTCCTCATTTCTCCTGAACTCTACCAGAATTTCTTCTTCTCCAAAAACTGCCTACTAAATGCACAGCCTAGTTCAAATCCATGCCTTAATGATGAGTGGTTTAGCTTCAATTTTCCCTAGCTATGAAATGACCACCAGTAATTTTTCAGTCAAAAGTTACCACAGACTTCCATCTTCACTCAGACATCCCTGGAAGCACTCATAAATGTTGGCAGTAGGACAGGTCTAGCTTGCTCTAGAAAAACAACAACTAAGCAATGACAACAGGATCAGTCATCTTCTGAATTAACCGCAGGACTCATTATTACAATTTGAGTTTCTTCAAAAATTTCTTACTGTTCACATCCAAGGAAGACACCCACGCATATAAACTAAATATAAACTAATCAAGGTGTTTCTCTGACAGACTAGAAAGAAAGAGAGAAAACAATGATGTTATTTTTATTTCTCTTTGAAAGTATTTGGGAAGAGCCAAGTACCTTGTTTAAACAGACTACATAGCTAGATAGATAGACTAGCCACATAAGACTAATACTGAAATGGTTTAGAATGGAATATCTAAACCAGTTAGTAAATCCTCCCACTGTAATCTTTCCAGTTTTAAGAACTTAGTCCTATGTATTAATTTAAATATTTACTCTTACTGGAATAATTTTAAAAGGTAAAAGATTCCATCTAACAATTTACATTAGATGATATAGATCTGGTATGCATCACCTGTGAAAGTGCAAATATTATTTGAATGTTTTTCAAACAATTTAGATAACATTGAACAAAAAAGAAAACCTGTGTAACAATGGATGTTTGATAACTTATCCCTTATCTGCTTGGTGTGATATTTCGAAAAACACGTTTTTAAAAGTCAGCAATGTATTCTGAATGTAACACTGAACTTCTTGTAGCCCATAACCTCAGTCAAATGATGAAAAGGAGAAGAAAAAAATAAATAAAAAACTTAACATCTTCCAAAACAACAATATAAAAAATACTATTAGAATGTAAAATTCCATAATACAAATATTTTTTTAAAAAAATCCCACCTGGCCTATTTTCTCACCCCCTAAAGAAAGATACGTCAAAGATTGCACAGTTCACTGGGGACTTCAAAGTTGCTATCAATCTCTACATAGAAGGCATTCAGATACTGCCGTGATGGGCAGCAGTATAAAACCCAAAGAGAGAGAGAAAAATAGATAAGATGCCCTCAGGAACAAGTTTCTTTCCAAGAAAACTTACTAAGCCAAGGCTTAAATTGAAACAGTATCATTTTTCTATGTAGAAGCCGTTTTTCATCTTTTAACTCTCTCTTGTTTGTAATACACTCACAAAATGAAATTTCTATCCTAAAGGCCAAATTCTGACAGTCCTCTTCCCCCTGAATAATTCCTCATCCTGTATGCAGTGCTGCAGTTTCAGCAGAGTTGCTTACAAGGCACTGTTCAGCTGTGAGCACACCTGGACCACAGGATGGGGCTCAAAGGGAAAACATCTCACAGGTTACCAGTCTCCCAACACCAGCACTCCATCTGTCCCAATAAATCACTTCCATCAACCTCAGTGAGAATAAAATTAATACAATTAAACAAATCAGGAATTACTTTTTTTCCTCTTGCTGTCTGCTTTGGATACTCCCTCTGTAAATGCTGAGTAAGCAAGAGATACAGCAGCACTTGGCACCAATATGAAACACAAACCCAGAATTTCAAAATGCATGTCTAACTTTTTTAAAAAAATCATCAGCTGAGTGCTAAAACTCTACTGTCTATAAACTCAGGAAATACTCAGCACTGCAATCTACACCTAAACATAAGGAGTCCTGGATGTTACATCCCAGGCTTTTCAGAAGACTGAATTCTGCTTTTCATTGTGTGACTTTTGAGCCTTTCAGGTATATCTGGATTAGACATTCAAACTTTTCCCTGCAATCTAGACGGAGATTAGAATTAGTACATATACAAACACACATTTTGACAATTTAGATCCTTTTGAACTAAAGTACCTTAGGAAAAATATATTCCTGCTACCTAGTATAACTGGAAGAGCTGGTAACAGACCAAAACAGTAAGAATTTCTCAAAATGCATGTTAATAAAAATAAACTTCACATAACTGTTAGAGAAGCTTCTGTTGCATTATGTTTTTAAGCAAATAATCATTTTGTGGCAGGCCATTCATCTCAAACACCACATATTTAAAAATTAAAATGAAGTAAGGGAAGAAATTACATCCCTCTTCATTATCCAATCTAAGTTGTGGAAGCTAAATGAACAATAAAGTTATTTAAATCATTAACATCGTGCCACTGACAAAATGAAGAGTAACCTGTTAAGAGAGATACCTGCTTTTGGAAATACATTCTATTCATGGCTGTAAAACAAGAACACAAATAAACAAAACCACCCCAAAAGACCCAAACTTCTTTCTTTTGTCTCCCAATTCTCTCCTCCTACAAAAAATACAGTAAAAGTGAGAAATTTCCCTGTCAGCTTGCAAGAGCTATTTGAAAAACAAAACAAAACAAAAGGGTAACATTTAAGCCCTAAGGAGCTCTTGGTTTTCAAAAGCACAAAGTACATACGGTTCTAGTTGAAATTAAAAGGAGCTGCAGGTGACCAGCACTTCTGGCTCTGAGGCCCCAAGCTACTGTACAGAGCACTGTCCCTTTGAAATGTCAGCATTTACCAGCAGCCAGCTTGCTGAAGTGGAAGACACATGCACGCCTTTCCCCCACAGTATTTACTTTTCAAAAGCACTGAACAGTTGTGGGCAGCATGGCTCTCCTGCAACATTACAGCCCTGGTGAAACAGGAAGCAAGTATGAAAAAAATACCAGCTCTAATCCTCATCGAGCATGAGCCTCCAGCCATTGCACACCAGGATATTTCCAGAGCTCTCATCTGCTGGGAATAGACTTCTTGTCTCACACTGACCTCAACTGCTTTGCTTTTTTGTCCAGTTCCATCATGTTCTCCATGAAGTCAGCCAGTGACATCAGCTAAAGACTGTGTTTGTTCAGTGCCAGTTTACTGACACAGGCAACTCCAGAAATCCATTCCATGGCTTCCTTCACTCTGCAACACCCAAAATCTGCCAGACAATGCATGAGAGACTGGCCACCAAACAGCAAAGACGGAGAAACTAAAGCCCAGGTAAGCACAGAGGTAGTGGACAAAGGTAGAAAAGAAGAAATGATTCCATGCAACTGAAACCCTAAGTATTAGGGAAGGAAATGAAAAAAAAAACCCCAGCAATGCATGAACTGGGAAGGCAGAGTGCGTCATTCCCAAGGTGATGGAGTAGCATACGGTGTATGGGTAAACAGTAAACACTACTTGCCACCTACCATCCAGGTCCTGACACTGCTTTGCAATGCAACCTCCTACCAGGAACTTCACTTCTCTCCTTTGCTGTTCCTACTCAGCTTTGTGAGGCTGTCTTATTTACATTGCTCATAACCTCTTGCAGGCAGGGACTATCTCTTACCCTGGCTTTGTATGCAGCTCAGCACAACCAAACTGCACAGTCAGAGGCAGTCTGCAAAGCGCAAAATAGCATAAAAAATAAAGAGGGGAAGATTATGACTGCCTTAGGAAATACAACAGCAAGATCTATCTATAACAATAAAGTTTTGATGGTCAAATGGTAGAACAAACACCATGGCATACACATTTAGAATTAGGTGAAAGAAAAATGAGAACCAGCAGAGTTCTTAAAAGGCTAAGAAGAAAACCAAGCCAAGGTGGGGGAGGGAGGATCAAAACAAAGACACGGGTAGAGTAGATTTGCTAAATCACAAATGATGGACAAATTGTAGAATAGAAATCAGGCTTCTGGTTTTCCTTATGTTCATTTCATGGTAGTGATGCCCTTATGCCTCAGCTTTTTCAAAGTCTGTCCTTGTCACGTAAGCTTCAGATCACCTCTTTGACCCTCACACTGGTAAAAGAGAAGGCATGAACTTACCTGACAATCTACCCTGAGAGCAAATGAGAATGTGGGAAAGAGGAGGAAGGAAATAAAATCCACCTATCTCTACCTCAAAATAGCTGACTAGTGCAGAAAGGAAATCACCCACTGAAGGTTAAGAAATAATAAACAACTAATAATTTACTCCCTTGCTAAAAGACCAGGAGAGATGAAGCATAAACGCCTACTTCATCGGCTGTTGCTGGAGCATGGCAGTCCTACTTCATTCCTCAACACAAGTTGTAAAATCACAATCTACATCTTTGTGGCCATTGGCACAATTCCTTGTTCAGTTTTAAAACACCAATAATCAACCCTTGTTTGTAGTGTTTTCACATATTTAAAACAAAACCCTTGGGACACAAGAAGTTATCGGCATCAAGAATATCATCATTTCTCTCCCATCTATGAAGTACCTTTGAGCCAAACAAGCTGTGATTTTTAAAAATGCAATTATTTTCAACACAACAGAGAGGGAAGCACATATGATACTGTTACAAGCCAAGGTGAGAGGAATAAAAAGAGTAATGACAACAGAAAATCTAAAATAAGTCCTGGCAAGGGACACGACGTCAGGCATGAGAAAGCCAGTTGGCTGTGACAGTTCTGTATCTATCAACTACTACTTAGCTAACGCCCACCCATAAATAACTTCTTTGCTATTGCCTTGGTGATTAACAGGGTGCTGTAGATTTGAAATATTAACCTGAAGGACTTGAACAGAGACCAGTTTCCTTACACAATGTTGGTGGAATTGTGACAATTTGTTTTTTCTATAACTTTCCCATCAGTGCCTGACAAAGCTGGCAAGGGCCAGTGGGACTGGGGGCTGTGCACATGCACTGTTTGAAAGCATTTTTCTCTCTTTTACTTGGAAGAATGAAGAAGTCCTTTGCATCCTTGTCCAGGTGTCTGCTAAGTTTTAGTCTCCCAGAAACATTTGGGCCAAGCACTGTTCGACTCTCTAAAACACTGCAAGCTGGGCCCTGATCTGCCCCTCATAGCACTGGTCAAACACCACAAACATCTTTTTCAGTCACCTTAGCAGGACTGCAGTCAGCCTCCTTCCCCAACACTGGGGACACAACAGGGAATTCCTCTCCTCCATAATGTGCATCCTCTCGCCCTGCTCCATTTGTCCTCTTCCCCGGCAGAAAGGCACAAGAGGAAGGTGTAATGTTGAGCCAGCAGGCAGGTTCAGGCACTTGCCTCAGGTAAATGGTCTTACAAAGTGCTCTGTAATTCCGTGAGTCACATTGGGTTTAGTGTCAAATGTCTTTGAGAACTCCATCTGCTAAAGCTGTGGGCACTCAACACTTCTGGATAACCAGAGATTACCATGTCACCTTCTGAAAATGCTTTCCCCTTATTTTTTTCAGCTTCTTCTCCACAGTTAGACCACTCGTGCACCACATTTGCTCAAAGCAGCAACAGCATTCCACACCTCCAGATTCTGCCCAAAGAGAGAAGGTGTGGATGCTACACAAGTCTATCCCCCGACTCTTGACAATCCAGTACAGGCTTCTGAAAGCTGAGGTCATTATTTGCATGCAGCCATTGCATAAGCAAATAAGGTGTTTAAGGCACCTCTCAGAATGGGCTCTGAAGATTAGTTAATGTTTACACAGCCCACTGAAAATTGAAATGACTGCTACATGCTAAGTATTACCATCACCAGGGATCCATTTAAGTCAAAACAGGGCAGACATTGAAGGAAACAAAACTTATTTTTTCTGTCCAACGCAATTACTGCCAGACTTATGCATGCTAAAAACACCCAATAACCCATCTAACACAGTAAATTAATGTTTATGCTATTAAGTTTAGACAATCTTAAGCTGAAAGCTTTTCAAACTACAGGAAATTGCATGTTGCACAGGGACAACTGTATACAATTACAGTGATTTCATAAAATGGCAGAGATATAAAGCAGAAACTGAGTGGCCGGCAAGGCTTCTAAATCACACAGATAACAAGTATGTCCTGGTGGGCCAGGAGTCTACATCTTTCCCACAGCTGTTCCTAGAGACAGGAATTATATCCATAATCTAAAAATTCAAGACAGCTCAGTGCATTACACACCTGTATCTGTGAGGCAATGACAGACACGTCATTGATCAGCGTGTACCATTACTGCCATTGTGGAGTCACCGTATATCAGACAGATTTATTATTGCCCCATTTTGCACCCCCACCTGACACTCACAGTAAAAGCAACACCAAAAAGGACACGGAAATATTTGGATCAACCCATGTGTTTCTTTAGGATGCAAAAGCTCCAAAGAGACACAAAGAGCACAAACATGAAATGCAAGGAGTGCAATGTTCCCCCAGGCAGAAAGTTCCCAGCTGCTTTGCTAAAGGCCACAGCAATACGTCTGCTTTATGCTTGTTTTCACGAAGGATTGTTTAACAGTACACTTAGTGCAGCTCGGCATTGACACAGCAAACGTCATCTTAATACAGCCTGGGTAAAGCTTTCAGCTTACCAAGTCCTGCTGCACGCTTTGTCAAACATCTGAAGGACTGCAGTGCCTCTGACTCTTTTCTGATGTCTTGCAGGTACAGAGTCGTATTGAAGGTAGTTTTCATGAATGCAAAACCTGGCAGAGGCTTGTCTAAGAGCTATCAGTCCTAGTTTTTTACCTTATTCATTGTACTGTTCACAGCACATTTTTATTGGCAGTCTCCCTTCCACTAAACAACTCCAGAAGTGTCATTTGCGCACCAAACGAGGGTATATTGTACCATTCAGTTACATGTGGTAGATTATCAGGTTGTGTATAGCAGCTAAGCAGAACATCGACAGCTGTGTAGCTACATCTCAGCTGAGACTAAAGAAGTCTTGTCAGCAGCTCTGATCTTAAAGTAAATACACTGGAAAACTTAGCTCCAATTAGGCTGAGGCTGATAGAGTTTTCTTGAATGAACACTAAATGAATGTGGCCGATAACACCATCTTTGCAAAATACCTTGTTTGGTTTGTCTTTAAAAGATTACATTTTCAAGATAAAAATGTCCTGACTTAAAAGTGATATGTCCCTGCTGTCCGTGTTCACAAAAACCTGAATTTTGTATTTTAAGCTGTTATGCTTCATTAATGTGAAATCGCCACCCTGCATCGCTGACATACTAGCCGAGCTCCAAATGACCTAATTCATTTTTAATATTTCATAGTTTGTTAAAAGCTGTAATGAGAGATCACTAACACGGCTCTGACACTCCCTGTCACGAATCAAAAGATGTAGGGAAAAGGTCATGTACTTACTAACTGGCACCAAACCAAATTCATCACTATGAAATGAGAACAGAAATGAAGACTGCATTTCCCATTATGCTTCTCTCTTTGTAAGAGTATCCATCAACTTGCATGACACCAAAAGCAGAATTTATTTATATGCATGTCCCCCAATAAAAGGTCAGAGAGAAGCAAGAAAGAGAAGAAATAAGGATTGCAGCCTTTGCCTAAGCAAGTAGTTCCTTCCCTTTAAAGCACACTCAGCAGCAACAGCCTTTGAAGACCAAAAGGAGAAACAATTCCCAACCACATAAAGAAACTAACAAGTCCCTTATATGGCTGAGAATTGCAAAGCCATTTTTTTTCCACAGCCAGAAAAATTAGAGCAAGAGGGGAAAATAGAGCAAACTTTAAACAGGCAGCTCTCTGAGCACCGGGGAATTCACACAGGCACATCATTCCAGCTTTAAGAACTGCCAAACACTTTCTTCTTTAAAGGGAAGGAGGACATTACACCAGGTGAGTCCCTGAAATCTAGATTTTAACTCTCCTGTTGTAACTATGGATACCCAGCTTTAAAAACCTTTTGTGATGTAGCAGTACACCAGGCTCCCTTATCTCATCGCCTGGTGAAACGCCTCCATCTGAAGTTCCCTAGTGTCCCTTTATCTCACAAGTCACCCATGCACCACCGCAAGGTTTTGCCAGCTCTGGGACTGCACATCCAAAGGAGCCCTCTACCCTACCCACTGCATCTCCAGCCTGCCTTTCACCCTCCCACAACCCTGGCACAAACGTTGCCAGCTTCTCAACCGGGAAGGCAACTAGACTGCCTCGTATGTTGTTCCAAATAACCAGAGTCTCTCGCAGGCAAGGCGCAGGAGGCTCGATGGTTGATCCGGCCCTGCCATCTCCCCTCTGCAGGAGGCGGAAAGGTCAGGCTCCCGTGCAGCGTCGATACTGAACTCTGAATGGCTCGGCCTGGCCAGTCTCTAAATATAGCCGGGCAGAGGAAGGGCTGTGAAAGTGGGTGGGGAAGGGAGCGGAACAGAAGCCAAATGAGCAATCAGTTAAATACAATAATACCATGTTGGCCCACCAGTAAGACCTCCCCTCTCTACTCTGCCAGGTTCTGCAGCAGAGTACTTAAGCACAGCTTCAGGATTAGGTCTGTGAATGCAAACTCACAGAACAAAAACACACTGATGGTTGATTTATACTTGCGGAGGGGGGAACACAAATCTGTTCAACAACTTATCTTCTTGAATAAATTTGAATCATACAGGAGTGACATCACTTCCACAACATGACAGCACATAAATCATCATCAACCACATGGCACTAACCATAAAACATGTGTCAGGAAGACACCAACATGGAACAAAATATCAGAGTGCTTTACATTGTAAACATGCAATCTTATGCATCTTCTGGCTTCTACTATGATCTATATATGTCAGGTGGTTTATTTCATTCATTTGCATCTCAATGAAGTCAATACAATTAACAAAGGAAACCTCATAGAAAATCTGTCCAAACAATTTCATCTGCATAAATATACCACAAATGAAGCACTTATAAATGTAAATATTTACTTTTCAATAAACTATCACATTTGATGCTGAGGTTAACTTTACAACAAATAAGCAAAGAGGGAATTTATTTCCACCATGGTTGCAAGCAAGCCCCAAAACAAATAAGATAAGAAAGAAGGAAGGAATGAAAAAGAAAAAAAAGGTCTTTCAATCCAAAAAGCAGGAAAAATAATCTCTTTCTCTTATTTGACAATGTCAGACCTGAAATCTTCCAGCTAATAAAAAAGTTCTAGAAGAGATTAGACTTTGCTGTAAACCAACAAAATACAAAAGACAGTCTGACTGAGGAATTCAACGGGAGCTTCCAACCTGCAGCTACAGATAGGACAAGCAACCTTTGCTTAACTGCTCCATTTAGAAACACTGTATCCTTAGAAAAGCCCTACACAGAAAACTGACTTGTTTCAAATTTTCCAAGAGGCCGCACTGTACTTTTATCTTAAGAATTACGTAACTAAAAGCAAAACCAGCTCTCTGATACTTTTTCTCGTGGATTAAGCGCACTTAGTCTCTTACAGAAATTGTTAATCTTCATTACAGGCACTGGGCTCCATGTGAGACATCTCCTATGGCAATTAGACTTCCCCTCTGTATAAATTCTATCTCAACTGGCAGAGAGAGAACCAGACAAAGACAAAGCATCTGGTTTATGCTGCTCATTTTCTAAAATTATAAATCACAATAAATAATGTTAAATAGAAATTATAGCCACAGCAAACACAAAATGCTGTTAAGTATCAGATGAGGTATGTTCTCGGCTCCTTGCACAATGTAGAATCATTTTGATTTACTGTTTTTGTTTCTTTTGTGACTGTTATTTGTTATGTTTTTTTGGGTTTTTTTAAACCTGCATATTGTTCAGCTGTCCTGGTTTTGCCATGGTGATCAGTATGTGCTTTGTGGGCCTGATTCTGTCTTGCTGAAGACAACTGAATCTTTGTCACTGATTTTTCAAAGGAATCAGAACAGATCCCTCTCACTATAACTTCTATTCAATAATATTACTGTTAATCTTCTACTTAAAATATTGGTACATCATTCTGCATCAGTAGGCACCATTCTTGGGCTGATACCAGCTTGTTTAGTACAGCTCTCTTTGTAAAACTGTTTTACTTCTAACCTTCCCTTTGTTACTCAATCCTGCCCATATGAGTGGGAAAGCAACTGCAAAACACCAGTACAGGAATACTTGGAGTATAGGCTCTGACAATATCTGAGTAAATCACTGTTCTCTGTCTTCCTTCTCTGCCCATCTGCAGTCTTTGGTATGGAACAACTATATCATAAAAGCTCTTATTCACACATGCTTTTGATATTACACTATTTCATCACATACAGCTGTAGCTGATGAGACTGTTACAAAACAATTTTAATGCAGCACTGGAAGCAAATTCTTGAGACATATTAACTATTTTCCTCTACATACAATTCCTAGTACTAAAATTCTTTTCTTCAGGAGAAGAAAAAAAAAAAAAAAAAAAAAAGGCTATTTGTTTTTTAAAAAAAGTCTGCTTCTCTTCCTGGACAGTCCAGAATGGGGTTGTTTGCAAGCAGATTCAGTCTCCGTCTGGAGTATAGATAGTGGAGAATTCAATTCCTATCCCCCCACCCCCCCAAGAAATTGAATTAGAAAATGCTGCTTGTAATTATATGCAAAGGGAATACTACACAGGCTACTCACAGCAAGACCTGAAATGAACTCAGACATCCTACTTGAAATACATCCTTTCTTATTTGTTTTTTAATTCATGGAAATTTAAGAACTGACAGTCTGATGATTTTTACCAATACACTTGAATTCAAGTGCAAGCATACCATCATGCTTTCTTTGAAAGGACTTCATGCATTAAAACCGAACCAGTTCATTTCTGAACCACTGCACTTTATTTTGAAAGGGCACCTTTTATAAGGCATTCTAAACTATAACTATTAACACACTTGTCACAGCAAGATCTTTGTAGCCTCATCTGGCAAATGCTTGCATCTTCCATCTTTTGTTACAGAAAGAAAATATAATATAATAGAATATTATAATATGTAAGCATTTGAAATAGTAAAAATTTGAATATTATTTTTCCACAGGTGTGGTCTGGGTTTTGTTGTTGTTGTTTGTTTTTTTTTATTTGGTGCTTTCATTTGTGGGTATTTTTGGGTTGGTTAGTTTTTAATTTAAACAGGCTTGCATTGAGGCAACATATGAAAGGAAGATCAATCAAGAAATTTAAGACCATTTTAATACATATCATCATGTCCCTTACAACAACAAAAGTATTTTTATCCAAGCATGCAAGGATAAATGGAAAGCAAATGAGTTCATATATTCCTGCATTTTGCAGAGGAATACAACTTTTATCTTCCTTATTGTTTAAGCCAATCGGCAAATACTAGAGCTAAATATTAATATTACCATCAAAATCATAGCCAGGCTGAAATATTTTTAAATGGCATTTAAATGGATTCGTATTCCTCTTGGGCAGCTCTCTGAAGCATTTAAAACATGCTGTGATATACTGAATCAAACAGGGGCTAAATGTGAACAAACCTCATTCCTAGAAATGCATTTCTCTATTTGCGTTTGCCTTTACTTTGGCACGATCACATGGGCTCCAGCTAGACTTTTGAGCTCTGGCAGCGATCCAAGCTGCAGATGGTTGGAAATGCAGCCTGAAATCAGTGTGTGGTTGATGAATTACTCCTTACACCTGACCCCTGCTTCACACCAGGCACCAAACACAATCCGAACACTACCAGCCAGAGAAGCCCTGTCAGGCATCTCCGTATCTGGAACGCTTTCTTCAAGGCCTTCTGTATGACCAGATGGCCAAAAGCGAGGAATGCCGTAAACCCGCTAAACAGAAACGTGAGCGCCTAAAGACCACGGGATTGGTGAGTAAAAGGTGAAGAGAGGCAAGAGCTTTGCACCGATTCCAAATGCACGCTTTCTAAAAGAGAGTGATGGAGGAAGGTATGCTCATGCTACTCAACTGAAGTAAGTCCCCAATTCCCTCACGCCAAAAGATGCCCCAAAAAATGCCAAAAAGGAAACATAACACACACCCATAAGAAAGTGTTCCCATAAAATCACTGTATCCAACTTAAACTCTTCTGAGTATACCTGTTTGAACTCACTGTTTTCTACTCAGTTGGGGCACGTATCTGTCATTCCATGAACAGGTCCATTAAGCCCTCTTGCTTGCAGGTCAGTCTGCATCCCTTTCACAGCTACAGACATGAGGTTTTATTCAGGCAGGTGTTGGGAAATCACACTTCTTCCTTTTGCACACGTTCACACATGCACCAGGCATACAGAGATGAAGAGGTACTGTGTGTACTGTAAACACTGCCTCTCGTTTTGGGGTCTTTCTGCCATCTGACTGGGTTACAGAGTCAACACCACGAGAGTTAAACTACCAGACACAAACCATTACTAATAAGTAGGAAATATCTGGAGAATGCATGAAAGCAAACCACACGGAAATAGCTGTTTAACTGGCATATTTTTACCCCGAGTACAGGTATAAAGATCGTAAACCAAATAATTCCTGTCGACAGGTAACTGGGGCACCTTCTCCTTTCTACCCGAGTCATTCAGGTTTCTTCAGCAGACTGTTTGCAAAGAAAGCTGACCCCAGCAAGAGGTCTAATCATAAGCTGCAGAGGACAACGATAAAACACATCACCTACTAAATCAAGGAGACTCTTTCAAATATATTCAGAGTTAATTTTTTTTCCCCTTTTTACATCATTACATGATATTTCATATTGCTTATTTTTGTTTTCTTCTGTGCTAAATGGCAAAGAGAAAAGAATTTGCTCTGGCAAGCAAGAAACAAAAGAAAGAAATTCAGACCATAATGCAAGATTTGGCATCATTAACATTCTACGTGACAATTTGCAACGTACTCCTGTAAACCAGTTGTTTGAGTAGTTACACCATCAGAAAGGATGCAACTAAAGAATTTCTCTTAACATCTCAAACTAAAACAAAAAAGTACTACAGAGTCTCATCAGATATACATGAGCTGAACCACCTCTCTGCAATATATTTTGCAACAAGAACACAACACTATGCTTCACTTACAACAGTAAACAGAAACACTTACTCTGAAATGAACTCCTAGGACAATTGGACTCTCCCCCTACTCTCAGCATCTGCCTAAAGTTCCAAAACTGTACGTTCAAACTGAAGTTGTCAGACAGCGTCACAGCAAAACAGAAATAAGGTTATGTCTTGCCTCAAACTCAGTGCTTGTCCTTAAGAGACATATTAAATTCCTTGCAATTGTCTCATATGGATTGACACCCTCCCCTTCTCTTTTTTGGATGACAATGGCTTTTCCTAAACCTGAAATTAAAGTTCTAGCTTCAGTAGTGGCATTTGATAATGAAGGAGCACAAGTTAATGGAACGAGTGCATGCTTTGTGTTCCACAAAAGGCCACAAAACACTAAAAAGTTAAAGCAATCAGACAAACATATGGAATCCATTTTTTCTATTTATAATCCCATTACCCATATAGCTATTCATTTACACCCTTTCTGCACAACAACATGCTAGCCATGTTAGAAGACACACACACAGGCTCTAGGCTGAAATCCTGCGCAGCTCCATGCTCCCCCGTGAGAGGGACATGATGTACAGTAATGCAGTACTTCTCAAAGGAGAACCAAGGCAACTTCACCAAACAAGCAAAAGCAAAAGCAGCACTTCACCCAAACATGCTGGGGAACATGAATTTCCAAACTTTGCCTGTTGAACACGGTGCCACTCTGAATTTCAGAAGCTGTACAGAAATGCCATAAGAAAGCCTAGGATTTCTTTCTTAATTATAAATGAATGTGCACCCCCCTACCCCCCCCAGCATGCATGACTGTGAGCATAAAAACACATTCTTTCTCTAGAGCTGAATCCTACCATGCTTGGTACAAAGAGCAGTTTTTGGAAAATAAGAAGCTGAAGTTCTCATGCCGTCTGGAATCATACAAAGGTTTATTTATATGTGTTGCTCCAATAGGGATGATAAAAGATACAGGTCTCCACCACAAGATTATTTGATTACCCAACTATTAGCTTTAGACATACAATGGATCTAACTGCTTTAAAACGTCCCAGAAGCTGATGGCTAGCTTTAAGGTAACAAAATCCAGATGCTGCCTGTCTGCACTACTTTAAAGTCTTATGGTCTTCAGAAGAGAAATACTTGCATGTGTGTATATGTATGTGTGTATATATATATGCACACACATGTATGTTTGTTTATTATTTAGAGTTTATGTACGCCCTTAACTGTGGATCAAGAAAAAAAAAAAAAGGCGTATAAAATGTATTACCAATTTGAAATTTTACCTGTCCTTACTATAACAGTGCAAGTGTGCCAAGACTGATGCACATGACTTTTCACAGGGTTGATAATTTTGTATACCGGCTATAAAAATGTATTTAAATTATTTTTTAAAGTAAGGGGTTAAAAAAGTCATGGTACAGAAAAGCTAGTTTTCTACTGTAAGCTCAAATATAAGATTAATTTTCTCAAAAAGCTTATTTTACTAAGTTAAAAAAATGAAGAAAACAAGAAAGAAAAAGGACAACTGGCAAAATGTAAGCTACATGAGTAAAAGGGATGGAATGTCCAATATTTCTCCTCCAATACTTGAGGCTATTGTTCTTTCAAAAAAACACCATCAATTGTTTCATGTCCTTGGCTTGCCAGGTTTTGAGGAATAGCATCAGCCTGCGTCCCCCAATCCCCCAAACAGTTAAAGCTATAGGCAATATTGCAGTCAAGCTAGTGATGGGCTGCTGCTGCTGCAACAGCAACATTACACACTAAATGGTCACAAAGGTAAAATGCTACTTGGATTGACCTTGAAAGGAAGGCGGGGAGAAATGATAAATTGCATGCCAAAATACAAAATTTAAAAAAGGATGAATTTTATACCAGTAAAGTATCTGCGTGATGCAGCGAAAGAAACAGCAGAGCAAATAAGTGAGAGGTAACCCTGCCATGAATTACGAGGCTGTAATCATACTGAGTGCTTCTGGTGTCATCACAACTCCAACCAGCCTGAATCGCAGTTTTTACAATTAGTTAATTTATATAATGCAGTAGTCGGGCTATAAACGTTAACGGGAAAGTAATTTTTATTAACAAAGAATATAATTTATCCTTTCACAACCGCAGCCAGATCAACGTGCTTCAAACCAAAAGTCTGGAGAAGTCAGCCTCCCTTGTGGCACTTCACCACACACAGTTGTACACATCAAATGTCCCATGTGTTAAATTTGCCACAGGAGTGCAATGTGTATATGTGCATGCAGGTCCATATGCAAGTGTGTACGCCTAGCCTTGGCTTTTCCCTCCTAAAGAATGTTCATTTATTTACTGAAACTGTTAATCTGTGGCTGTGGATGTGTATTTTTTCCTTTTTCCTTCCTCCAAATTCAGTGTCCTGACAGGGTTTGCAAACTTTCGGTTTAGGGCTTTCTTTTGTTACTGTCCTTTAGTCACACAGGAAATCTTTTCAGAGAGCAGACTATTATACAATGGCATTATAAAAATAAGGCTTTAATTAACTAACTCATGGCCAGGTAGCATAGACTTCACTCAGCCTCTCTAGGAGAGGCCGGCCTGTTTTCCAATCTGCTGGCATTTAAAAAATTATTAAGAAAAGAAGAAAGAAAACGGAAGCGTCCACGCTCAGATACACTCTCCAAAAGTAGCTACCCTCTATTTCTAGACCTTTTAAGTGCACCAGAGTACAGCCATATCACCCTCACTATTTAATGAAATATTAAAACCAGTGCAATGCACTGAAACAAACTCCACCAGATTTACAGACGGTTAGCTCTGAGCTCTCCTCCGAGCTCCACAGCATCTCCTTCTCAGCTGATTAAAAGTTTGAATTGCCACAGACAGCTTTTCTAACAGCAAAATGCTTTTAAGCTGTGAATAAACTGTAGAGATCACTGGAAGACCCACCAAAAGTGTTTTGTGTCCGATGCCGTTCAGAGCAATCTTTATCCCATGCCATAACAAACACACTACCTGCCCGCTGTTACGATAGCGTTAACTGCACTGTTCTCCCCAAACAATAAAAGGAATTAGCCGACGCCAGCAGCCCTCGGGGAAAAAAAATAAATTAAAAGAAATAAAGAAATAAATGAGAGGGCAGACAGTAACCTTCCTGCCTCTCTCACGCCTGCTTTCTGCCTACCAGCTCCCCTCTGCGTGACAGCAAACCCGAGAAAGAGACAGAGAAATCGCCAAAGAGAAGAGGCGAGCCCGCAATCCGCGCGGCTCCGCTCTCCATCCCCCGCCAGGCGCCCGGCGCCGCCAGCCCTTACCTTGGTTTGGAGATAGTGGGGGTAGTAGTAGGTGTACTGGGGGTACATTGGCTGCTGGTCCAGGCGTTTGCCCATGTAGCTGGAGTCCTTCTGGCTGGTGCGGGGAACTCGTTGGCAGGGTCTAGTGCCCCAGGGCCTTTCTTCCTCTCACGCCGCTATTCCTGACAGCGCGGGCGACAGAGGAGGCTGCCGAGACTTCCTCGCCGTCTACCGCGCGCTACTTCCAGCGCAGCCAAAAACGCGCCCGCACGAACATATACGTGTGTGTGTCCGTGTATGTGTGCGCGAAGGGGTGTGTGCGGGTGTGGGTGCTTGGGTGGGTGGAAGCCCCGTGCCCGGGTGCCCGCGGCGGAGCAGCCCGCCTCCCCCGCTGGCAGCAGCGTGCCTCCGGCGGTGCCCGCTGCCCGGCTCGGGAGGGAACCGTCCTGCGAGAGGAGCCGGGAAGACAGTGCAACTCCAAATCTCCGCAGAGCCGCCCGCTCGCTCGCTCTCCTCGTCCTCTCCTCGGCTCGCCCCGCTCT
>VYXD01005456.1:811152-823182 GCA_013397195.1 Hylia prasina
TTTTTTTTTTTTTTTAATGAGAAAAAGTTAACGATAGGCAAGAATGGAGGGTCATTTCAGGCGACATTCCATTGCTATCAAATATAATAGATTCTGCTTGCTCCATACTTATATCCTCCCCAGCATGCCAAGACACATTTCTTTTTGTCTCTTTCATATCTGGCAGGCTTATTTGTCCACTAAGTAACACTTTACCTAATGCTGGCTGTAAATAAGGCCTGAAGGAGCCTTTGATAACAATTTCTATTTCATCTCCTAATAGACCGCCTTCTAAAACATGGTACAATTATGGCACTATCCTTGCAATTTTGTCCAAAACTTCATTCAAAAGTGTTTGTAAAAATAATTTTTCATTACAACTACTAGAAATTTTATGGGTTTGATGAAATCTCAAAAATTACCTAATTTTTTTTTTAGTTTAGTTCAAATTTGATTTTTTATTTTAATTTTTCCATAGAAATTCTGCCTTGACCCAACTGCAATAAATATTTTCCTACTTAGTTCCCCTGAAAAAGGAAAAATCAAAGTCTAAAAAAAAGTCTCTAACATATTTTCAAAAATATCTTAAGCAAAACCTCTTTTTTATCTCTACACATGCAGGAAAATATTATTTAGGAAATATACAAATGAAATACCCCAATTTAAATCAGTCTCTAGGGATATGTGTTCATCAGTTGTTTGTTTTTAACTGAAATTCATGACTGGGAAAAGCAATCTGCACTTTAGCTTGTGCCAGTAAGCCCTACAGTAATTCTGAGTCTATTCAGTCTAAAGTATTTTATAAATAAAGAAAAATCACAGGTTGGAAGGAACTGTAATCTTCAGCCATAACAAAATGCTATTCTTTTCCTTCTCACCTAAACACAACCGGGAACTGAAGTGGAAAGCACATAAAAACATGTACCAGGACTGCTAGTGCCTTCTTATCAACATGTAAAGCTTCCCTGAAAGCATTACAAGAAAAATTGTAAGTGTCCACTAAATATGGAATCAAAAGACTGTGTGTAACGATTCCCAACAGAGGGGGAATTTCCGGCTCTCAAATTCTGTCTCACCAAGATAGGGAGAGAATGCATAGCAAATAGAGAAGTACAGTACTGGGAGTTGGGCAAAAAGTTCCATGTGCAGGTAAGCTGCAGACTTGAACCAATTCTCCGTTTTTCAAATCAGTTCACTCTTTTATAGGAATAATGACATTTTTTTTTGTAATGGACAGCTTCCATTTGCCACAGAACCAATGCAGCCTGCCGTGCAAAATCAAACCTTATGTCACACTAGATTACTGTCCATCATAACCAAAGAAAATGTATTGAACTGAATATATTTGGTTCAGGAAACCTGTATTTTGTCAGCTGCAGTATAGCTCATTGTCCTCTAAACAGTACCAAGCCCATTCTGAACAGAGTATACTGTAGAAATGTTTAACCTCCTAATCCTGGACTTGTACACTTGCCAGAAAAAAAGGGAGGGTAATACCTGACATCTAACAAAAACAGGGTTAGGACTGACACTTTCCTGTACCAGAAAAAATTCTTTGGGTAAGAGATAATTTATTTCCTGAAACAGAAAAATGCTAATTATAGTTCAAATCTTCCCTGTTTTTCCTCTACAATTTGTTTTTTTTTTTTTCCTTTGGCTTCCTCCCTTCCTTTGTGCATCTTTTCTTCAGTCTTGTTCATCAAATATTTTTTGCCTTCAAAAAATCTCATCTCATCTGAAAGTTATCTGGCTTGAGAATAATTTTCCTGCCCTCTTTTATGTATTCCAGCTGGAGTTTTTAATAAAGCACAAGGACTCAAGGCTACTGTATTTTTATTAGGAGATGGTGGAAACTTTATAGTGATTTCTCTTCACATTCATCCCTATTGTTCTAGCCTATTTACCACTCCCAACATCCCATTCCCAAATAGTTTTTACTCTTTAATCCTTCATCTGTCTTGTTTCCTCTTTTTTTTCTGTCCCTGCCTAACTGCCTGTCTTGCCAGCACAAGCACTTACTTTTTCTCAAATTTTCTCTTCATTATTTTTTTCTGTTGCCCCCATTCCTCAGCCACAGATGCTTTAGGCTCCACTTTCTTACTGATGTTGCAGTTCTTTGAATGTAGAACAAAAATATTCATGGGGGGAAAAAAGATACCACTGGACTATTCTTTTTAACTTGGAAATCCATCCTGATGGAAAGAGATGGGAAGAGAGATCACAGTGTGCCGTAAACATCTAAATTCATGTCAGCCAAGGTGCCTTGGCAGGGTTGTGGACAGAGTTAAAATAAAGTAGAAGGTGAGAATATTAAGTTCATTAACATAGGAAGTATTAGGTCTCACAAACTGAGGATCCAATCAATCTCACCTCTTACTGATTTCTTTTCAATAAAGGGCTTTAAAGACATTTCTGCTAAGTACAGATGTACACAGGTTCCCTTCTCCTCACAATTGCAAGTTGTACATCCCTGACATCAACATGCTTGTCTTTTCAGGATCCTATGGCAACAAAACATATATCAGCTTAAAACCTTAAGAGCATTCTTTGCCAAAGAATTCTCACCTCATACAGCAGGATAAGAATTACAAGCAGAAACCACTGAAAGTGAGTAGGAGTTAAATATTAATCTTTAGATATAGTTTTTCAGATGAAATACTGACACAAATTCAGCTTGCAGATAACTTGCACTTTGGCCATTTGGTACATTCCCATCAAGCGAAAGTAGGTGTTTCTGTACTGTGAAGAGCTTGTAGGAGAAAAAACCTAAACAATAACTTAATTTCATTTAATTGGGAAATTGTATTGTAGCAATAGATATTTGTGCTAGTCGATTACTTGAATGTTTTATCAGAAGGGCCAGGAGTTTTCTGTCACTATGGGGCTTGACATTTCCCATGGTCTCAGACTTTCATTGGAGTGAAACCCTGATTTGTCAGATCTGTAGCACTGCAGCCAAATATTTCCATCCAGCATATCACATGTTCCCTTCGAATTCATGGTGAGAAATTTCAGTCAAACCGTTTGTCCTTTTCCTGTTTCTCAAGAAAGATCTAATTTTTTTCCCTGTTTTGGAATAAGGTGTTGCCAAATGAAGGCATAAATAGCCAAGCTCATCTAACAACTTCTCCTTGGAGAGTGGCTGGAAGGAGCCTGAAGGAAGGCAAGGTTCCTTAGAACACATGGAAGAGGGACCAGAAATTTGCCCAAATGGGTGACTCATTCAACCTTTCTTGTGAAAACTTTCCAGGTTTGCCCTCATGAGAAACACTTGAAAAGGCACACTCCCTGCATCCTCAGCACACATCTCCCTCAAGTCCCTATGCCTGCTTCCCTCCCAGCTTCCACAGACCTCTGCAGACAGACAGGGAATGGCTCCTTCCTCCCAGGAGCAGGAGCTATACAGAGCAGGAGGCAGGGATGACAGGCATGGCAGGAGATGCTGGCACACAACTCTAACAGTACTGTGAGGTGTTGCACTATCTCTGCTGGGCTCTTGGGGTGCTGCCCAGCACTCACTGAGGTGAGGAGGTGCGAAGGAGAGGGCACCAAAGGAGACTGAGGAGTAAAAGAGGGATTTGCCTTGGTTACAAGGCAAGTAACCAAGAGTGAAGACAATATATCAAGGCACTGGTGGTGTAAAAGGACCCCAGGGTGAGTAAGCATTGCAGTCTGAAATGGAGAAGAATGAAATAGGGATCTCAAAATACCTGTGGAAAATGGGACCTGAGATTAAGAATCAACTAAAATTGAGAATGAAAAAGCAGTAGTGATGGCAACCAGGTAGTTAAGACAATCCAAGTTGATTAGGAGGACTAGGCAGGACATGAGAGCAGCCAAAATGGGTGAGAACAGAAGGGCACAGACACATATAAGGAAAAAGAGGACAGTCCTTTTCCCTCTGCATCCTGGCTGTAATCCCCAAATTCCTGACAATGTCCACTCCTCCATTGTCAAAAAAAATCATCTACACCCAGATGCAAAGTGATCCAGCCCCTTCTAGCACTGGTCCACACAGACTATTAAAATCTAATACTGCCAGACTCTCCATGTCTCTGTGATAAATAGAAAGATTTCAACCTTGCTGACAATCCATTTGTCAATATGCCATGGGATGGCATTTTCAGGTTCCTTTATTTTTTAAAGCTAAAACCTTTTTCACACGTAAATTAAATTAAAAGAACAAGTGGGAAAATTCCACATGATCCCACATTTAAGGTTAATGAGTAATGGGATAATTATAACAAATAATAAAATGATAATGAGTGTTCACAGAAAAGCCCATTATAACTGCATAGACAATCACTGCTCTGTAATTTTATACCTTCTGATCACTTGACTTTGCAACCTTAATGCTTTTTAAACATTGTTTTTGCCTGTGTAATGATATATAACAATCTCCAGACACCATCTGCAGCCTTCATATTTCCTTGATACCTTTCAAACAAATTTTTATACTATGAGAAGAGGCAAGTGATTATCTCAATGAGCAACAACCAGGAGGTAGTGGGGGGTGCATTTGGTTGTTGCCTCTCTGCACATTCATAATTCCTATCTCAACAGCTGGGACCATACTACAAACTCCTGGGCTTGGTTCATCTTTTTTAAAGCCTCTATTTTTACAACAGTTTTGTAAAAAAAATTCAGATTCTGCAGTTTACTTCTCCCATTGTTCTAACAGTGGAAGCCAAGTTAACAAGGTTTTGGGACACAATTAAATACTTTATTCAGTTAGGGTTGTGGCTGAGAGCAAGGCACCAACCATTTCCTTCATTCCATCTGACACTGCACCGATTTACCGTAGTTTTATGTGCCGTCCTTCACTGCTGGACTCCTGCTTAGACACGGTACTAGGCACATTTTTTAATTGGAAAGAGGCCTTGCATGCTTACAGACTATCATCATATTTCAAGTTTACTGCTAGGAAAAGCCAATATTAATAAGGGCTGTTTTGCATTTCTTCAGGCGTTACATATTTTAGCTGCAAATGTCAGCTTTTAGCAAGCTCTTAGCTCTTCTTTCCAAAGTATTGTAATAATAATAATAATAATAAATGCCCCATAGGACTGTCCCAAATCCTTGTCACTCAAGCAACTCTGGGTCACCTTAAAGCCACTGCAAGTCCCTGAACATCTGCATTATTCAGACTAGAATCCTAATGTGTACCATATAGCAACCACCACTACACTACCTGCATGCTTATATGCAGGTGGTTCTCTTGGCAGCTGAGATTTCTGTTTGCAATAAAAGAAAAAAAACTGTTTGTAGTAAAGAGCAGACACTTTGGGGGGCCAGCTAAGTGAGCTGACTACCTGTGGAGCACACATTCTCATTTCCAGCCACATGACCCTGAAGAAGTCATTGCAGTCTGAGTGGAAAAGGGGAGTTAACACTAAATAATATTAGATAAGAGTCAATCTCTAGTCAGCACTCTTCAAACAGCAAGAGAAACATGTCTTAGGTGTAAAGTGAGAGATCAAGTAGGAGGTAACAGCAGTGAAGAATGACAGGGCAAACGAAAGACCCTCCCTGCATGCTTCTCTGAATTGGTCTTTTCTGTTATTAAGTTCTTGGCTATAAGAGAAAGGTGATGGATCCTGTGCTCTCACTGTCACAGCAAGTCATTCATTTGTTCTTCAGCATCACAAAGAGAAGTATATGAACTCCACCATATTTATGCATCTATTTTATGAAATAATTCAGTTGCTGCCTCCTTACATGTAGGAAACACAATAACACCTAATTCAAGAACTAGTCTTGTGACAGCATTAACCAGCAAGACAAAAAAAACAAAAAACAAAAAACCAAACCAAACCAAACCAAACAAAACAAAAAAACAAACAAAAAACCCCACCCACCAATGAGGTGATGTATGGATACTTAGTTGTATACCTCCTACAAAGATGAATGAAAGCAGATACTCTGATTTCTGATACGCTGCATTGAGAGGGACCATCTCTGAACTGAAATGATGGATGGCTCTCTATATACAAACACACACACAAGTAACCCATGACCCAAGTACACTGGTAGATGACAGGGTGCCATGGCACACTTTGTTCCACAGGACTGTCTGGAAGCGGTTGGACCTGGTTCAGCAGAACTCCCTCTTAAACATCACAATCATTTCCTGAACCACCTACTAAAACCCATTTCCAGCACTGGACTTTGCAAGCTGCACACTGTGCTACTCACTCCAGCTCTCCTAGGAGCCTCACAGTGCCTGTGGCTCTGCTCATACGTATGTGGCTCTGGAATACCTTCAGTGCTCAGTCCCCAACTCTGGCCTCCTCCTTAGAGCTGGTGGTTGTTGCACGTCTGCCAGCACGAATACCAGCACCTTTTGGCCGGGGAAGAAGTGTCATACCAAGCCTGGGATTTCTGGAATATGATACTAGGATTTCTACACTGGCCTAATGGAGCGTCTAAATTTCCACCTTATATAACACAACAGAAAGTATATTAAAAGACAAGTTGCAAAGTGAACAGCTAAAATTCCTGGAACACTGGAATTAAGACTGCTCATTCCACCTTAACTACATCCTTGAGTCTCTTCATTAGAAAAAACCTGCAGAATCTCATCTGATTCTAATGGGAGTCCCCTTGCCTTGTTCTCAGTGTTGAATGGGCACTGCTAGCCATATGACAAAATATTTCATATTTTATTTTCTCATCACTTTTTAATGCCATACCATATTTCCTGTACAGCATTCAAATTCTGCTCTAAAGACAGAATTATTAATGTTTGCACAGACTCTCAAGAAGGCTTTTTTTCACTATAGTGACAGTGTGCTTTGTAACACATGTAAATTTATCTTCCTAATGCCTGAGGAGATGGAGAACTGTGTTCATCCCCAGTTAACAGGTAGGCAATAGAGGCACATACAAAATTAGCCAAAAAAGTCAGCGCTGGATTTTAGTGCACATTTTAAGGAAGGGCCTACACTTTCAGAATACTGTGTATCATATGCTCAAAGCTCAAGTTTCTGCCAGTCATCAGCCACAAACAGAGTGACCAGTAGCAACAAAACCTTCCTGTCTTCCCCTATGGGATCAGCCCACCACACTGCAGCAGCAAGCCTCATGTATACCCTGGCAGCAGAGAGACGTTGGCAGGCAGGTGCTGCTCCAAGCCCCAGACCCGCATGCTAATCTCTCTCTTCTTGCTCAGTAAACTTAATCCTACTCTTTCAGCAGGTGAAAAGAAAGATTCCTAATGGGAAAGGATGGGAAATCTTAACAATAAGTAGTTCCATCAATCCTTTTCTATATATAAAATTAATGATACTGAATTGTAAAATTATCAGAGAATGAAGCAATAATTTTATGAAATAGAGAGTTAAAATAGACTCCAAAGGATTAACATCCACAGTAGATTATCCCCTCCATACTAAATTGGGTAATGGATTTCTCTGAATAGGATATTTCTTTATAGCAGAAGCGTGAGATATTCTTTTTAAAAAGATCTGTAATATCTTACTTTACATATGCCTTGTGTTTTCTTTTGCTACTTCCTTCAGTCATTTAGAAGTAGTGATCTTGACTGATGACACAAGGGCATATTGTTGTTGAGATATCTTAATATAATGGGAAGGAACACACAAACTACACATGGTCTTCTTTGGAAAGAAAGAGCAAAGGTCTCTGCATGAAGATCTCTGGTCACTAATGGAGTACAGTAGGACACAAGTAGGCAAAAATAGCAGTGTGGTTAAGATACTGGACTAAACTTGGAAGATATCTTCTGGTTCCTGGCTCTGCTGCAGACCTCCTGTGTGTCCTTGGATAAATGTCTCCTGTGAGGTTAATTTCATTTATGTGCTCATGTACATAGTAATGAGCCTCATAAACAGCCTATAAATATAATCACTTGAAATAATTTTTAAGGTACAATCTCTCATACTCAGTGAGGGATTTCATATTCTCTTGGGAAATGAAAAAGTGTTTTCTATGCTAAAGGCATGAGACTGGTTTGGAGCCATCTCTATTTCAGTGGCATCTGTGTGCACATTTAGATTTGGCACATGCAGACAATTACGATAAAGTCTGTATTATTTGCACTATTTCTCATTTTCTTTCTCAAACTGAGATTGTTCCTATTTATAGGAACTCAGACTGTAGGAAGCAAGGAGAGACACATGTATAGATGATGTTATCTTTGAAATATGTACTGGCTCTGTGTCATTTTTGTTCAAAATTCTTGGAAACATCCTGTAAAAATCTGTGTGCATGCACAACAGTTGGGATTGTTCACATAGACCGCACTGTAAATCACAGATTCATTAATACATCTGGAAGTTACACATCTCCCCACACAAAATATGCTTAGCTACACAATTCAGAAGTAAATTTCTACAGGAAGGGTGGTCCAAGAGCAAAGGCAGATGTGCTGAACCAAACCTGCTAACCACTGTGATATTTCACCATTTGTCATGCAAGGTACTGCTTTACTGTTTCAGGGTTGTTTTTTGGTGCTCTGGCAGCCTCTGTTACAGACATCCAGAAAGATCAGGTAAAAAACTGCTGCTCACAGCAGGTCTGCATCAGGTGGGCAGCAAATGCAATACACCATGGATCCTGGGACTAGCCAGCAAGGACAAATTGTGTCCAGGTTAGATCACCATAGGGCTCCCAGTTTTGTTTGTGGATCCTTATTCAGCAACTTCCTTTTCAAGAATTACCTCCTCCAACACATCTTCTTTGCAGTCGTTCACCCTCTGTGGCTTAGATGAAGCATAAGGTATCAGGAAAAAGTAAATTATGAAAGTAAAGTTTTTAAGTCTATATTTATCATCTGCACCTACTGCCTACAACTTTGCAAAAATACAACCACCTGCTTTCCAAGGTAGGCATGCCTTACTTGGGATGGGTCATTATAGAAACCTCTTTTTTCTTCTTTTTATTTTTTTCTTTACTTAATATATCCAGTTAAAAAGCTATGCATGTGCAGTCATTTTTCTATGGATCATTTATGGGCAAAAGAGAGTCCAAGTTTGAAAATTCACCCCATCAGGAATATGTTTGCCACAAACCAAAGAGTTTAATATTGGGAAAATATAACAGAAGATACTCTTGATGAAGAGCCAGGAACTAGTGTTCATTATTAATCTGTAAAGTAACTACTGTTACCCTTAAATCTCTATAGCATTCCTCGCATCATGTTACTGTTTTCATATAACTAGAAATGCCAATACCTTCATGAATCAGACTGCTACAAAATAGTCTAAGATTGTTAGAATACCAAAAAATTGCCACTCCTAATGAAAACGGGAGCAGGCAATAAGACAAAGTCAAGGACACAAGCAAAAGAGACCTGCTGTCTCCAAATAAAAAGCACTGAGGTGCAATGCAGCTAAAAACCTGTGACTGCAGGTACTACAAGAGTTGATAATTCAAATGTGATCACCAACATATAATCTATAAAAGCAAGTGCATAACTACTTTGATAGTTTGATAATTAAAGCGGATTTTTAATAATTTTTTTCCTGGGTGGGAGTCATCATGTATTACAGTCATCTAAGAGAATTCAAGTTCATTTAAGGGCAAAGGTATGTTTCTGGAACTACTCCTGCTGTTTGATCTGTCAAAGAATTAACAGCCTTAGCAGTTAGGAGCAGAAGCCTTACCAAGCAGGATCCTTTTCTAAGGGAAAGGAAATAAGACATGAAATTAAGCACCAGGGCCTCTCAGGAACGGCCTGAGCAATTTGTTAAATGCCTCAGCACTGAGATGTCCCAGTAACAATAAGGCTGTGGAAAATCAAGAATCTTGACACCCAGGAACTTGTGAATTCTGGCAAGTAAGTTATGTCTGCAGAGACGAAGTGAAGAAAGTGAGGATGTACTAATTGTCACATTGCAATATCAGAACATTATGAATAACATTCATAATGCCATTGGATACATTCAAAAAGAAGATTCCTGATACAGCAAAAAACTGCCCCTAATACTGGCTCATATTTTATTAAAGCTGAGGATACAGTGACAGCTCAACAGTAAACTGTATGTAACAATTACTCAAGAACAGGTTGTATAGAAGGCTTCAATAGTTTCTTGCTTGTATCCTTTTGGCTTTTTTTCCCTCTTTTTTTTGTTTTTTGTCATGTAATGACAAAGGACATTACTCATGTTCACTGAAATACCTCCAACTATACAAGCTGTGATCAGTAACACATTTACCAGCATCTCTCACTGCCCTTATATTGCTATTTTCTGTTTTTCAGGAAAATACATTCAAGACACATGCACAGAGTAAATCCAAAATGAGCCTTAAATAATCTTGTTCAGGGCAACAGAGAATAATGAGTGTGTCCTCAATGAGGGGCATAATTACAACAAGCTGTCAAAGGAAACTTTAAGAAGGTTGGGGGGCAGGGGGAATTAAAAGCTATTTACCTCTATCAAAGCAGAATGAATAAGGGTAATGAGTAATAACCCTGAGAAAATGACAACAAAGGGGAACAGTCTCAGCACCATGAGTGGGAAATTAATCAAGTTCCTCTTTTGTTAACAGGTGTTACACAATAAATTCCCTGTGTTCCACCCTGAAAAAGCATCCTTAATACCAGAAAATACAAAGTTCTAAGAAGTAAACAAAAAAAAATTGCTACCTTGTCCTTACAATACATCACTGGCAAATGTCTCTAAGCATCTTTTAGATCAATAGAATAAAAGAAATAACAAAGCTCAGTGTTTCATGGCATTTGGATTTAAAATTATGGGGAAAATCCAGTGTCTAAATTAACAAGCAGGCAATGGATTCATGACTAGGACATCCATTAGGACGAGACCAAAATACTTGCAGGAAGCACAAGGTAACAACAACTAACAAAGCCTCAGTGTGCCTACTGGAGATAGGCAAGCTTGGATATCTTGATTACATCTACCACACCTCAGTCCCTTAAGCCAGGGAATACTTAGTTCAAGTCAGAGCAGGACAATGCAGTTGTGTAAACACAAGACTGAAAATCAGGAAATCCTTAGTTCTAAAATGGGATCCAACTGTGCCCCTTTTTCCTGTCCACAAAAAAGTTAATGAAGCAGCCCAAGCAACCCGCCCTATCCTCCCTCCTGGACAGAAATAGGAGTGTATAACTGCCACTCTCAGGGAAGTACTGGGAAAATTAACAGGGATGGATTGAATAAGTTCACATCTTTAACATATTCTGAGGAAGCAAAAAGCACCATTAAGAATTAAATATTATTGAAATACTGAGTAGAAGATCTTTTCAAGGGGAAATTACTACATTTCCTTTCCTTATGTATTGATTACTCATTAATGCAGCAAAACCAAGAAAGATCAGATTTGACAGTTCTCAAGGAATGGTTTTCACTCTTACATATGCTCTTGATTTGACACTACAAATAAAAATGTAATTCAGTAGACCCCAATCATCTTCAAAAACTACTCCTGAGGGCCACAATTTTTGGACTTTCTCTGCAAATTATCTTCTCTAATGTCCATTCCAGCTTATTCTTACATACTCTTATGTACTTGAGAAAAGCATGCACAAGGATTGCTACTGCTGCTTCTTGTAAAAGTATTTTAGGACAATTCGTTTAGATGCTTAATGATTTCAGAGATTTTGAAATATGCTTTGCACTTTCAGATTTATCTAAACTGCTAAAAAATCTATTTATAGTTACTGAAATAAGTATAAAAACCTGGAAAACAAAGGCTATTTCTAAGAAAAAAACAAAACAAACAAACANCAATTTTTAAAAAAAAAAAAAAAAAAAAAAAAAAAAAACAACAAAAAAACCCCCCACAAACCAACCCAATCCCAAGAGTATTAAATGTTCTGTATGTAAAAGCTAATGTGAATGCCCAAAAGATCTGCATATTTGAATTAAAAGCTATGGAAAATGCAGATGAAGGTATTATATCAGATCATGGAACTGTGAGCTTGAAAAAAGTTCAGGAAGCAGAAACACAAGTGGGACAATGGCAAGGTCATTTTGCCCTTTATATCAAATGACATATTTACAAATTGCAGTACATTGAAGTTTAAAAAAACTCAACCAACCCAAAAAAAAAAAAAGAAAAAAGGTT
>VYXD01005456.1:823263-1020665 GCA_013397195.1 Hylia prasina
AGAAAAAACCACCACATAAACAAAAAACCCAACCAGCCAAACAACCCAAAAATAAACCAATACCAAAACTAAACAACACACCACCACCTTTTCTTCACTTTTTTGCACTTAGACAACTGACACAGCTGCGTTGAGGGATGTAGGTAGATGAATAGCAGTAGGTAATATAAATGAAACTGAATAAGAGGGCAGCATTTGGGAAGGGCCTCTAGAAAGAAAAGAACCATGTAGAGAAAACACGAGAACCCTTCTGCAGAATACAAGCACTACATTGCATCTGAGGTTTGCTCTTCTTTCAGAAGCTATTTGAAAATAAAAAAATGTTCTTTGAGTAACCACGACTAATTATTTTAAAAGGACAATGTTCCTGTACAAGAAATCTTAGTGTCAAGGTCCAAAGAGAAAGAAAGGGTTCTAGAAGGCACAAAGTCCAATTCACTTGCCAGCCAGGCACTTTCCTCCTCCATCTGTTTTGGAGAATCTCCCCCTAAAAACTTTCACAGCTTTTTTATTATGCAGTTTTGCTTCATGGTGAATAAATACAATTAAAAGCAATGGTATACAAATGTGGGAGTCTTGGGCCTTGGATAAGTCAGTGAACCTTGCAGCATATTTAGCCCTTAAGTGAGATTTCACATGAACATATACAACCTTTAGATCATGTATTATATTGTTTTGTTCACAATAAAACAGAGAAGTTGATCCAATCACACTAAATCCTGAAGAACCAATTCATGTCTGAAGCACACAAAAAGAAATCTCCTTTATCCAAAGTACACACTTAGAATGCATTCCAAACTTCCTGTGTGTCATTGGCCATGCTGAGCAGACAGGCCTGTGACTACTAATCTAATCAACCTGAGAGTGACTGTGAAACCAACAGCTGTGTCTGAGCAGTCTGAAAAATAGATACAGAACAAAGGGGAAGACCAACCCATCAGGGCTTCTCCCTCAAGTGCATAAACTCAACTTCAGTGGAAAGTATAAATATTTCATTCACTATTTTGTACTGTATTTCTCCTGGGATTTGTGCTCCAACTACTTTCTTTTAAAGGTGCATTAATGTCTTCTTTTAACAGCATCCCTTCTAAACTTTTCCCCTTGCTTAATGGGCCTGAAGGGATTAAACCCTTAGCAGAAAAGTGCATCTGTTGTACATAACATCACAGTATTAGACTATCATAATACCAACTCATTTATTTTCATTTTGTGGAAGTATACCTTCCCTTGAGAATGATGCTACAGGGTATATTTCCTTCCTGATGCTTCCTTTCATGTATTGTATGATATTAAGGAGAAACACTTATATTCAGACATCAGAAGCGCAAGGCTCACTTTTTGCCTTGCATTTTTGAGGCCACATTATGCCAGAAAGGTACCTAGGTTGGCCAGTAAAGAGCTCCAGAAATTCTGGCTGTCTCAGAGAATATGCATTGTATGTTCTTTGTGCTTACCACAGCTCTCTGGACACTGACCAGACAGAACTGACTTAAATTTGCCTTTGTTTTAGGTGACCTCCTTCCTGAGAAACTGAGCTTAAGATTTCAGTCAGGTCAGCTGTGGTCTAACTGAAACACCATAATAGTCAACACACTGAACACCATAATAGTCAACACCAGCCCAAACAGTGGTGCCATACTGGGCAAGGCTTTGTGTACGCAGTTACAGCCTCTGTAGTCCTTTGGCTTTGCATTAAACAGGATTCCCTGCAAGTACATCATAGTCTCCATCAAGACCAGGTCTCCAAAACAGCCTTGAAGTCAAGAAATTAGAAGGACTACAAGTAAAAACTGGTAACTACTCTTAGTTACTTTGGTCACTTAGCTTTGGTAAAATTGGCAAAGTTTACAGTTCTCCTGAATGGAAAAGATGTTACTTCATCTGTAAACTAACTTCACTCTGAGCCAGGTAAAAGAACTTGTGTATATTTTGTGCCAGAACAAAATGTAAGATGGACAAGAAAGGAAAAACAGTCTTAGGCAAAATTTTCCAGTGGCAGTTTTGAAGAAAACATTATTTGAAGCGAATGGAGGAGGATGTTTAATTCTCCTAGCAAACATGATAGTTGTCAGGAAGAAATATGGAGTCAATGTTTAATGGTTCAAATGGAGATGCTGGCAAGGAGCTGGCTTGGAAAGAGACAGATCTGCACTGGTTTTGATTCAATATTAATCTATGTTGAACTGAAAACCCTAAATGCTGGAAAGGGAAAAGGTAGGAAATTTTCCTGTTTCTTCATGCTACCTTTTTTGCAGGATCCTATACTCTTCCAGGTTTAAAGGCTTAAGAGAAAATTAAGATGTCTGGTAAATAACAAAGGCAGAGGATGAAGGGGTCACTCAGTCAGAAAGTAGATTATGCAGCCTGCAGTATGCTTGCCTTCCTCTAGTACACAAGTGTGTTAATCAATAGTTAGGATCTGTCTAAATGTGTAACAAACTTCACCTTTTAAGAACTCATATTATCCAAGAGGGGGGTTAATGAACATTAGCACAAAACAGAACCATGGTGGCAAAATCCTAAAATGACAGGGAGGGGAAAATAACACCAACTTGGAATCATTGCAGGCTTAGCCGCTGAATGATGCTGAGAAGGGCACAGTCCCTGTTGACTGAAACTAGAGATGAATTCAAGCCACACAGATTCCAGCTCAGTTTCAGACTTGCCATTATTTTTGCAACCCTGCACAAGTCAGCAATCTTCTGTGACTGGATTGCCCTTGCTGTTCTTCTCAGTGCAAACAGTGGAATAGTCTGCTCTGCCTAATGCACAGAATTACCAAGGAAGAAAAGGGTGCTTCTTTTCCCTGACTATCCATGACTTTCCCATTTACTGTAAAGCTTCCGCTATTAGACAGAAAATGTAAATGCATTTGACTTCCATATTGCAGCAATATATGGTTGTGTAATGTTTCAGTCTGGTCAGCCTTCCCAGTTGTCTTTCATCTTCCCTGCATAGCATCTGTTTTTCAAAGACAACAAACAGATTCTCTGCTGTTGTCCTGGGACAACGCAGGGACATCTTCCCTGAGGAAGACATTTTGTTGCTGTTTTGCTTTGTGTAAATTAGCAGCGACATCTTCTGAGATTTTTGCTAAACCGTTGGGGCTGTTTTTCCTTTGTAAGGTGTCTGACTAAAGTGTCAGCTGTGTTTTCACACTGGACAGCCAACACATACTGTTTTGTTTGTGCTTTCATTATGCTGAACTATGTAAAAACCAATGCACAGTGTTAAAGGCAGAGCATAATAGAACTGTATTATTAGCCTCAGCCTCTGAAGCATTTTCTTGTCTGTTTACCTCAGAGTATTGATAGAATACCTTAGTCAGGGTGGCACCTGTTACTAGATTCTCTTTTCCATATCACCATTACATGTGCAGAAAAAATACACAGCCCTGTTGTGAGATTTTGTGGTCTAATTTACTTTACTCTCAGCTGATAGTTCTCATTTATTTCTTGACATCATAGTATATCTAATATGGAAGCTCCTGAGACTAAGAACTTTACTAGGACATAAAAATTGACTATTTTTGGTTCTCCCTCCATTATGGAGAAACGTTCAATTAGAAATCCCCCAAAGACACCAAATCTTTAGTGTTTGGAATCTTGGCACTTTAAGATAATTAACCCATTTTGAATTGTCTCTTGTTAAGCATTGAGGATCAAATTTGCTTATCAGTTTTAAAACTATGAATACATTTCTCTCTCTCCCTCTCAAACTCCTTTTACATCCATAGAGCTATCCACACTTCTAATAAATCTGAGATGTATCCAAGACTATATTGATCTTCAGACACTGGCTGTGTATATTAATCTCCACTATTTTTCTCTGAGTGTATTTCACCCATTGACGAGGTAATTGGACCACTGGGCAGGTATAATGCTACAACCACAACTGTTTCCACAGAAAGCCCCTTTCTGATTGCATTTTAAGTTACTTTTCCCCAAGTCTCTCTCATCAATAAATGTTGACATTTTTGCAAAAATGGAGGATTACCTGAATCATGTAGAAAAGGAATATATGAAATTACCAGGCCCTTGTAATGGCTGGCCAGAAAGGTTAAAAAAGCAATAAGCACCCAAGTCAGGTAAAAGGTTTGAATATGTGTGTAATACGGGAATATTTACATAAGAACTCTGTTCTATTCAAATCTGAAATAAACACTACCATTCAGGTTGCACTTCAACTTGTCAGACTGATCAAAACAGAAGATGTGCATGTGAACTGAAAATTAAGAAGGAAAAAAAATTACATCAGTAATATGTAGTTCATCTTTCAAGTGAAGAAATAATGACTCTGCATGTGCTCCTTCCTGTGGGATGATGGCCACAGCTTTTGTGAAACACAGGCAAAGGTAAGACTGGAAGTGAGATTTGTTTTCTTATCCCTTAAGATGGCACATAACAGCTATCCCAAGGATTTCTAACAGGAAACAAAGGCTTAAAAAAAGTCTCCAAAGATTTCAAGGTAACACAGAAGCTAAACTTGAAAAGACTGCATCAATATTGGGTCAGTCAGACTAGCATCCCTCTCACTGCAGGCACAGTGTTAGCCTAATTTCCTTCTCACCAAAAGCCAGAAATCACCAGGTGGTGATGTATGCTATGCTTCGACAGGAAGATCATTTCATCATACTGCTGGGGTCAAATTCTGAACTCAGATGTATTAGTACAGTCCTACTCCATCAAAACCAGAAGAGCTGTTTCAAATTATTAAGTAAAAGAGAAATTCCAAACTCCACCTAGATATAAGGAGACCATTATTTTATTTTTTGAACATGTACACAACTATTTTAAGATGCCAAGTATGACCTTAAATTTAAGGAGACCTCAACATGCTTAGATCCCATAAAAGAGAAACTTGGCCTTCCTACATCCTCCTCTGTTCTCCTATCAGATCCTTGCCTAATTTCCCAACTCATGATCATTGCTCTTCAAACCCTCTCTCTCCCAACTCACTTGTAAGCACTGAGATAGCAGGAGCTGGAGTCAAATGAAATCCTAAAAGCCTGCCTCATGCGAGTCGAGGTCAGATGCTGAGCAGCCGGATCTTGCTAAATTCCTGCTGGCTGCCTTGCACAGCGGCAAGAAAGTGCAAACCAGCTGATTGACAGTGCCTGGCTCCTGCCTCATGCATAGATTGCTCAAATTAAGGACAATATATCTATATTGCAGAAAGGTTTCCTTAGAAAAAGGATTCTCTTTAACACTTTGTAATATGGCAGAATTGAGGACTCACGTGTCCTTTTGATTTGTATTTAAAAGCTTTAGCTTCCATTTTGGAGAAGCTGCCTGATGTAAATCCTTATCTCCCCCTTCCACAGTTTAAACCAATAAATTCACAGAAACCTGATGACATAAAAACCTGATGAACATATAGTTTCCATCTTTCCTCCTAGATAGCTGTAACCAATTTTCAGAGGGAGTATTTCATGTTCCTCAACTACTCCCATTGTTCTTTTCCCTAAGAAATTTTGTAAAGAAAGCTTTGCCCAGAAATGGTCATTTAAATAGACCACCAAGAGTAATGCAGTTTTCATTTTTCCTGAAGACAAGAATTGATTTTATTTAATCACAAATTTCATGCAAGCTATATTTCTGTATGTCAACCTTCTACCACTCCCCAATCTCTTTTCCAAAAAAATCTGGTATTTGCCATACCTAAGGATCACAACACACCTTGAAGTGATTTAACAGCAGACAGCCACTAGCCAAAAACAATCATTTGAAACTTCAGAAGCTACAGAAATTCATTGTTTCTTTTATCTGATTATAAGCTTATAGCTAAGATTATACAAAACAAATTTTAATAATTGCTAAAGAACAATGAGTATAAATGCAAGCTGTGTCTCACAGAAAAAAATTAAACAGTCTATAAATAGTATCTCAAAATAAAATGCACTAGCTACACTGTGCTAAAAAGAAATGATCCTGCTATTATTCTAGTGAAATATTTTATTAAAGCTCCTAAATTGTGATCCAAGGCTCTGGGATTCACCCCCAGCCAGTAAAGCTGGTTAGAGAGAGAGCAGAGACAGCTCACAATTACAGAGTTACCAGAAGAGCTCTTAATACTTGGACAACTCAGTCAGGGGTTCTGATGGCATAATCAAAATTACACCTAATTCTTTGTTCAAAAACCAAGGACTTTGCTATATTTCAGTTTTATTCAGAAAATAACAAGGGGATAAGTAGGGTTTTAAAAATTATATATATATATCAAATTCTACTTTTTTTTTTTTAATGTCTTCTCAGATTTCAAGTTATTTGTTAACACCTGTGAAAGTGGTTGTACGTAACCCCAAGAGTTACTGATGACTAATGAAATACTTCTCTGGGAAAATACAGAAATATTTTCAGTTCAAGTGTTTGTTCAGATGAGAGGTTTCAAGTCAGTTGGCAGCACTTCAGTAAAACCTCAGAAAGCACTTGAGCCCTTCTACCATCATAGCTACTCAATTCTTAACCCTTCAGCCCACATGTATCTTGACTTCAGCTTCCGTGCCACTAATGGGTATTACAGCTTTTAGCCTTTGGGGCAGCATCTCTTCCACTTCAAACTCTACAGGAAAAAAAGGCATCTGAGCACAGGCAAGGGAATAATGTCATTTCCGCCAGAAACAACAGTAGTCTCTCTTTTTTAGGATATCCTCACCCTCACATGTAACATTCAAGTGTCGTTTCTCATTTTGCACCAGTAAATCAACACCTACTTGGAATTCTAATCTTGGTCCCCACTAATTGTGCATTAAATTGTCAAAAATAAATTTTCCTCAGACTGTCCCTCCCAGGAACTGCCTGAGGGAGGACTTCTCCCTAAAAACCACTGAGAACAATTGTTTTTCCTATTTTTCCCTAGAACTGCTGCAATTCCTCCAGAAACATTGATAGTTTAAAAAGAAACAACACTCCTGTCACAGAAAGCATGTCAGCTACAAGCTCTTGGAGGCTGGGAGAGCAGCAGCGTCTGGCCCTGCAAGTTTGCCTTGCTCTATACTGTGTCTTAAGACAGCTGTATTGCCACTGGTGAGAAGAGAGAACTGGGTAACAGAGATCTTAGTTTTGCTCATTTTATATTCCTGTGTCACAAGTTGCCTGTAACCTCAGCAAACACCTTGTATGGCTTCTTTGCATTACTCCTCTCCCCTTGCCTGTGTGCTGCTTTTACTGCCAGCCCATCATTGCCTTGTGGCCTGCATCACCTCTTCTGCCCTTTTCTACTTCAGCCCAGCAAGGGCCTTGGGGACCCTGGCTCTCAATTTATGAAAACAAACCACAACAGCAGCCTCAGGGTAATTTCTCACCAGATAAGCAGGCTATCTTTGAGGTAATATTTTGAGATGCAACCACAATCTTCTTTACGAACCCCAAACTGGGTATCCAAGCACAGGGTTTGACAGACAAAGCCACCACATGAGCAAATGAGTTGTTCCTGTCCCTTCACTGGCAGAAACTTCCAATCCTGTCCAGATTACCCAAGCCAAATCCACACTCCTCCAGCTCTGCACTTCAAAGTATATTGTGGGGAAGTGCCTCAAAATGGAAAGAAAAAGTCTGAAGGGTAAACTGGCAGATCCATATTACTGGCATGAAAGCGAAGGGTAGATAAAATGTTAATGTACATATTTAGGGAGCTATATTGGAGACCACTATTTTAAAAGGTGGTTAGAGCTGTTACTCTGTCATGGCATTACAAGTGAACACCAGGCAAAACTAACATTACTTTTTTTGAAGTCTCCTTCACAAAATAAAAATTCTTCACTTTTTTTTTTTCCCCCTATGTCTATTAGAAATTCCAGAAGATAATTTCCTGGGTTTAGGATGGTAAACCACTGGCAGAAACATTTAGAAATACCTTAAATTTCCTATGGCATCAAATTCTTGGGGCTATTCCCTTTACGTGTTTACTTAGATTTGAAACTACAATTGTGCTTGTGGGTGGCTTATGTATCTCTCTCATTTTGCTGGTTATTTACAGCAAATAGAGCTCAAATAAAAAGGGCTTCTCCTTCTGTACCCTGAAATTAATCCTGGTAGGTGACTACAGCTCATTATAAGTAGTTTAAAAAGCAAAATCAAACAAAAAATCCCAGCATCCTCCCAAGTACAACATCTCCTTTTTGTATGGCAGGATGTCCACACGGGCAGGGAAAGGTGCCTCTTCAACTGGAATGAACTGTCACATTGATGGAAAATGGAAATTTGCTGTTTAAATCTGCAGGTGATTTGTACATCATCTGAAACATTACAAATTGCATTTCTCATTATGAGGAAAAACAAAATCACTTGGGAAATTAGTTTTACTTCTCACCTCCTTTGTGTTAAAAGCAGAATGTAAAAGTCTGAATTGAGAAACAGGAGTAATTGACAAACTATTTCCCAAGCAAAGGGTTATTATGGGAACACATAAAACTGGACAAGTGTTCTAAATTCATCCTATAAAAAAAAGGAGAAAACCCTTTTTTGTTTGTTTTATGCAGGTATAAAATAAAAATCTTTCTCTCCTACAGACTACAGACTTGAAAAGACACTCTAAAATGTTCTGTTAAGATCTCACTTATCATCACTGCTGAATTCAAATGAGTTTCAGACATACTGAACTATCACTTTGCAACATATTACTTACCCAGGATTACTTTAATTTTCATCCAGTGCTACTAAAAATTCAGCTCTCCTCCTCTGCCACATCGTTGTGTACATAATGAACTTTATGATTTCTTACAGGCACAATCTATTGCTTTTGGTTTGACTTTCAGGAAGTTTTCCCCTAGTAATTTTTCAGCAAATGAAGAAAGTCTAAATAAAAGAACTTTCCTGATGAGATTTGGCATCTTATTTTATTACAAGACAGGATACTTAGGTTTTTAAAAGATTAATGTTTTGAATAGATCTTTGCAGAGCATATGCTTAAGAAACACTCACTCTCATGTCACCTCTAATATGTTCAACATCAGTCTTTTGGAATTAAAGAACAAACAAACAAAGAAATAAATCAAAAAAACGGTGTAACTTTTTTTAGTCATAGATCAAATTTGTGGAGGCTTCCACAGGTCTGTGGAAAAAACACTTCACTGACCAGGTCAAATTTCATTTGATTTTGGACTTCGTACTTTGACTTTCAAACCGAGAGATCAAAGATGTTGGGGGAAAAATATCCCAAGTGCCTCAGGGTTATCCATGTGGGGAGCCACTCTCATCTCTACCTCAGGCAATCATCTCTATGCACATGGATTTAGAACTGACAGTAGTTTCAAAACATCAGGAAGGCCAATGGCAAGTATTCTGCTTAGGGGGTAAAACCCTACAGAAAAAAAAAAAATGGGTGAGGAATATATTCTGGTCCATTTAGTGAGGTGGTAGGTAAGAAGAAACATGAGTGCCACTCCCAGTAATGCTCCTCTAATTTCATTCTATCTTAGTTCTCCTAAACTGTAAAGAAAATGTTCCCCCATTGAAATACGGAGGTTAACTATCAATACTTGTAGGATGCTACGGAATGCTTTTATGAACTAATCTGAAAAATATTGTCAACCAAAGTGCAGGGGAATATTACATTTCCTGGGTCTAGAGACTGGGCCTCTTTCAACAGCCTGTGTTGCCTCAAAGGAGAAAAAAGCAATTTTCAAACAAAAACAGTGGTGAACACGTATCTTCAGCAACTATCAAAACAATTTCTAAAAATTACCAAAAAAACACACAACAAACCTCCAAAACTGATAAAGAAAGCAAAAGAAAACAGCAAAGGTATTTCCATGAGACAGAGCTAGATGCTGAGAGAAGAGCTGAGGGATGAATTCTAGCTTTGCAGAGCTCTGTAAGTGGGTGGTTGTATTAAATATACTTTATTCCAGAATTTTTAAGCATTCTGAACACTTCTAACAAAATAGTTGGAAATAAGAACTATCCACAATTGACAAAACCAATGTAAGCAACAGCAACCTTACAAATAATTATGTAAAATGTGTCTAGGGAATTTCCCTCCATCAACTAAGAAAACAACACTGAAGAAAACCATATGGGGATGAAGTATAGCATGAAAATATTTTAACTGTTGCATCAATAGGAAAGCACGAGGATTTTTCGTAGATGCCATTTCTTAGAGACTATGCATTTGTCTTCTTTACCAGTTGCAGGAATACTGTTATTTTTACATTCATGTAATTTAAGAGCAGATACAGAAGTGAAAGGTGAATTTTTTTAACCACATTGAGAAATATTCCAAACATTACTACTTGGGCATTCTGGAAGTGATGCAGCAGAGTACTATCAAGGCAGCTTCTTAAAATGAATACTGTGACTACCTCAATCCCCATCCATCCTGGAAAGTTAGTTTATTATCATGCAGTAGTAATGGAAAATTATTGTTATGTTACAATTTTATACAGACTTTATTTAATAAAACTACCAAGCTGAAGAAGTTTTTCTCAAAACCTTTAGATTTAGATTGACCTATAATAAAATAAATCATTTGTAGGATTTCATATAGGGAGATTTGGAGTCCTTTAGGATTTACCAAAGTATTCAGTGATGTTAATGTCTACAGTAATTAATCTCAGGAAGGCTCCTTATTGTTCTTGGGGTTTGTTGTTTTTTTTTTCTCCTTGGGTTCATTTGCTTTTACTAGTGCATATCACTTTCCCCTTTGATACGCAAAATCCAATGCAAGCAAAGTGACTAGCCAAAAATAAGTTCATTTGCAGGGGTACACTCCCATTTGCAGGTTCTGGTCTTTGGATTTTTCATGCTTTGCTAAGCATTTCATTTGGGTTGGCAGATTCGGTGAGTCATATGGTGACAATTTTCATTTTCTGCAGCATCTGAAATGTCCACTCATGGCATCACTGACAGCTAAAATTAGATATTTGGCAAAGCAGTCCTAGGAACTAAGGGCTTGATCAAGTTGCCTAATTATAGCTGCCTAGTGCCATTTGAGATGCCCTGGAGTACCCCCAGCAACCACAGAGACCTGGCAGGTATCACACAAAACCTACAGGAGACCTGTGGCCCTCCAGAGCGGGAGCTGCAGGCAAGGAAGAATAACCCCACAGCATTATAAAGGGCACAGAACCTTTTGTTTGGACTCATTTAGGAACTGAACACTATGTGCTTGCCACTGGGATATTGAAGAGATCAATTCTCCTGTCTTAACTTGCTCTTGCATCATATTCCACCTCTTTGCAGGCGGGTGCATGAACTCTCAGTGTTGCTCTGTGCCTGCTCTCTGGCACAGAGCACAATGTATAAAAAATATGAAAATAGCTCAGAGCAAGCGTTAATTTTGGTGGGGTGAAAATGCTGGTAGAGAACCTCTTCCAGGGAATGGAAGGGAGGGCTTGCATACTTTCTCCATATTCATCTCATCACTGTTCACTCAGAGGTAAAAAAGAGATCTGCTTAAGGAATTGTTCATGATAGTTCCTATTGTGTCATGGGTTTTCCTTGGAGGCACCCAAAGCAGAATCCAGTCTTGCTTAATTTGTGAAATTTGACATGATTTCAGACTGGGGTTGATAAGGTTTGTGTTTAGGGAGTCTTGATGGCATCTCTAAAGATTGTAATTCTTCATCTACCTCTCTTTTCTGACAAGATTGTATAAAAGTAGAATAAAAAATTGCTTTATTCTTCTTTTCCACATTAAGCAGAAAATGGCTTTCTTGAGAATATGCATTTGCACTGGACTCAAGAAAACAGACCCCTGCAGAGCATGAAATGACACTGGGGAATATATTTTCCTTGACATACTGGGCATTTTTCATCTGTCTGAGGCAGCTCTCCACCCCTTTTTATTTTTAACATAGTTATGCAGTACCTCATATCAGCACTCATTCTTATATTCCCCTTAAAAAGAAAATGAGCACCAACAGTACAGAGGGACAAATAATGCTTATCATAATAAAAACATTACGGTCTCAAGGAACTAAGCACTATTTGGAAAACGGTATGAAAAATGCAATGCTCATGTAGTTTCCCAGTGCCCAAAATTTCAAATTTACTCATGAAGGTGTAAAATATTTCCTAGAAACCTGCTGAAATTACATGAAATCTAATAGTTTGATGCCCAAGGCAGGGCTAATAAACCTTCCCTGCTACAGCCCAACAATTCAACTGCCTGAATAAACGATACTCAAAAACTACCACAGCTCAAGTGTCTCCTGAATATTAGATCCTTTTCTCCAACAAAATAAATCTCATCGGGGCCAATATTGATTCTGACTGGCATATATTTCTAGTCAGATCAGCAATTTGCCTTTTTTTTTTTTTCTTTTTTAATCTGAATCAATGTACATCAGTCAGACACTTTTCTGATAGGCGAACTGCTTCTAAACCCTTCTGCTTTGTGCATTAACTCAATCAGTTCAGCTGCACCATAGATTGGTTAAGACGATTATTAGTGATATGACTGAAGTTACTTGCTCACTGTCATTATCAAATGGTGGATTCAGAGCACGAGATAGAAATAACATGCTTAAAGAGTATCTAAATGGAACAAATGTTTAAAACTAGTGTGTAGTTAATGAACAAGGATATTCACTGAAGTACTTCTGAGTCAGAAATAGACATAAAAAGCTTGCTGTTGAATAAAGATAATTTAAGATACTTCAGGACCCAATGTAGATTGGTGGTGGCATGAGAGCCATGCCAGGAGTTCCTGGTAGCCAGTGACTTCTGTGGGGTGAAATTGTCACCACATGGCACAGCCTCACAGGCCTAAATGCCACCTTGCTCTTGCTTCCAAAGAGAAGCCCAGTTTGTGGAGTCTCCATCCCTGGAGATATTCCAGAACCATCTGGACACAATCCTGTGCCATGGGCTCTGGGATGGCCCTGCTCGAGCTGGGAGGTTGGACCAGATGACCCCACTATGGTCCCTTCCAACCTGACCCATTCTGTGATTCTGTGAAATCTGGGTAGCACAGTCTCTAAGGCATGGGCTGAATGGATGCACCCCAAGGTGTTTTGTTAGACTTGGTTTGGTCTCATTTTAGTGTCTAAAAGCTTACACACTAATTTTAGTGTCTAAAAGTATGTGTCTAAATGTTTCAACTATTGTATTTTCTTCATAACTGTTAGTCATGTTTTTATGAGAACAGGGTCCAAGAAAATATCTTCAGCTTGACTGAAAAGCACTTCACAAATTTATGTCATCTTAATATTAAATCAAAGAAACTTTGTATTTGTTCTAATACTAGAAAATTATAAAGTATAGAAATATATTGATAATCTATTTAATAAATATCCAACATTTAGCAGTCCCAAATAGCTAAAAGTAATTCTAGATAGAAGGGATAAGATCTGGAGAATTTTAAAAAATATATATGCCTGTTAGACAAAATTTTGAACAAATTTTAACAAATTACATTTGGATTAAGTAGATGTATTAATTTATTTATGTCATGCTTCAGCTGGGGTCTTAAATCTGTCATAATGCTACAGAGAAGAAAAATATTTTAAGATGGATAGAGATGGGACAGTTGGGAGAGAAAATGAAAAGTTTATGAACTGATCTCATATTCCTACACTGAAAGAAAAAAAATACAGACTTCTTTTTAACCCTGTGGCACCTTGATGCAACTATCACTTGAGTAGCATCTGGCAGTGTCAGGTAGAGTTTCTTGAAGACTCAGATCTATCAGCCTTCTAAAATAGTAACAAATAACCCAAACCAGTCTTTTTTTTCTGAATTACCATAGCAGGATTAAACAATCTGTACAGGGAAGCATATTTTTCAAGAAATGTTTTTATGACACTAGAGAAATGATGTGGCTTCTAAATCACTAATGTAAATCTGGTGAAAAGGTTGCTTTATCTGCTGTGTGTATTGTTTAAAAGTAAACACACAAGGAATTTGACAATCTGAATCTTCTGTTTATCTGAGAAACTGTACACCTATTCCTTACACTTAGAGAGAGTTTCCTGTCAGCATTCATGAATTTCTCTCTTGACCCTGAGCAGCAAGAGAAGCAGCCTGAGATATATTGCAAAGGCAAATGTTTAAAGTTTATATCAATATACACGTGGGACAAAGGTAATTTACTCAGTGAAGGAAGAACCCCCTGCTACATTTAATCATGCTCAAGTACATGGGAAAGTGCCCTTACAGCTGTTGTTTCTCTCTGCCTTTTTAACCCAACTATTGAGAAGCCCTTTTCTTCTCATGAAACACCTTAAACCCAAAGCCTAATTAAACTAGTAAAACAGCACTAAACCTGGTGGGCTGACTTACCTCCAGTCACTACAGTTTGCAATTAGATTTGGGTGAGGGTACAGGAAATCAATGTTATGTTCACCCCTTAATGAGAACATAAACACTTCCATATTAGCGGATTATTTTCTTAAAATCCCCACAGGTAGCAGGGGATTCTTTCACCTGTGAAAGAACAAAACATAGCAAAGAAAATAGTGGGAAGCAAAGCAAAAAAATCTCTTTGCCTCATGTGGAAAAGGTATTTTCCTTTCTCACATGATCTTAAGAAAAGATAGATGAGGACAGAAGAGAACAGTATGTATACATGTGGTCAAAGCAACAAGGTCAGGGCAAAACTCAGAGCCATTTTTCCTCTTTAGAACCACCTGAACCAGGGTTGTTCCAGTGTATTGATACAATAGATAATCAAGACACAAAGAAGTCCACGTTGGCATTAAACACCTTCCATCTACTTTTGATACAAACAGGAATGTCTTGGTTGAGGCCAGTGGGACTTCATCACCTCTGATCACGTGAGAGCTTGGCTGATTGTGTTTTCTAGCCAGAAACTGCAAATGTATATTTTGGGGCTTTTAGACAGGGAAAAGCAAAAGTGAAATATCTGTGGGAGACATTCTGCAAAGCACTAGAGACTGGAATCTGCATTATAAATGTCCAATATATCAACAAGGAGTCTCACACTCAGCTGCAGATCTGCTGATACCAATGCCATCACTGAACACAACTGTAGTTAGAGACTTCATTGAAGAAACTTTCCCTTCTTTGTGAAATTTAAGAATTGTGTAAAGCAAGAAAAAAACTTCTCCTTACAGTATGTAGTTTGCACAGAATGAGTCTCAAGTCTCTCCTCCAGTTCCCTGTTTGGTCCAGCAACAAATACTTTGTGTTCACTAACCTTGTTTACATCTGCTTTTCAATTCCATTTTATTCACTGTCATTAAAACAGAATGGAGCATTTTTATTTTGGATGTAGTAAAATTAGATGGTTTTATTCTTCCAGACTTGACTCCTAAAAATGTATAGGCTTGGTTTAAAAAGCATTCATTGAGTGAGAATGACGTATCTGTTGGGTTTCTTGGGAGGTTTTGGTGAGAGAGGGGCAGGGTACTGGGTTTTTTAGAACAAATTTAAATATGGAAAAGAAAAGTCCTTAAGATTGTTATAGCTAACAATGTAAGTTGGCTTTTGCTGAAAGAGATTATATATAGGGTTTTTTCCTCCTTCATAATATATTTGACATGTTGTTTACAGACAGTTTAGCTGTTTTCCCCAAAACATAATCTGATTGGCATTTTTCTTTCTGTGTGGGTTTATTCTTTCTTTGTCAGAGGAAAAAAAATCTTTACACTTCCCTGCCCCCTCCCCCATCCCCACCCTTTTTTTTTTGGTCTTAAATAAGGAAAAATATTTTCAACCATGCCAGTTACTCTATCCAGAGGGACCACCACCAACAGACACCTCTTATGAGGTTAACAAGACTAGAAAAAGGTGTTCATTCACATGGAACATCTTACAATAATATATCAAAATTGGATGTAGTCATTCAAATAATTTAATTTATTTTTAGTCAGTTAACAAGATTTCAATGCTGGTTGCCCTTTAAAAAGCAGTTATTCATGAAGCCATACAACTTAGCCATCACAAAAACACTAACATGCTTAGCTTTCTTTTATTAATGCTATATGATATTTTTTTGTTTGTTTTCTGCTTCACTAACATTTCATGAAACACGAAGTGATTGCCATGTGGTACACTCAGTCCTTGAACAGCAGCACAGCCTTTTATTCCCAAATTCTGAGATTTTTTTTTTAGATCTACACAGCAGTCTGTATTTTCTCCAAAGGGAATTATACATGTTACCATAAGCAGGTACAGTTTTCCATAGTCAGTTTGCCTATTGTACCATACTTGGCTGTAAGAAGAACAAACTGAATTTTTGTCCTCTTTCTATTGCCCCTTTTACCTTGAATTAACTCCTCTGGTTTAAAAAGCTATGGCAGAGAATCACAAAATTACTCCATTTTATGTTTCAGAAAAGTCCAAATGGCCAAACTCCTGCTTCAGACACCCTCTACTGGAAAGCATCAAGTTTATATCTCTGCTCCTGATGTAACTGAGCATGCGGGAGGAAGTGGGGAAGCACAAACATTTAACTGCCAGAAGAGACTGGTATCTATTCCATAGATCATTGTCTTGCATTTCACGGGAGGAAAAGATTTGATGGATAAGTGCACCTGACTTTTTTGGCTATGAGTAGCAAAAAGGATTCTGTTCAAAATTACACGACCACATCCCTTTAGCATCACATCAGACCTCGTAGGTTTCTCTGGAAAGGTACAAGTGTCATAAACATATCAGCAAGTAAAAATAGGGACTGAAATGAAAAGACTTTACTATGATACACACAAGCAGTAACCTGACTTACTTGCCCCACAGGTGGGAATTAATTTTTTTTTGTTTTGAAATTTGAATTAAATATATTTAAAATAAATCTGTTCATTTTCTGTAGTTCTCATGTAACAAGTGTGATGGGACAAAGCTGCTCCACAGTTCTACGTGAGCACAGCTAGAAACTGTTTGTTTACCCAGTGCAGAATTTTCTTCTGTAAGCAGATCTCTTCTATCATGAAGGTATTAATTATCTCTTGAATATATTCACTCTGGGCTGAAACCCCTATATAGCCTGAGTAACTTAACTCAGTGGGACAGGTTTGCTCTTTAAGGAAAGGGTGAGTACTTTCACTCTTCAGAAAAAGATTCTGAGCCACATTTCTGAAATCTTGATCCCCATTTTCATCACGATGAAAGAAAATTATATCACATTATCTAAGTAATGATGGATCTACTATCACTGCTTCAAAAAACTACATCTCCTACATAGTTGGAGAATGTCAACACATCCTTTTCCTCACATAGCAGTGCCAAGCAATTTTTAAAAGACTGAAAAGGCAATTCTATCAATATATAATTAATTCTTTTACTTTCCAACTCCCAAACAAAATATTAAGATAAACAGCTTGAGTTGGTATCAGGCATTGTTCATCATATGCTCTCCTTTATAATGGTACAGCTTTCACAGTTTTGTTTGTCTTGCATAATGTACTGTATGTGGGGCACTGAATTACATTCCTTTCTAAGAGACCATGTTGAATTACTATTTCTTTCCCAGGACTCAGAGGTGAATAATTGCACCTGTCCTCCTTAAGCAGACAAAAGACATTAAGTAGCAGCCAAATGGAAAGAAAGATTTAAAAAGAAAATCACTTTATAGTTTGGCAGGAAAACAACTCAATCCAACCTTTCACCCAGCTGTATACAATATGGGGATTTCTACGAGTGCAGCTTCTGAAGAAAATAAAGTCTTCAAAGAGAGACTGCCCTGATAACAAAGCAAAAATTGAGGTGCTTTCTAGAAGTTTAAAAGATCCTACTTTTAAAATAAATCATTGACAATACAGAAAGAAAAAAAGAAAAAGAAAAGAAAAAAGCTCAATGACACGTCTAAGTGTTTGTGGGCAAATGTTCTCATTTATAGGATACAAACAAAGAAATAAAGTAGGATGAGGGAACAAATAAAGTCACATGGCTTTTCCAAGACCACACAGAGATGCAGTAGGAGAACCTAGCACAGAGCAGAAGTGAAGGTGCTGGAACTTCCTCACAACCTTGACACTGTGTCACAGATTCATGGTATCATTTAGGTTGGGAAAGACCTTTAAGACAGAGTCCAACCGTAAAGATTTTGCAACCATGCTGAACATAAAGGCTGAGTTTTGCTCTCCCTGACTGCAAGCAGCTGGCAGAGAGATCTGCAGCAGCTCTGGTTTCAGCAGAGCAAGCCATGCTGGCAGGCATCCAGGGACAGGTCACCAGGGCAGAAGGACAGAGCCTCAACAGAGCATTTGCCTTTGGTGCCCGGAAATTCCAAGCACCTGACCGTGCCAGAGGGCTAATGCTCAAAAAGATGAGAAAAAAGCATGAAAGGTGAAAATACTATAGACAATCTTTGCAAAGACCTTTGTGATATTTCCAGAACCTTACCATTTTTTTTCCTCTTGCATGGAAGCTGACTGTATACCCATGGAAGAAAGATATTTGTACATAAATGGAAAAATATTCTGCTCCTTGTGAAACCTAAAGGTAGTCAGTCTATTTGGCAAAATCCAGGCAGTCTATCTTACAGCTAAAAAAGGTAAATGACATGGAAAACAATATTAAAATATTGACAGCCCTCAAATAAAATAAAGCAGAAAAAAAAAGAAAACAAAGGAGTGAATGCCTTGAGGGGAGATGCCCTTGCAAAAAACAAGCCTCTTTTCCCAAAAGCACAAATGTCTGTATTTGACATCCTTAATGAGAACCCGATACAGCATAGGAGAGACACTGGTGGAAAGCAAAGAACATAACTAACCATACCTGCTTTCAGCTAGAACTTTTGGGCTTCACTAAAACACTTCCATCACCTTATAGTCACAGGTTTTAGAACAAAAGCAAACACTGCCTAGTTATACACTTTGAAAAAATACAGAAAAGAGCCTGGTTTGACAGATAAGGTACCAACTTGGAATGAATGAAAACCAAAGCTTACTGCCATTCTTTTCCTCCTACAACTGCAGGAGCTTGGGTAGGAACCCTTTCAGTGCCACTGCTCCCCTTCCTATTTTCTGTCCCATCTAGTTACATGCCTTGGGATAGGGACTTTCTTTTACAGTATTTTTGATACAAATCTGAGGTCAATAGAGTCCTTATCAGGGAAAAAGTCAACACAGCACTGTGTTGAGTTGTTCCCTGGATTTCAGAAATAAATATGTCCTGTTATTTTGTAGATCTCTGTTTTTCCTCTCAAAACCTGCAGCTCCCTCCTTCAAGAGTGATGCAGAAATACCTTCCACACAACATCTTCAGTCTCCTCAAACTAAAGTTCTCCCACAGAAACCTTAACACTGGACAAAAGTAGAGAAATTAATTAAAAACTTGCCCAAGAGAGACACAGAGATCACAGTGTCTCTCAGGTGTTTCTTTTAGATGAAACCCAGCTAATAAAAGCAAACATTTCAACAAAGGTGACAAAGATGAAAATTTAGATTGCTTAACAAATTAAGCATGGTCATGCAAGGAACTCTAGGATTTTGATCTTTTTTAGATCATGTGCTCTCAACAGAGTGTTCAAATCACTGGTGTAACATATGTCAGAAAGCATCAAGGGACAAATGATCTTTGGTCAGCAATTGGGTTTACAGTAAAGCAACATTTGAAATTTTTCAAGGGTAAAAAACCTGAAATGTCATCAAAAGAACATTTCAATTTTGACAAATCAATATTTCCCACAGACATGCATTTCTTCCATCTCCCTTTGTAAACAGAAGTCGCTGTTGACAGTGCTGTTGAATAGCATCCCTGATGTAAATAAATCCTCGAGGCAAGGTCTAAGTGCAAGAGGAAAATTTCATCCCTTATGCCTTCACTGAATTGGGTGGGTTTATATTAAATCAATAACCCCAATTAAAATTAAGAGAAGAGAAAGAGTCCATCAACAAAATTATTTGAAGTAGTATTTGCTCAGACTAGTCCAAAAAACTGTTCACCCTTGGAGGCTTCAACACAAGGAATTTGCCTGAGCATGTTAATTATTTAAAATGAAAGCAACACAGTTGCTGGCCTTTTGCAATAATCAATCTTTCAAAAAGTGTCAGGAGTTTCTAAAACATGTGACAGGTTGGCAGTTTGTAGCATCTACTGTCAAGCCCTAATACCAGGATTTTCTCTGGAGCCTGAAGGAACTCATCACCTTAACTAACAAATCCTAAAGACAACCTGTCTGGCTTAACTGAAAATGAGAAGCTAAATTAGAACCATACACCTCCTATTTGCTAAATTAAAGCAGAAAACCAAAACAAACACTGGAAACGTGTATATACATATATATAGACACACATTCATGAATACAGACAGAAATGCATATAAAGATATGTATAGGTAGATATATATCTGTAGCTGTAAATTATAGACATTTAGTAAGATCTGTATTTACTGCCTCCTACAAGCCTATTTTACAGTCTAAATTTAGGGAATTTTCTTCTCTTAAAAAAAAAAAAAGGCAGCATCTGGTTTGAGTTTTTAAAGTCTATTAAAAATACCATCTTTCCATGTTTTCTTCCACTTCAGTATGTGAGAATAAAGAATGTACAACAGCAAGATAATTCCTATAGAGTCTGTTTATAAACAAAAAGTTCCCATCTCCAAAATGGGTGACTTTATTAGCATTTGGAGGTGATGAGAAACTTTCCAGCAGTAGTTATTTTACCAATAAATAAATGCTGTGGATATATCCGTGTAAGTACTTTTGATAATTTCAAAGTTCTCAATTACACTTCCCATGAAGAAATTTTTCTTCTTGAAAATAAGGGCACTACTTATATATGAGGGATTTTTTTTGCAATCTTGTTAGCATTAAGTTTTAAGGAAAAAAAAAAAGTCCTATGTTTTTTGCAGAAAATTTGACTTTTTTTTCTGTTAAACACACAGGAAACAAATCAATAAAATGCATCAACAAACATCAATCTACAAAATTCTTAACTTAATCTGTTAATATTAAGAGAAACCATGACAAAACATAATATGTGTGATGTGTAAATGACTAGAGGATACTGCAAAAAATAACATTAAAACAACATTTATACATAAAAGCCAGAATTCTGAAACCAAACATCTCTAAACTCACTTACGTGGAACTTCTCCATTTCCCCAGACTTTCTGAAAAATATTTGTTGCGAGTCAGTTGAAGAGTTTTGTGTTGTCAGTGTTCTCCCTCCCCTCTGAGAGGCACTGCCCTTTTGGAGCAGGGCATTCAACTTCGAATTGTAATTGCCATCCATCAAAAATACTCCAGAAAGGAAAAAACTCACTTGGTCAACCTGAACCACCCATGGGCAGTGGCCTTTCACACACTCCACAGATCTGGCAGCCAGCATCCACAGCACTATCCCTTTGCAGGAGCCAAGCAGAGCCACAGGCAGCATTTAACACAATTATTACAGCATCATGTACACATTTTTGAATAAAACTACTCTTTGAGGTAAAACACATTAAACTACTTTGGCTAGAGTTCTGTATTGCTGGTGACTTTTCCCTGCAACCCTTCACTAAAGTTCCATTTCAAAGCTTAATACACAAAACAAATATGCTGGATAACTCAAAGGCTGAATGTAAAACACATTGGTGGATTTTGAGATTTTTTTTTTTTAAGGGCCTGGCCAAGTTTTAATGGGCTGTCACACACGAATTATTATGAAAGCACTACAATGAACTGAGCTGATAAGCTGATCTGATCAGAATTAACTGCATGTGATTGCTGCTTTGAAAAGCTGGCCTAAAGAGGCAGCATTGAAAGCAACCTCACAAGTCACTGGTACCGCTTGCCTCAGCTATAAGTAAGCACAGATGGTGAGAAAAGTTAATTAAGAGACATATTTGTTTGGGGGTTTGAAATTTCCACCCTCTCTTCTCCAAAGAAGCCAAGCCACGGTGAAAATGTGTTTTACATTTGTGGCCTAATAAGTTCATGTTTTTGAGGCTCTGTTCCTGTAGATGGAGGTAATAGATAAACAGAATAAATAATTTATGTCAGCAGTTAGCATATGGATTTGGAGCTGATCACTAAGCTACTCATCGCACCTGATAGCTACAACATCTCATCAATTAAAAATATTCCTTTCTCCACAATCCTTCATTTCTTTTCTCCTAACTGCCCCAGCTTCTTTCTTATAGCACAACTGATACCTAGCAATGGGGATGTCACCTTTTTAATTCCCACTTTAATAACTGCCTCTTCATTTTATACTCTCACTTATTCTTGCAGAATTTCATAAGGAACATGTCAGCAACTACATAAAATAGCTCCTAGTGATACACTTCTCTTTTACTTCTGGTTGGGAACTTTCTTTCCTACTTCTTCACGGCCAGTGCTTGATCTTTCCCCAGATTAACTAATGGGAGAAAGCTGGGGCTGTCACCAACTTCAGAAGATCAAAACACATCCTTTGCACTTCATATACTGTTAGACTGTGACCAAAGTGGCATCTGGCAGATATTTTGCACAATGGTCCTTTGACAGTGGACCCACTTCTTGGACCCATTTCCACTTGTTTTTTCATCTGTGGCTATTATAATGACAAGTGCCAGTAGCACCAAAGAAATACTGGTTAGAGAATGGTAGGGAACAAGCTCACATGAAAGGCTCATGAAGGTAAGAGTTAACACTAAGGACAGAGAAAGCCAAGACTTCAGAACTTCAAGTGTAATTGAGAGGTTCTTAGAGAGACACTTCCAATTCATGCCTACTGTACTATTTATTTCCTTTTCCATCACTGCTGATTATAAGGATGTGCATGTGTAAAAAGAAGTTTCTTCCTCTCTAATCAGACCAGCTCTACTCCATGAATCCACAATCCACTGTTCGTGACATTACAAAATGAATCAGGCACGAGGCTCAAGTCAGATCAGAAAGTGACAGCTTTTGTTTAAATAGATATCTCAGAAATTAGTGATGACAGGATTATACTGCATAAGCATTTCACTCTTAGCTCTGCCTCTTTCTCTAAGGAGAGGTGTAACAGAATTACTCACTGGAAAGATCTTAGTATTAAAAAAACCCAGACTTGATTGCTGATCTGTTCTACTTATACTTCTAGAGAAATAAAGGTCTGTTCTGAATAGGACACCCATACTATGTATTGCATACTTCCTGAATTTAAAGAAAGATGCTTCTTCAAACATTATGTTTGCATTATCATGTATGGTCACATCATTTATGGTCTATCTTATGAATTTGATATGATCAGTAAATCAGTAAATTGCATCTGTCAGTCTTATTTTGGTGTTATAGAACCAACTTTGAGTAGAATATTTCATTTAAAAAACGTGTTCCCTAATTAGGTTTACATTGCAGAGAAGAGGATCACATTGGAAAATTAGAGATTCATAACCAACTCCAGTCCTGCACTGAGAATGTTCCTACATCATTCTGCAAAGATTTTAGCTAAAACCTTGATCTGTGTTTTATATATATATATATATATACTTGAAACTAATAATTTAGCCATTATATATATGTATACATACAAGTTGATAATTGTACCTCACACCCCCAGGTGGTCCCTAAAAATTGTATAATTTAATCCCATAAAAATGGCAGGTTTTCTAATTTTATAAACGTATACAAAATAAGTTGTTAAAGCAGTCAATCACTGAGAGCTCCCTACAGATGTTAATCCAATTTGTGTGGTAATGATCAGAACAGTCAGTTTACATAAAGCATTACAGCTGTGCAATGCTGTAGTCCGGCAGTTCTGTCATCAGCAATGAGGCTTACCTACCTGGAACTGGAAATTTTTCCGATGGACTCTGCATAGTCATGCTGACAGTGAGTAAACCCTTCCATTAGGCTTGTCCACACTGACAGCCTTGCTCCCTTTCTGCTCTTCTATCCAAGGACTGTCAGCGGAAATGTGTAAAAGGCGCTATAGCTCCTTCTACTGGGTCTTAAGATTTCTAAGATTAAAGATTTGAGATCCTACTAGGGCTTGGAGAAGTGAGTGGAAGAATGCCAGTAGTACCTCATAGTGCTGTGCATCACATTTTTTTTTTAAATTCTGCTTTTCACATTCCAGCTAACAGCATAATTTTAGAAGCAATCACGCATTTAAAGAAGCTGTAGAAAGAAGTCTGGGGACAGACTGTTGGAATGGGGACTGCTAAGCAAACTGATTGTCTGATCCATATATGACATCTCAGCTGTAACAGCTTGTAAACATTATGTGTAGAGCTCCAGATAATAACTCTACAGATTTAACCAATCATGCTTTGAAGGCTGTCACTGATCTAGTGGAGCATGACCAAATCCTTTAGAGTGCAAAATAGATTCTAGCTGAAAGTCTTACATACGCTGGGTTGGGTATCTAGATAAGGATTTCAAAGACGTTGCGCATGCTACAGAGATGTATGCACGTGGAGAAACTAATACATGCAGCTAGATTCATCCTTCGTCAGAGAGTATCACATGGCCAAATTCCTTCATAAGGACTGACTTTTACAAAGGTGAGCATGGCAGGTATCTGAGACTGCTACATGAATATCCAAGAATATCCCTTACAATTTCAGCTGGAATACTCCGAAGCTGATGAGATCTGTGTTTGTTTGCTCACGTTACAGATATATTTCTTTAAAACAACGGTACAGTCTAAGTGCTTCATTTGTCAGACTTAATTCAGTGGACAAGATTTCTGAAGATCTGTGAAACTCTATCATCCTTCCAGCAAAATGTGGAGAAAGGGAAATGAAGTGAGTCTTTGAGACTTTTGAAAAAGCATGGGTGGGAAGCCTGTGTAGATGTGAAAGTGCTCAAAGGACACTATCACTCAAAGATTCCTATCTTGCCCAGCAGGGATAATCAGAATTACTTTGTCTATTTTTTATCTTCCTTTGCAAAGAACATTCAAGAGAAAAGCATGTTAGATGACTAGGTGTCTTCTCCTATTCTCAGCACTGCATGCTGTATTTTTTTGGCTGCAAGCTCCTGAATGTGAATGCCAGGAGAATTTCAAGCCTCTAATATCAAAAATCGTTTACTATGTAAGGACCATCTACCACATTATCATTTATATTAGTATACACAGATCCTGCAGGGTATCCTGCTTTCCAGTATAGCCAGAAATTAGCACCTTCTTGTTTGTTCAAAAACTGCATTGCGCTCTTGACTGGGATGATATGCAGTCTGTTTTTCCCTTAGATAACTCAAGAGCTGAAAAATTACCCTGTTTAAACAAACTTTCTGTTCTTTTCTTTCCTAGGGTAGAAAGACTGCTTTAATCAATGATTGCAGAATTATGGAAAAGAGATGCCAAGAGTGCTCTCTGATAAAACAAAATAAAAACCCCCACCTTTGGCTCTGACATACTCAGGACCAGCCGAGTCATAAGGGTGTCTTAACACTGCACTTTGTAAGATATTTTTTCTTTCATTAAAAAAAAAAAGAGAATTCATTTTTTTTCATTACATTTGTCCCAATTAAAATGAATCTTTTTTTGTCTCATTCAGCTTTTCTCCAAACAGTAGAGAAATCCAAAGCTTTTCTCTTGGCGCTGTCTTTGGGGACTAATACCTTTAAGTACTTCAAGGGCAGATCCAACTCCCTGACATTTGTCTGCCTTGAACTTGCAAAGCTCTTGTAAGTTTGTTAGCCTCCAAAGTGTCAAGGAACTACAATGATCTTTAGACATGTTCCATGTGGGAGGTTTTGCAGAAACAGCTTCATACAGCTCTACAACCTACAACTTGATCTGGTGAACCTGTGTCAGATGAGGGCAAATAAAACCCTCTGAAGTAAAGTAGATATCCAGTTGAGCACGTAATACTGGGAAGATTCACGAATAAAGGAGGTCTGCCATATCTTTTATTGTTGTGATTTACCATAAAAAGGCTGGTTTGAGTCCAAATTAAACAAATCCAAATTAGAAACAGGAACCAGACTAATTCTAACTTTATCATATACAATGAAACAGATATCCAATCAAATACTAAGGCTTTTTTTTCTTGGAAACTTGAACTTCATTTGATCCTGCAGAAGGGAGGATCTGGATTTCCTGGAGAGCCTTGCCCAGGCCCTGCTTATGGACTCACTCTCAGAGAATGCAGGAGTAGGGAATGTACGGAAAAAGCGTGTGATCACAGTGGTAGGCACTACAATGGCAGCTAACCTGTTACAACTTCTTACCACCAGCTTCAGAAATCGGTCTGATCTCTGCTGAACAGCACTGCAACAGAGCTCCTCAGATGAGCTAGAACCAAGAAATGTGCCAAGTTCTGCAAATGTTTGAACCCAGGAACACTGAGGGCAGGACTAATTGACCAATCTGCACAAAGGTTTATGCAATTTTGCACATTCTAAAATCTCTGCTTTCCAGCAATCAGATAAATCAACTTCCAGACTAACCTATCATTTCCAGTGACTACATATTAGGATGCTCAATGAAAACAAATATTGTACAGGTTGTATATTTACAGCATACAGATATTGTACTACAATTCTAGTGGACCTACCTCCAACTTTAGTCTAAACAAAGGAAAGAGTAACTGTGGAAGTAGTTTGAAAAGACTGAAATTTCAATTCAAATTTTAAGCTCTCTTCCAGGAAGTAGAGCATTCTTCTTTTATGCTCTTTTACTAAGCAGAGTCAAAGTTTGAGTCACAGAGAGGACAGTGTTTATTCTAAATGAACAAAGTTAAGCAGCAGTTAATGATTTGAATACCCACAGTTTAAGATAAATTAAGCTGTCATTGGACTCTTTTTGAGCCATCATTCTAAACAAGGAAAATATGTGCTCTTTTGATATCAAATACTTTTTATTTCTTCACAACAGTTTTTATCATTTTCAATGACACCATGATGGAAGTGAGCAAACAGAAGAATCCACAGAGATATTTAATTTATTCTGAGAACTCATCATCTCAGTAAAAAGTAAGATATTACAAATTTATTCCTCTCCTTTATTTCAATTACCATGTTAATGTTTGACACAATTCCTAACCCAAACTTCCAGTCAGAAGTCTGTTGGCAGGCAAGATAGCAAATCTAAATCAAATCACAAAGATTTCACAATAAGACTGCGTGGCACAATTTCCATTCAGTACCAAAAGCTGCACTTTCCCATTTCCCTACTGGAATTCACTATAGGATGGCAAAACTTCATCACATATACACAGCAGGAGGTTAAGATGCTACGTCCTTTGAGAAGTTCTATAACCAAACGTCCAAAGCTAAGTTCAAATCCAAACATTAAAACAACAAAGTGTGGAGTGGGGAAGGAAGGAAGATTGCTTACACTAATGAGATTTTCCCCCATTAACTCTCTTGGGGTCTTTCAAAACCAGAAACTACATGAATAAGCAGTCAACAATACCAATATGGCAAAACTCACCATCAGCCTATAGTTGTGACCCTTTCATGACTGTCAAATTAAAGCAGATGACAACACTTCCCCCTTTCCCTATTTTTTTTGGCCACCAGTTCATGCAATTACAGGAGACCAGTAGTCTTTGCTTAGCAACAAGATTGCATGTTCACTACTGATCACATTAATGATAAAGTAGTGAGTCTAAACAAATCTAATGATGAGAAGAGATGCTCTCCTTCTCTGACTAATCCACACAATTAAAAATGTCTGAAATAGAAAGAATAATTCATTCATCTTACAGGCTCACCAGAAACAGAAATGAGGCCATCTGTAATACTGCTTTTCAGATTATGTTTCTGACACCAAAACCTGGGCATACAACAATAATTTCATACAAGGAGAAAAAATGCTAAATGTGCAAAAATATATGTATTTGTACTGAGGCATAAAATTTTCACATTTGCTTATGTCAAAGATTCATTCTAATATTTTTTTTTTAGTTAGGGTTGGTACATGTGAGTTGTCCTGACTGGCAGAAGGGTGCTGAACCATCAGCCTCTGGGTGCCTCCACCTTCCTGAGAATCACAGAGCTCATTCAGGTAACTGCAGAAAAGGTTTTCATTACTTACAGCAGGATGTCCAGCACAGTAGGTGTAGCTAGCATGAGACTGGTAGTGCAAGCTTGCTCTTGGAAAGGTGTATGTATTCCAAGCAGGTTGGCTGCTATTCCACTGGGAGCTAAAGCCAGGGCTCATGGTCACTCTTGATTTACTGTTTTGGTACGTTCTCACTGTGGAGCTGGACTATCAAAAAAGAAAGAAATGCAACGTAAAAATAGCTTTTAGGGTAAAACACAAGTAATGCAGCTATAAATCATCATTGTGCATACATATAATGCCACATGGTCTGGAACAATCTTGAATGTTTCCTGTAAGGAGCTGGGAAAAGCAAAAAATGGATTCCATCAAAGATATCAGTGAAAGAGCTATGTCACTGTAATGCCCAAAAGGAAGACTGATGACTGTTAGACTCCAGGCAGGGATATAAATCAAACGGACAATTGATAAGTGATAGAAGTAAGGGGATGTTCAGAAAATGTGTAGAATGTACAATCCCAAGATTAATTGTAGAAACTTCCATATCTTTTTATTATATTGACATTTATTGAACAACTGATCAGCTATGGCCATTTTACAGTAAATGGCAGTTTAGGGCCAATATTTAGATCTATTTCTTGAAGACTTGAAATCTCATCTTGTCACTAGCTAAGGCCAAGCCACACCAAAGCTACATATCAAATATGCAACCTTCTAAGCACACTATAAAATTTCGTGACATTCTAATTACTTAGGAAAACATAAGCCAAAATCTTGAATTATTTTTTTAAAAATTAAATTATTTAATCTGATAGTAACCTGTAATACAGATACGTAAGTCACATGCATTCTTTCTGTCCTTCTCTCATTTTACTTTAATTGGAGCTTTCTGCTTCTAGTCCTTGTTTTCTAAAAAATATTCCTAATAAACCTCTGCACTGTTAGAGGTGGTTTATTAGGGCAGCAAAAAAGAAACAATTTTCAAAAGAGTAGAAGATACATAGAAGAGGATTCCTTTTTAGCAGGTATTTAGGTTGGTCTTCAAAGACATGCAAATGTCTTTTTTATTCCATATTCTGCTCTTCATTTGGGTTTTGCTTGTTTTCTTTCTATCGGCAAAGGTATTCTAAATTTCCCATGCAAATTTACCCCAACTAATTGTAGTTATTATAAAACTAAACCTATTCTTTTTAGAGCATTAAATTTATGGTGACCTTGTTTATACAGTGAAAGCTCGAGAAATACAAACACAAATAATATTTCTTAGAAATGCTTATAAATGTCCCTGTTAGCAAATTGATGCTATCAATTTCAAAAGCTATACTCAAGAATGACACTTCATTTATTTTTACCCTCCTTTCAAAGACAACTTTTATACATCATACGTGTAGCATTAACCAAATATCAATATGGGCCACCATCAAACAAGGTGTTTCACACGATCCAAGACCATCTTTACCCTGAAGTGTTTACAAGATAAATGAGAAGGTCAGGAAAAGGATGAAAGAGCAGAGTCTGGTGTAGAAGCATGGAAAACAGCTTCATAAACATGACTTTCAGTTTAATTTCAGTGCTTCAGCTCAGTTTCATTGGAAGACAATCAGAGAAATGGAAGGAAAAGAAGACAGGGAGAAGACATACAAAAATGTTCCAAGGACACATCTGAGCTATAAAAATATATATGCTGTAATCTTTAAATTTTTTATTACTGTATTTAGACTAGCTGGTTGCAGAAACTACAGGCCATGCTGGCACGGGCTGAACATGCCCTCTTCATTTAATTTAATTTTCAAAAGTTTAAGTACACAAAGTTTGCTTCAGTTATCAATTGCTGTATAAACTTCAAGTTCAAGAAAAGGCCAAACGACTTCCTGCATGTGTTTATTTCCTGTGCCGCCGATTAGGAAGCCTGAAAAGAGCAGTTTCCGCTCACCAGCTCTCAATATCTCGACAGATTCGCCTCCCGCCCCCACCCCTAAGAGAAGGATTCCTGCGGTGTGATTTCTAAAGATTTAACTTACGACTAGCTGAACACAAAGAGTATGAATGAACACTAAAACCCACACTAAATTCTCATTAGTCACTGTGTGTGACAAGTGGTTACTTTGTTCTTACAAAAGGCTTTAGGGAAAAAAAAAAATATCTGCCCCTACAGTTAAAGGGGCTTATTTGAAATAAATCTTTTTGTATGAATTTAAATCATGACAAATCAAAGGAAAGAGGCTATAGCTACAGCTAGGAAAAAAAAAAAAACACAAAAAGAAAAACAACTGAGGAGTTTTAATGTGGAGTTTTTTTGTTTTTTTTTTTTTTTTCTTTCCCCTTTTACCCTCTTTCCCCAAGGAGCAGAAACTGCATTTTCATTTCTTTGACATATTACTTATCTTTCAGATCACTCCTCAAAGACGAATCTTTCTTTCTGGGCCCTGGTAGACTTGCTTCTACATAAGAGATGAAGGCTAGGTTTTGTTTTGGCCAGATCAAGTGGATTTTTAGCCCTAATGTACTTTCCATATACATTTCTCTCCTTTATAAACATCAGATATTCAAGGTTGGCTGCGTATTAACCCCTCTTGAGAAGCGGATCCCCATCAAATATTCTGTGAACATTGAGCTCTTATTATTAGGATTCTATCCTAATAATAACTTTGCTTCTTCCTATTATTTTTGATGAGTTTTCATTGAAAGGACCAGTGGAAGGTATCTGTGGCTGATGGGATGTAAAGGTGCATTGTCACCTGTGATAATTGTTAACTGATTATTTTCACAATGGCAGTGAAATCCACTACAGTAAGGAGAGATGTGCTACTGGCACTACACAGACGTGCACAATACCTGCTCTCTTACGAGAGAACCGGAGTAAAAATGAGCCTGTTTTTTACACAGCCTGCTTGAGTTGCTGGATATTCTTCTGCCTGATGCCTTCCTTTTGTTTGTGCGCTACACAAAACACCTTCCTGGATCTGTCCCCATGCTGGAGGCACAGTTCAGCCCCAGTGCTCAATCCAGGCACAGAGTTGAGCCCCTCTGCCCTGTTTCTATTCCCCCATCCAGCTCCTACCCCACATGGGGTGCATTAGGAACAGTGAGACATTCAGAGCACCAAGGATACACAGGGTGCATCTCTCAGGACACAGAGGCACAAAGTGAGACCCCACAAACCACATTCCCCCTCAGGGTGGCAAGAGGCGTGGGAGAAAGGTCCCTGAGAGGAGACCCCTCTGCTCTGAATGGCTTTGCTTGGGGACCACCATGTCTGAACCCATAAAAGCGGTCCTCTTGCTGCTGGATCACCTCCAGAAAAAACCCAGAACACATAGCAAAACAAAACAAAAGTCGGTGGAGACAGAGGATAATTGGCTTTGAAATCTTGAAGAAATACAGGTTGTCTGCCTGTAAATTAAAAAATAGAAAATAGACATCTCTGCACGACCAGCCACAAAGTCCCTGATCCCCCCTCAGATGGTTGAGGAGCAAGGATGTGAGACCGGGGACCTCAGAAGTTGATGGTTTGATTTCAAGGTGTCCTGTGCTCAACAAAATGCTGCATATCTCTGCAGCCTTCTCAGCATAGTGAAGAGGCAGCTGTGGGAAAGACACTGGACCAACTGGAAGAGCTGGAAGGGGACAATGGTGCCCTGGGGCCGGCAGCCCCTGCCCGGCCAGGCTGTACCCAGCGTACACAGCCGGTCCTGGCCACCCACACGCTTCAGGGCACGGCTGAGCCCTGCAGCCAAGGTGGTGCTGCCACTGGGAAAATGGATTTTGAAAAGAGAAAAACGCTGCTTGGGGAGGAGGGAAAAAGTGAGAAACGCGCCTGCGAGCACCCGGGGGACAGTGGGGAGAGGGTGAGAAGGCTCCCCTTAGCCCCTGGATCTTGGGTTCCCTTTGGGTTGCAATGACCCCAGAGATATTAGAGAAAGGTTCTTTCCCGAGCTCAATACCGAAGAAGAAGTCAAGATTCGTCAGCTCTGTTTTTCAAGGTTGTTTATTCTTTTTTATCTAGTACATTCTTTCTTTTGCCCTGCTTGGGTTCTTGTTGCTGCTCAGGTCGCCACCAAATGCCCAACTCCCTGACCTTGGGGCGGTGTTAACTCTTTATACTAAGAACTACGTGTACTATATTTACAATAAAATACCAATACCTATCACCTATGGTAGACAGTCTGTTTCTACTCTAAACCAATCCAAAAGTGCCACCATCACAGCAGAAGATGGAGACGAAGAAGAAGAACAACTCAGGGCACCGCCCCAAATCCTCCATCTTGTCCCCATTCACCTCCATTCTAAAAACCCAAACCTACAGAATTTTTCACCCTGTGATGAACTACACTACTGCTTTTCACACCTTTGTGACTTGCAATTCCTCTCTTAGTGTTGGAAGTTTTTCCCATGGACTGAAGTCAAAGCCAGTGTCTTCCTGGGCTCTGTGCCAGGGTTTCCAACCCCCCTGTACAGATCCCAGACCCCCCTGTACAGGTATTGAACTTTCTTGCTCAGGTTCCAGACATCTCTGCCAAGGTCCCTGACCTTCCAGGATGACCAAAGGGATGCCCTGGACTCCACCACCTGGAGAGCCCACCTGGAGCAAGTGTGGGATAGGAGATAAGAAGAAACCCCCACTGGAGGAGATGGAGACGTCCTGAAGGAACTGCGGCCTACACTAGAGCAGAGGATGGGCATGAGAATCAGGAGAGGGAGAACATCCAACCTCCCTGTGCCAGCAGGCTCAGGAACAGAAGAGTAAAACTGAGCCTGGGAAAAAGGCAGGGGGAAGAAGGGGTGGGTATTGGTGTGATTTCCCCTTCCTTCTCACTATGCCAACTTATTTTAGCTGTAGTTATTTTTCCCACGTGGAGCCTGGTTTTGCTTGTGAAGGTAATTGCTAAATGACCACCCTGTCTTTATCTTGCCCCGCAAGTTTTTCCGCCTTATTTTCCACCCGTTTTGTTGAGGAGAGGGATTAAAAAAGCCTCTGGATGGGTGTCTGGCAGCCAGCAAAGGTAAACTCACCACAAACTGGCAGGTCTTGTGGCATGTGCCACAAGGATTTAGAAGTGTGTCTCTTTCCCCTTAACTACTGATTCCGTCAAGAAAAGGAATCACCTCTCCCCATAATCCTAACATCTTATTTATAGCTCTTAGGTTGTCAATGGCAGACCACCGCTGCCACCTCTGTGACAACCCAGTCACCTTTTCTCAGAAAACTTCTGCAGAAAATTATCAGATTAAAACAAACAAAACCCATCACCAAACCCAAAACCAAACCAAACAAACCCACAAAAAGTTTGCCCTCCTTGCTATGTCTTGCCAGAAACAAGAAATATTATAAAGGGGAGACTTTTCCTTGAGTAGGTCATTCCAGTACCTTTATACCTCAAAGGCCTAATGCAATATAAAATTGAGATCAGGAAAATTAAAATGTCTAAGCATATTTTAAAGTGTAACCTTTCTTTCCCTGTGCCTTAATTTCTCTGGTTTATAAGTATGGATAATCTTACCTTAAAACTTTTAGAGTAACCTTTTCCCTGTGTTTTTAAAAGATTTGAATATTTTTGGACATAAGCATGAGTGAAGTGGAAAGTGTTATTAGTATTATTAGTAATTCTTGAGCTTAACTGCTTTCGGTTCTTAGTTCTTGTAATAGCTGATGTGTGAAGTCTAACTGGAAAAAATAGAACATAGTATTTATGGAACACTTTTTATCATCAAAGCACTGTACACATCTTAAATGGTGGTAATATTTTTGACTGGTGCCACATTTAGAACTTTTAAAGAAGTTTATAGTGTATGTAAGAACTAGCAGCCACTCCTTTCTATTTATATGTGAATAAAGCACATCCTTTGACTAGGACATTAAACAAAATTGATAGTTCTGACACAGCCTTAGCCTTCATGTCATCACACCCATGTCCTCCCCTCTTTTGCATTACAGTGTCACCATGCAGTAAACTAACAGGAAAACTATGTGCTAACTTCTGAATTTCTACATCACGTCCAATGCAAGATTTACTACATCTACCGGACACCTTTCTGCCAAACATTCCAATATGCTGTGATTCTTATTGGCTTTGGCACTCCAAAGGAAGGGAGAGGCTCAAATATTCTCCTCCACACTACCTCTTCACTAACATTGACTGCAAAAAAAGCAAAACCAAAACCAACAAGTGGGATTAAAGAGGTGTAAACATCTGAATTCAGCCTCCCACTTCCTCGTATTTTAAAAGCAACTTTACACAACTATAATGTCATTTTCTTAGCCCACACAATTTGAGCTGTTTTAAGTCCCCTGGATTTTAATTATAGAATGGTTCTGTCTTCACCTGCATCTTCTGGTTTGGTTGGTTTTTTTTTTTCTGAAAGGAATTGTGATTGAAAGGATATCTACCCTCTTCCCATATCTCTTCAAGGGATTTGACATCCCTTATTTTGGATGGTAAAATGATTATAGAAGATGGGAAAAGCCAAGAGAGAAACATTCTGGAGATACTGCTTCCAGGAACTCTATATGCCTGTATTTGGATCACACCATGATGCAAAGCACAGTCCTATGCTCTTAAAAGTTTGGATGCTTTACAAAATACTACTGTTCCCATAGAAATCAAAGGTTTCCTATAACCTGTAAAAGTAAGAAATGAAAATAGCTTCCTTGGAACATTATTGCATGAGCTAAAATGTTGAGGGGTTTTTTTATGCTCAGAGAAAATAGGAAACTGGCAAACCAAATCTGAAGTTAGTTCATCACAAAATTCACCCGAGAGACCTTAAAGATTTGGGAAATTGAAGAGCAAAGGGTTGGTTTTTTGGTTTTTTTTTTTTCTTTTGGGGTTGTTACGAAAACTAAACATAGAAGATATTGCAGATTGGGTTTGGGGTTTTTTGCAATGTCAAAAAAGAGGAATTTTGTGCTGCTACTTTTCCCAACATAATCATTCACTATAGCTTGCAAATCTTTTAAAGTCTAGGACAAGATTCCATTGGTTTCAGTAAGAAATGATTTTTTAGTATTTGGCCATTGCAGATTTCAAGTTTATCAGGTTTGTCTCATAACCTTTAAAAAAACCCAAAACTTCAGAGACATGACCAAATTTGAGAGAAACATTGTTTTTCCAGACATGGGATTGAAACTCAATATGTTCTACCTGGAAAAACAGGATCAACTGAGAGAAATAGCATTCCACTGAAACCACAGAGGAATGATGAGGCTGTATTTCATACCTCAGCCTACATGTAAGGTTACAGATCATCCAGTGGATCCAAGAGCACTGAGCGCTTGCCCACATCACAGCAAAGGTGAGGATGTGCAGCCCATTTGCCCCCTCCCAGTAAGTCAGAGAGGAATGCTCTCCATGGGATAGCCATGCTTGGCAGGCAGGCTCCCTGCCAGCCAGGTGAAGGGGACCCAGGTCTGCACAGCTGGAATATTTACAGCTGGGGCCCTGTACGAATACTAAGATGAGAGACTTTTTAGGGTAGGTCTCAACTCAAGGAATGTATTCCAGAAAAAGAGTTTGCCGTTCATTATTTTTCCCCAGAGTGATTATGCCTTGAAAACAAAATATATATGGCTTTCACACTTTCTGGTTAGAATTGCTGTCATTCCCAGTGACAGCACTGTAATTCATGGTGAACTTTTAACTGTTACTTGAATCCCAAGAGCATTTTTTTCCTGGGCAAAATATGAAACATTTCTCTTGTAGTTACAAGGGAATGAGCAGAGGAGCTGAAAAAATGAAGGCCTTCACAGCTTGAGGAAGAGGCCATGAAGAGGCTGGTTTGCTGTCATTTTAGCATCCACACCAGGGGCAAAGAATTAGTAACAGGAGATATGCCAGTGATAATCCAGATTAAAGCCTTAAAATCTCTTGGCAACCTGTGTGGGACACACAAAAAAAATTGCTAAAGTTCCCTAAGCACAAGACCAACTGGGTTTCAGTTAACCTCTGCACACACACCCCTCTCCAAAAACTCTACCACCACTAGTGCTCAGCAGGCAAAGTCAGTGAAAAGGCCAAGAGTCTCAAGAAACACTCCTGTACTTCAAACTAATTTCTCCAGAATAAGAAAAGGAATTTTTCATGCATAAGAGACCCCTCTAATGGTTTTGTTACCCATGTAGTATCAAGACATGGGGAACGGGGGACATTCATGCTTCTGGACCACTCATTTGTACGTCTTCCTTTCACAGAAAGGAAAATGAAAGATGACTTCCCAAAATGTATGGGTTTTATTTGTTTATCATTGTTACCTTCTTTGTAAAAATAAAACTGGCATTAAAATTATTTCTGCTAGATGGGATTATTTTGGTCTAGTTTAAACCTTTGATTTACTTTTAAACACAGTGAATATCTTGACTCCAAGTGAGGCCATGTCAAAGTTTCTTCTGTTCAGAATATTATTTAGTCAATGTATTGTGATAAATTTAAATCATAACAACCTCAGAAGGATCTTGTAATGGTAGGTCATTAAGTAATTATTTTCTGAAAATAAATCAAACTGGCATTTGTTAAGTTTACTCCAGCCTTTTTTAAAACATCACGGTTACAATTTAAAGCAGTGAAGCATTGTGTTAACCCAAGATGAGCAGGAGTTGAGTTTTTTTAGTAAACTCTGGTAAGATAGCACTGGCTAAGACCCTTTCACAGATGACCTGAATACTTCTGATTTCTAAAGAAGTCACCCACATAAAACAAACCACTCAATGCAACACTCCTAAGAACGCATATGCAACCCATCTGTACAGAGTGACTGGAGAAAATGATGTTATTCCTCCAGCAGCTGTTAAGCACATAAGTCACAGAGGCAAAGAATTTGTTCTAGATCAGAAAGTCTATTGGTGAACACTATTATTAAGAATATCTGTTGATTATATATAAAACACATCACTGACAGATCTCCAGGGTAATATTTTTACAAGGTCTCACAATCCCTGTCTCATATGTGCCTGTTGCCACTCTTAAAGGAATTTTCTGCAAAATACACAGCAGTATTTGAGATTTATAGCATTCCCTTGGTAAACCAGAGAACAAAACAGGGTGCTGCAAAAATTGGAAAAAAAAATTTGTTATAAATATATTTCCTTAGACTTGCATTTCCAAGTACACAGAGCTCTTCTATCAATTTTGCTGTAAGTCAACAAACCACTTACACCTACATCTTATTTTTCTGTGTAACACTAACTGTAACACAAGTTCAAGAGCTTTGAAAATCAGATTAATGACTGATTTTAGCATTTACCTGTGTGCCAAGTTGGGAGTTTTTACAGACAGCTAACATAATTTGTGAAACTCATTATTTTTTGATAGTTTGGGGAGAAAAATAATTATTTCATTAACACTTGAATTCCTTCCCCTTTTACAGTACCCAAAGGTATTTTTCACTATGTTCTTCAGGATCCTAAAATTTTTTCTGATGTATCTGTTTACTTCATGTATATTGAATTACTCCATGAACAATAAATCAACCATTGTCTTGGATACAAAATGCATTTTCCTCACACTAGATCTGCAATACACAGCTTTTAAAGACAATTCCAAGAGTAACAATTGGCTGACAATTTAAGCAAATCTGAAACATTAACCAGTGAATGCAGTCCAGACTGAGATACTAGAGAAGAGGGGTGCTTATGACCAACTGAAAAATGTCACTGGCACAACATCACTTCTATAATTCTACCAAATGATAAAAAGTCAAATTTCTTTCCTTGGCCACAGTAGAGCAAGTCTTGATTCCAGCATCAGATGCATATTACAAGCCTTCATGTTCACAAAATGCTTACTTTACTGAATGCAGTGCAGTTATGAAACATATTTGGCCACTGGGAAGAATTCTATAAATCCTGCAAAACTAACCAATGTACCACTCTCCTGCTTAGTCCTGTGGATGGGCTTGCATGCTTTTGTAAACCTCACCGTGGGATTAGGACATTTATCAAAGCTATGATTTCCTTCCCATAATGTTATATCTATTGTATACCGGGAGTTCTGCAGGTGCATGATTTATCCATCCTGTCATTAGCTACAATACCCTGCAAACAGTTTTTATTTTCTGCTGGAGAAACAAATACTCCTCCCATAAATTGTTTTACTGCTGATTGGTGAACAGACTCCTGCTCCCTTGACAATAAAACAGCTTGCTTTCTCTGACCATGGAGTTATAATTTCCAGCACAACAATCTGAAGCTCAGCACTATTTCTTATGGAATTAAGTAATATAGGGAAAATTACAGCTCACTTTTCAATATCACGCCTGAACTCTCATTATGTTAAACACCAACACATTTGATCGCTTGAGGGACATTACAGACAACATAGCCCTAAAGATCCAACCAAGGGAACACAGGAGGATGAAGCAAAAGGCAGATAAATAGAACAGACAGAAGCATCTTTCTAAATTAAAATGAAAACCTAATATGAATTTTGCTCCTTGAATCTGGATTTGCCAAAGGTTTCCGTTGGGCTGAAAATGCTCAATGAACATTTTAAACAAGGAGAAAACTGGATAGCCAGGAAATCCAGAAATGAAAAGCTATTTCTTACTCAGTGAAATCATACTCAGACAGGCCTTTCACTCAAATTAATTATTCATAGAAGCACATATATTGTATATGACACATTTGAATGTGAAAAGCCTAATATCCTCTGTCTTTTCCAGTACTCAACTGATCCATTAGAAACGTAATAGTCAGTCTAATAATTCTATGACTTCAGTAGGACAGACAAAAAATGAAAGAGAAAGCAGAATGAACTACAAAGAGAAAAAGAAAATAAGAAGACATTTTCAAGACCAGCTCTCAGGGTATTCCAAATCAATTTCAACTGCCTCAGATATCTGTTAAGTATCAAATACAGAACAGAGGAACATGCACACAGGGCTACACAGTTGTCTAGAAAAGCTGCTTTTTCTTCCCTTAAGCTTTGGCCACTCATACTGGAGAAGAGAGATGATTAATTTATTAAAAGGGATGAGCAAATTATAACTGGGAAGTTGACTGAAAACTGTATGAACTCAGAGTAGCGAGGACTGGTTTTCCAGGATACATCAATACATGGTTACGGATTTCATTAAAAAATAAATAAATCTCAATGAAAAATAACATTAAAATTCCCCAAATAAAAGACAATAGAAATACCTAAGAGATAGTATGCTAAGGTGCCAGACCTTATGAGATTTGCTTAGTTTTGCTTTTATTCCCCTGGAAAAAAAGAAAATAAAAAGGGCAATGAAAAGCTATTAAAATTCAAATAATTCTGCAGATTATTGACAATCCTGTAGTCTAAACTAGTATGAAGGAGACACAGGCATCAACAAACAAACAAAAATACTATTAAGTTAATGAAACACTTAGAGTATCTGAAGGAATGGAGCAGCATGAGGTATACAAGGCACTCATGCTGAACATCTGACCATGCAAAGCTTCTCTGGTTTTGGTCTGCACAGCATTCAGTACAATGAGACTACTCATGACCTCAAAATAAACCATGAGTATAAGCAAACAGATCTCTGACAAAGCTTTGTCAAAACTATTTCTTGAGTTAAACACAGCTCTCTCATGCGTCACTGTCTACTGTATGTAAAGATAATATCAGTCAAATGCTTCTAAATATATTAAACCACTTTTACTATAAAGTGTCAATGTGAATGCAAACAAGTAGCCTCCCCATAACAGTACTTTTCCTTCAAACTGTAAACCACTCCTTTTATTCTTACCAGCTAAAGATAGAGGGCTGACTTGCTTTTGGCCAAGCCACAAGTGTTTCAGATCGGCATTTCACACTCTATGAATTGATAAATCAAAATAACAACAAGAAGACGCCAATTACTTACATTTTAGAAAGCTTACTGCAGTAAGAAAAACACAAGCAGGTCTGAAAACATCTTCAGTTTTCATGAAATTACATTGCTGAGAAAAAATAAGCCCAACACACTACACATTGAGGAGCTCTAAGTGGAAAGCAGAGATCTTTTGAATCCTGTTGGAGGGTACTCAAATAAGAGAAGTCATTGAGCCTCAAGAGAGGAAATCCATCTGAATCTCCTCAGAGCCTGGCATATGGAGCTGTACTTCTTCACTTAGGAAACACTGACAGCTAGGGGAATAACTCAGTGCAACTCAGTCTAAGGGATTTTTTTCCACCAGTGCCTAATGTGTTGAAGAAGATTCAGATCCTTCCTTTTGAACTTCAGCATCATAAATTTGACAGGCAAATGGGGGGATGGAAACCTCTACTTTTGTGTTTCTCCCTGATGTAACCAGAGCCCCCTTTCATATTTCCAAATGTTTGTTGAAATGTTAAAATCCAGATTTTAAAATACAGGTACAGCAGTCATGTCCAGGCTGCAAGAATCAGATGAAAAATGAACAGAGACTGAGCAGAAGAGAGAAGATGACCACAAACCACAGCAGAAGACTCTGAGGATAAACTGATACTGTCCTGTCACATTGTTCCCAGATGGTTTAAAACCTCTACTTCTCAAGTCAACCCTTTGTTGATGCCTAGAGTTGATGACTGTATTTCCAAAGCCTGAGGATGAGTAGAATTTCTTACCACTCTTTAAGGATCCTGGTCTAAAAATGCTAGAAAATTATCAGAAAATTGATATCCTAGAAATTACTTTAAAAAGCATATTTTGAATCTCATATTTCTATGTCAGTAGACAGTCTCTGCAGCTCTGTGCTTAGAATATACATTTCAGGAAAATTTCCCATACAGTATATTCAGTCATATATTTTGTTTCCTGACATGTATGGGTGCCATAACCTTATAGGAGAAACAGGAAAAAAAGTAATAATAACAGGATTTGTACAGAAGCTTACATTAAGTTACCCTATTCTACCTGAACAGTTCAGAACGACTCATGGGAATACTTCTGACGATTGACAAGAGATATTTCTGGAGGCACATTATTTGTTCAGTTTAAAATATATTTTAAAAGTTCCAATCACCTATAAGTAGGTTCATGATTATTTAAGTGCAGCTTTCAGTATCTAGTGAATTGTTACATAGATACTCACAGGGTAAGTAAATGAGTATAGATATAGAAGAAAGGAATCTCATCTACTATTCTCATCTGAAATTAAAAAATGGTTTTTCACCCAAAGAGGAAAACTATTTTTTGGAAGATCAAAAGTCACCATTACCTCTGAATAAGACTTCTTATGTGACTTAAACATTGCACAGCTCTTTCCTGGCCCCTGTAACAGACTTTACTGCTTTCTCTTTTACACACTTTGGGAGAATGTGTGACATCTCTTGTCCATTCATATTTTAACAGCAAAGTTCCAAATCAATCACCAATCATCCAATCACTGAATCAAGTTTTTGGTCAATTTTCAGGTATATAATGAGTATGAAAGCTTGTATGATCGGGAACAAACAAAACAAGAGAAACGGAAATGCTTCTAGTAATTCACTTACATACATGTAAGTATAAGTGGAATAAATAACAACACAGGCAGAACAATACAGAGGATGTTTCCAGTTTTCTTTAAATCTGATGGCAGAATAATTTTTTAATGAAGTCAAAAGCAGGACCATGAACTTAGGAAAGCTAAAGGCATACAAAATGAAGTAAGTAAATCTGAGGAGCTGAATCATAATAATAGAGCTTTGCTTCATCTCATTCAGCCAGGTATATTTACATGTATACATCTATGTCTATATTACATAATGGGAAAATGTTGAAATTAAAAACACCTTGTTACAACATTTGGAACATTTTTAAAATTATATAGTCTAAAAGAAATATCTAGAAACATTTATTTAGGAGGAAATGGCAATTATAATTTTTTTAACTGTCTGCTGCTAAGACTTTATGTAATGTGAATGTAGAAAGACACAGGAAAAAAAATACAGTCTACAGCTTAAATATTGAAGTAAATCTAAATATATTTATGTCCCTATCTCCTGTAATTTCAGAAATATCTGCTATAGACTGTCATTATACCCAAATTGTAAGCAGATACTGACGCGCAATGGAACACTCGGACTTAAGCTGTTGGAATATTTGATGGCATAGTCAACCTATTAACAAAATAAAAAATATCAGATGGATGCTGATAGATGCTAGCCGCACTATGATTTGAGGTAAGTCTCTTTTACTTAGGCAGAAAAATTTTTAAGTATTTTACTTAATACAGAAAAATCCATATTTTCTGCAGTGAATTTCCTAATAAGAATTGTTAACTTAAATGGATAGATCGAATTGGAGGGTTTTTTTTGTTGCTGTCTAAAATTCTGATTTGAGTCAGAAACGTAATTCATAAAAATTCATAAAAAACTCTCTAGCAAAAATATTTACTAATGCAAAACAATTTAATTAGCTGATTAAAAAAACATTTTTAGTTTAAAAATATTTTTAAGAAGCAGAAAATTTTACTCTAAAAAAAAATTTTCTTCTCAATTACAAGTAAAGATACACAGGAATATAGATCCTGAATTCAGATTTAGTAAGACAAATTTTAAGAAATTATTTTGATTTCATGGATCACATCTAGCTAATCAAAGAATAGCAAATTTGTTAGATGAAGCAGAAATATAGTGTTTATCTCTTCAACATAAGAGTCATACAGTTTGACAAAATTCTAATAACCATTAATCTGCAAAAATTTGATAACTTTGGAAGTGTCATTCAGGCCCTGGATGTCAGTTTTGTTCTGGATGCCAAGGTCCCAGTGCACCAAGAACCATAAGCATATGCACAGCCGTAAGCGCAGGAAGAAGTCTACAGGAGCTCAGAGGATTTGCTACAGTACTAGAATCATAGAAAAGATTTTCATTTGAAAGACTCAAATATGGAATGGAATTGATCCTGTGCTGAAGATAAAAACTTTATTTCTTTGCAAGAACAAAAAGATGGAGGTTTAGATAGGAAAGGGGGGACTTTGTTGTTTGTTTTAAAAGGATATAAATCTTCAAGATGCAGACTACACAAGAAAGCTAGGAAGATTAATACTCTCTGGGCAGGATATTCTACTCTTATTATGCACAGTATATCTTGCACCTTGTTCTGAAGCATTTAGCAATGGCTCATGGAACAAGAGATGTTTAATGGTGTGATACGGCCTTGCTGCATCGATCACAGTGATACAGCAATCAAAACCAGAGGGTGCATATGGGCCCATTTGATCTTTACATGAGAATTCCACTATGCTAATCTCTAAAACATAGCATCAGATTATGCATTTCCCTCCCTTGTGCTTTTCCTTGCTTGAAAATAAAATAAATCAATCAATACTGTATGATGCAAAATTTCTGAACTTAAGGGAAGTCAATAGTGTTTGTAGGTGCTTGGCAGAATTACCTCTATGGTAACAAGGTTGCAAATTGCAAGGAGCCCTATTGACCTTCTTCTTTTAATAAACTCATTTTTGGAAAAAACACACACATTCATTATGTCTCTTACTTCCTGGAGGAAATACTGGTGCAGCTGAGGTCTGGAAACAGAAGACTCAACAACAGGAAAAAATGTCTTAACTATTTCACTGTCTTGCTTCTTCCTTCAGTATGCTTCCGATTTCTATTTACTTTCTATTAGGGCTAATTTTTTGAAAAAGTGAGTCAATCACTGCACCTTTTTAAAAACCCCCACATTTCTACATGAAAAAAAGATGATGGAACAGAAAGAACTGGTTCTGTAATCTATATTTAAATACTTACATTTGACTAGAGAAGCTCAAGAATCTGCAAAGTAAGCAACTAGCATCTAGATTTTCAATTATTACCAGCTTCAGACTATTCCTGGGTATCCATTTCATTGTCCTCATGACTCTTCCATTTTTTTATTTCCTTACACTTCTTGTGAAACTTTTTTCACTTCTCTCTCTCTTTAGATATTGCTAGCAGTTTATAGTTAGGTCAATATATGTAGAATCCTCATCTGATAATATGTATCCTCATAATCTAACTCTCAGGAAAAAAACAATTTAAAGTATAAGACTAAATGGGCAGTAAAAGAATTTGAGGTTTATAACAGCCAAAAAAACCCTCAGTAACCAAATGCCTGACATGGAAAAATCTACTATTATTAATTGCGTCTGATAAGAAGCACAGGCATCTCCACTGATTTGAAGAGTTGATATAAACTTTACTGGTTTTCACTTATCTTTTTTTTTCCTCTTCAGGGTTCACTGAGTTATGCTGAGATTGATGTCCATGAATGTATAACATTTTTAAGAGAGATAGTGGGCTTTTTTTTAACTACTAAAACTTGAATGTATAGGTTGAAGAGTAGTTTCTCAAAGGTAGACTTTGCATTTTAATAATAATAAATTATTGTTACTGATATTAAATATTATTAAATATAAAGCAAAACAGTCATAAGCACATCCCAGATGGACTGATCACAGATGTTAGCTGGGAAATGAGAATTTATGCTGAAGTCCCAAACTGAGCAGCAGCAACATAAAAAAGGCTTAAAAGAGAATTTTTTAAAGAGAAAGACACACACATGCTCTTGTAAGCACACTCTACTAGCACCTTATATGAGTTTAGTATTTTCTAAGCAAAAGATCTCTTATGGCAGTTTGGCAAATGGAAACCCCCAGGGGTAGCCTTCTTTCCACTTAGTTATTGACAACTTTCCCAATGAATGCACAATCCAGGTTTTTCCCTCTTACCAGCAGAACTGAAAGTCTACAAAGAGCAATGTATTTGTTTTTAGGTATCCACAAAGAAAAAGGTGATAATCTGAAAAAAATCTACAGATGACTAAACATGGGAGAAATTTTGAAAATGGCACAGAACCAGCTGGGAACACTTCCACATAGACTTGTTTATGCAAGGAGAGAAACACTATACTTGCTTAATGATGTCTACAAATAACATTAGGTAATTATGGGAGCTGCACAATCATGGGACACTCCACCTAATATTAACTATTCAATAGATAAAAACCACTATAAGTCACTGTGAAAAACAGTAAGTTTCTTCTATTGAATATTCCATAAAGGTCAGAAAAGGGCCGAGTCATTCTGAGCGTATTATCAACACAAAACAAGTTTCTTCCTTTTAATTAATGTTACCCCAAACTAGGGGGAAACAGGAGGAGGTGATTAGAAGACCAACTTTTTTACTTTTTCTTCCAAAGGGGGGCAATGAAGCATCAGTCTGACACCAGCAGATGCTAAATCCATTTTTTCCCTACTGTTTCTAAGAGAGAAGGTTGTTTCTGGAGAACACAATTCAGTTGCTAAATTAATATTCACACTGCATTTCCACGTTTCTACCCCAGAATGAGAAAGGTCGGATCATGTGGAGACAGATCTGGGAGGTGGAGAGAGCCAACCCCTGAAAGAACAGTTAGGAAAGCTATAGGCATGTTGTGTAGTGCAGAAAGTGGAAAGATCACACAATGAAGCACTTTGACTTCTTGCCAGGTATACCCTGTGAAATGAATTTCAAAATAAAGTTTTAGATTACAGACAGCTTTTCCAAGCCATTGCTGGCAGGAGCACAACTGCAGAAAAGCTGTGACACCAGCAATTAGGGATAGAAGAACCTGAAATATTAAGGGAAACTTGTCAAGCAGAACTTAAAATATCTAAATATTTCTCCTAAATATTTGCCAAAAGAAGAAATAGAAATTGCTTTGGCTCTGCTTGCCTATAAATTTGCACCTTCTGGATTTATTTTTTTTAAATATTCACAGATACTTGTTCAGAACTTCTATAAACATAATACTAATTCATGTCTAAAAGCATCAGGAACAGGGAGGCTAAAGATAGACTTCCTTGGAAGTACAGCATGTGGTGTGCCAGCCACACAGTCCTATGAATTTCATGTTTGTCCTATCTGTCCAAGTAAAACACACTGTGAGCATCTAAGCAAAGCTCCTCGAATTCCTCACTTAATGTTTGTAAGGAATGCAGTTGAAAGAGTATTTGCTGAAACAATTAAGTTGAAGAAAAGAAAGCATACACATTTAACGAGTGACAAAAAAGGCAAAGTACTTAAGTCCTGTCTTAAATGACCCTTATTATTAAACTTTCATGGGGAAAAAAAATCCAAACTAGTAATTAACATTTTAAAACCTCATGTAATGTCTGCACAAATGCTAGCAGTGCCTTCAGAAATGACCACTGCAATGAAAAGAGTCATGTGGCTTTTCTAGAAAACCCTGAAAATTAAAAAGAGAAGATGCATTGGATAAATTATTTCCAAGTACTTAATAGAAAATTATTATTTTTTTGTAAATGTGGATCATTCAGCAGCTAATGAGCCTTTTTTAAAGCAGGGCAGAAACATTTCTATAGTCTCCAACACTCAACACCAGGGACAAAAATTATTTGGTACCCTTGAACTCCCAACAGAGGATGCAGAAGGTCTTAAATGTAAATGCAAACAAATGGGCTGGCTCCTGCTTCCGCAGGGTGAATGAAAAATTGCCATTGGCACTGTCTCAGGAAGGATTTCCTTCTAAAAATATCATCCTAATGTACTGTACCCCTCTAATGGCTCCACCAAGCTGCTTGTTGCTGTCCCCAGCTCCTTAGTCAGATCTTTTAGTGGAAGAAAAGATGTCCAAAGAATGCTGCAGACAACATGAGGTTAAAATCACACAGTTCCAGTTTGCTGCAGGAACTATTTCAGCTCTCAGCAAATCTCATAGCACACAGACTTTGCCTTTTACTTCTCCTGCTGGGTCTAGCTAAGGATTGAGCCCCATAGCTGAATTTTGAGTATCCTTAAAGTTTGTGGATCACAAATTGTAACAGATGTCCCTGCTGTGCAGGGAGTTTTGTTTAAAGGTCCATCTGCCTGCAGACTGAAATCTGGGATTCTTTGTTCACATCCTGCAAAACCAGATCTTACAGGCCACTCACCATAAAAACACAGAGATTTTTCTGAGGGATATGAAAGATTGATATGCTGCACACATTTGTTCCCCTAAAAAGAGGAGTAGCTTGAGACTGTCTCAGGCTTTGGCAGGACAATCTTATTCATGGTAATGTTGCCTCCACAGAATTGGCTGCCTGCTGCAACAAGGAAATGGATAAATGCACCTATGACTCTTTTCTTTAAACCCCACATAAGATTGAGTGCTCTACATGTCCAGGGATGTGGTGAGGGAAGGAGTCACCTCAGCACGGCTAAGAATTAGGGCCAGAGAGGGGAACACAAGGTCCAGATGTGGTCATTTAGAGGAGATAGGCAAAGAGACTACAGCACTGGTATATTTAGCAAAAAGATATAAATGTTTCCAAAATCTGAGCAGAAGAAGGGAGAAATGATGAAATGATATGAAATCAGAATGGAAGAGAAGTGAGAGACTATGAAGGAATGAAAATCAGGACATGGGAAGAGAAAATAGCAGAAATGGTACAAGGGAAAAAGAAAGAAAAAGTATTTACTATGCAATTAGATTTCATGCGGAGATGCACTCAATTCCTTCCTCTGTCCAGCTTACAATACGACTTTTCAGAAGAAATTCTCCACACTCCCCTCAGCACATGAAGGGGGAGGGCTGGTAGGGGAAAGAGCTTCTTCATGCTCCTCAGACTCCACTCTTTTTTCCAGGTTCTCCCATCAGACCACTTAATTTTGGGTTTTGGAGGAGAAACTTGAAAGAGTGAATGATGTACTTGCATTTGAGCAGAGCCAACCCCAACCTAGGGGTTTTCTGAACAGGCATTCACCATACCCTTGGGAAAAGAGGCTCCAGTTTCCTTCCTTGCCTTCCTTAGCTCACTTTCAGCCCAGCAGTTCTATGTTTCTTTACAGAAGTAGCACCTCACTTGTCTGTATATTCTCCAATCCCCACCAAGTTCCTGTTCATCCTCTAAGAGCATGAGGTTATCCCTTACTCATAGTTCTAATTATCTTTTTCTCAGTTCATCTCTTTGGCGGCCAACAGGCAGGCCCACAAGCTCGAGAAATGACTGTACAGACAGGCAAAAAATTGTTCTAGTTTTCCAAGCAGTCTCAAGTGTTGTCTTTGCTTAGGTCAGACCTTCCTAAAAAAAGTCTTTATTTGCCTTCCTTTGACTTCTCTACGAAGTCATGCATAACTTCTTTGCAGCCAGCTTCCTTCCTCCTGGACCAAGTCCTGCAGTGCCCAACACAGGCATGCCACTCTTTTTCTCTCCCCTGTCCAAGCTCAGAAATTACATACCTTCAGATATGAAGCCTTGAACTGAATACAGCAATTTCGCAAAATTGACCAGAATTCACAGGTTATTACAATGTTTGCTTACTTGAAACTGGTTGCAAGTTTCTTGTATCTTCAATTCTTGGCTATTTTAGAACAGTGTGTTTAGCCTGACAGCCAAAAGAAGTCAGAGTGCATCTTCCAGCCACTTCAGAAAACACTCAACAACAGGAAATATATTTTTCCAGACACTTACAGTAAATCTTTGCCATTATTTTAGAATCTGGCATCCTGTTCACCAGTTTAAAGGTAATCTATTAGAGAACTCAGAAAATAAACACTATTACACACCTGTAAAGCTGCGCAATAAAGCTATTCATCAGCACAGGATTTTTTTAAAGATACATTTATATATTGAAACCAAAGAATTAATTATTTTTGTATTCACATCTTTGCAAAGGCTGTAGGTACTTGTCATAATAACCAGAATGTGTTTGCTCCTGTCAAAATATCACAGGTTCAATATTTTCTACATAAAGTATTACTTTATTTTTATGGAGTGCCTTTATATTTTGTCAGAAATCAGATGTCCATGTTCTTTTATTACTAACAGAATTAGAGAGATGGGTCAAGTCTTCAGCATGGCATTCCGAACTTTTCATGTATTAGTGAAATGTTCTGTACCTCCTTTTCAGGCATATTCTGTCATTTTGTCAGTTTTCTGCACTGTCCTCTTGTTCACATTTGAAAGACCTGGAAGTTTTCTAAATTCTATTAATTTACCATTTTTTTCATGTTGGATAATTCAATCTTTACACTTCACATTAGATTCCTGTGTATAGTGGTCACAGTTTGTTGCAAGACTTCTTACATGGCCCCATCAGTGGCAGACATTTACTATTCTCCTCCAAGCATCTGTATAAACTATTTGCTTTTAACTTTTGTTGTTTGACCAACAAGATCTTTCACTGCCTATCTGTGACTGCACCTCCTAAACTGAAAGTCAAATTGGGTTTGGAGATTTTTAATGGCTATTCTGTCCTACTGATAGCTAGAGAGAAGTTTATCCCTCCTTCCAAGGAAAGACTCCTCAGGCAGTGCAACCTTTGTTTCCATAGTTATTCAGTGTGTTCAAGATCCAAAAGCTGTCATACAGCTCCATTTCCCATTTACAGGCATGCTGAAATAGGGTGAGATTTTCAAGTAAGGAATTTTTCTTCCCCCAGAAATAGAATATGCACACAAAAGCAGACAAAGAGAATGCATGCTGAAGACGAAAAAAGAATTCGCTCCACTCCACTAAAAGAAACCAATAAATGCTTTTACAACAACAGTGAAAAGCTAACTGAGGTCTGAACTTGCTCTCACTAATGTCAGTAACAGTTTGATTCAATGGGAGCAAACTAAATCCCATTAGAGCCTTTTACAAAAAAATCCTAATAAAAGCAGACACTACAAAGTAAAGGCCCCGTTCAGGCCTTGCTTACACCACAGCTATTGTAAAGCCACACCATCATATCTGGGGTCGGCATTCAGAGCTGGAGCTTTGCAGTCCTACACTTGGCACGTCACAGAAAGCCGAAAGGAGATGCTGCTCCAAAGTGAAAATTGCAAGTCTCCCCTGGCCATGGATTTAATACACTATTGTTAGGTTTATACAAGATCTGGCTGGGTCTCGGTTCTGCATTCCCTGACACTCACACTGGCTGATTTATGCTGTCTTATTTGGCTGGTAACAGAATCAAATTGGTGACTGGTTTTGAATGAAGGCAATTAGGGTGCTTGATTGGTTTTGTAATTTAGAGAACACTACTCCAGAGTGTAAGTCAATTGTGTAGAACTATCCAGGTCTTTAATCACTGGTTTCCCTGTGCAAAGAGCTGATACTTTACATCATCTGAAATTTATACCACCTATAATCAATTCCATTCTCCCCATGAACCCCCTTTATTGCTTCCTACCTTACCCTGCACCTGGCAAAAACATAACATTTTACTAGAGAAAAAATTAACTATAGTGTGGCCAATTACTTCAAAGGTATATCCGAATTTTATTTACAGGGTCAGCCAAGGATATGGGGGTAACTATCTTTACAAAGCATCTGAGAGATGTTGTGACATAGTGGTCCAACACTTCCTGTTAGAAATCTGTTGGGAAGAACATGTTAAATCTGAGATGGGATAAACAAGAGACTTCTCTCTGCAAATCCTAGAAAGCAACATCATCAACAAAGACAACAACCTTACATAAATCTCTTGGGTTTCCCTGAAAGACTGGAAATTCTCTAGTCAAAGAGTTTTCTTTCTGAATGGATAATAAAATAAGATCCACAGGTTTAACACACAAAAATCAAGCCAAGCACAGGACAGGAAATTATACATAATTCGCTGATGTATAGTAACCATATACCTTTATGAAACACAGTTTCTTATTTAAATATACAGGCTTCACATATTCCAAAGCTGAGAAATAAAATTGCACTCAAGAGTTTCCTCAAGCAATTTTTTATTCTCAACAGTGGACAGAAATTGAAGTGTACAGTTACAGAATAAATAAGTAAAGAAAAACTCTGAAGAGTTACATGATATTCTAGGCCATATCTTCTGTTCCCCCACCAAAATCTGCACTTCTGACATTTATTCAGAACAAGGCTGTGCTCTGCACAGTGGCTTTCAGATCACTAAGTCCCAAACCTTTGGGCCAGTGCTCTGCTGAAAGTCTCTCTCATTGATCACTGACTACCACAGAATTATTTCAAACATTTACCTGAAATGTCAGTTCATCTTACACAATGCTCTAAGCAGATGTGAAGCACTGAATTTCACTTCTCAGCTAGGCTACATAAGAAATAACATGTGCTTCACTGAAGGGTGCCACAAAACCCCTGGTCAGGTAGAAGACATGAGGCAACTTCAAGGCTTTCCATAATGTGCCCTAATTTTATACTCCTCATTGAAAGTCCTTGCTATAGCTGAACCCTGAAGCCCGATGCAAACTGACCACCACTGACAAATTACAGTTTGGAGAGCCAAAAGTTTTATTAGTAGTTAATTAAGTAACTAATTAAGTTTTATGAGTAGTTAATAACATGTAGGGTTATGTGTATTTGTACAAATTCCCTGCATACAGCCTTAATTTATTGTGGTCCTGAAAGTCTTCAGACTTTAATAAAATCTGCCAAATAGAAGCAAACTCTGGTTCCCACTCTGAAGTAAACAGCAAATCTTACTGATTATGAGGCAGTAATGAAATTGTGTCAAAAGGTGTGTATAGCATGGAGTAGATGATGTTAGTTAGCATTTAATATTAGTCAGAGTAAGCAAATTCCATTGCAATTGAAATGATCCTATTCCTTGCAATAAAATATACAGGAAAGAAGAAAAGCCTCAGATTACTGTTGTTTCATCACTTACAAGCAACAAGGAATAACTGAAAACTCACTATCATCCTTTGATACTGTAAGTAGCTATGCCGCTGCTTTGCAATTTAAATACCCAATCACCCCATTCCACCTCACCAGAACACTACTCATGGTGTGTTTAAGAAGACTAAATTTGAACTTGACTGACTTTAATGTACCTGCTCACCTAAAAGCATTCACATGCAACACTACACACAGAAGCATTTATTTAGACAAAAATTGGTTTTACTACAGCAACCATTGTGAAATTGCTAGCACATATTTGTGATAATCCCTAGGAGCATTCTGGGTCAAACCCCACAAACTGGACAGATGCTTTGATGGAGTTTCTCCTCCTAGGTGACCAAGTTCATTGGAAAAAGAGTGAGGAACCACATCTCTGCCATCTCCCCAGACCACCATCCATGCTTGCATGACATTACTGGTATTGCCTGGAGTCAGCATTTCAGATTAACTTGCACCTTAAAAAAGCTCCCAAAACTGATTTGAGCACTTTGTTGCACTCGTCATATTGACCTGAAAAAAAGTGCTTACAGTCCCAACCTAGGCTCCCTGGGGCCAGCAGCCATGGGCAGAAAATGACCCTTCTTCCAAGGACAAAGGCACAAATGGGCAAAAGTAGGGACCTGGTTGCAGTCTGTCAGCCCTCTGTGAGAAACTATGAGTTATTTGTCCTCCTTGAGTTCATGATGCAAACCTGAAGGGACACACAGCCTATTTGTGATGGAAGGTGTGTGTCTACAACGGCTTTGCTGCCTTCCTTGTAGATAGAGAGTAAACTTGGGAACTCAGATTCTTGGCTACAAAAAGGAAGTGAAAACAAATAGAACAAATACTGTCGCAGGGTCAGGAATTCAAGTCTTCAGCAACCAACATCAGGGTCCAACACCGAAGCAAAGGAAGATACAGAACCTTCCAGTAACTCCCCCATTTTGCAACGTGTTTCAGGTGGTTTTAGAAACAAGAGAAGAACCAGGAGCTCTGAGTGCAGGCAAATTGGTGACAGACTACAGGCTGTGCTAGCGGCCTTACCAAGATAATGGAAGCAAGGCAGAGCAGGATTATTTCCAAAACTGTCTCCAGACACAAGGAAATGAAGGAACAGCTCCAATTTGAAGGCCTCAATGATACCAGTCAGAAGCACAACCCAGAGCAAACCAAAGAGCATTGAGCAACAGCCAGCAGGAAGGGGAAGTTCCTCCTCGTGATTAGTGGCACATTCCAGCAGTATATCTGAAAGGGATGATGGCAGAAAAGCTTCACATCCCTCCCCCAGCAGCAGGGAGGCTGGCTCCAAATAAATCAGGAGATTAAGGGATCCCATCCTTTGGGGAGTACAAAGGAGGAAATAATATGCCAGAAGCCTCTTGTGCCAGAATCCTTTCTTACAAGACTCTGTTTGGGGGTAATAGCAATTCAAACATTAGGAGTACAAAAGAATGCTGCAGAAGGGAACGGGAGTGTTTAAAAGCGGGTGCAAGTCCTCCTCCTAAAGCACTGGCCTCCTCTGAGAACACAGGCTGAGCTGCAGAGCTCCAAGCTACTAAGCTAACATGTCTGAGTAACATCTGGATATAGGTCTAATTATGGGAATTGTTCATTTAAAGCACATGACATTGTAACTCACAAAAGTGTAGGTGTTTCATCCTAGCACTGCCCACTTCCCATTGAAAAATCAGACCCCCAAGAGCTGGGAGATTTAGAAAAGAGCAATGCAGCACACTTCAAGCCGACTTTTGACCTCCCCTCTGGCCCTCGGGAACAAGGTGTAGAAGGAAGAAAGACATGTTTTTCAGCCTGTAGTTATGCTTACAAACACTCTCCATGCCCCCTACTGCTCAAAATGAGTTTTACCTTCCGGAAAAGAGCCATCATCCCACCTCTTAAAAATACAAAGAATTTTCTTGACTGTGCTGTTCCCTGCAATCCCTAAGAGTCACATTTTTTCTTCACAGAGCAGTGGTAAGCAGGAGGAGGAGAAATACTGCTGCCAATTAATTCTACTAAGAGAACTTCAGATGTAAAAAAAAAAAAATAAAAGAGAAAAAGTTTAAAAAATTTAAAAATCAGAAAAAGCGGCAATTAAAAGTGCTATAGTTGAGCAAGGCACCAGATTTTTTAGTTATTTTCAGTAAATCCTAATTCTCAGGCAGCAGGATTTTGCCTGAATATGTAACAACAATGGTGGGTTCATGTCTTCAACTCTGACACCTTCACTAGAGATATTGCCCACTACGTCCCCAAAACACCTAACAAATAAGTTTTGTGCAGTGCTACAAGGTGCCAAAATGACACAATGCTTCTCAGGAGATGGCTAAACGTTTCTTCTGGAAATGGGAGCGGGAGGACTCCCCTGAGAGATGCTAGAGAAAGCTGACTTGCAAATGTTTAGGAACGTCGTCAATGAACAACTGACTAATTCTGATTGATTTAATGAAAGTGCTCTGTACTGCTGAGAGGGTATTTACAAAAGCAGAGTTTAATCTAGTGAGACTGTGTTCCCACCAGAGCCAATGAATAGACAGGCTTGCCCTGGGCAATGTAGAGAAGGAAGTCATGCTAAAGACTGTCTTTGTGAAACCACCATGCATGGAACGTCCATTTGCTGACATGGACAGTTTCATGTATCCTGTGCCCTTTTGGGAAGCATTTATATGATAACCTCAAGAACAATTAACATAGAATTGTTTCAACTAATTAGAAAAATGAATACACTAAAGAGGTTAACTGTAAAAGATTCTGATTTCTCCACGAGCTAATGTGGAGCAAAGAGCAAACATGGAGGAAGTACCAGAAAACACTGTTAAAGGTGAGTTTTCTGAGCAGAAAATACCTGTAAGCCTCAAAACCCAAACAGATTGATAGAGTTTACTGAAGCTGCAAAGGAAAAAAAAGAAATCTGAAGACTGAGCTTGGAAACCGTGGATAAAACTGATCAAGAGCACTCACAAGTAGGGCCAGATTTGTTTTGGATGTATCTTGCATCATGTAAGATGTGTTACTGTATACATAAGCACATAAATGTTAAGCTCATGTAAAAAAAAAAAAAAAAAGAGAAATCCTAGGGGCTCCTATTACAAAAGCCCCCCTTGTTTTACATTTTTTTGATATTCTATAGATTATTGAAACAGTTGCAATTCAAAATGACCACATCAAAATGCTATTAGTAATGTGCAAAGGGCACATGTCCTGTATCAGACAGTTTTAGCAAAGTCTTCTGAAGGCTGCCAGAATATTGAACAACTCATACACACCCCATTAGTGCTTGAAATAGGAGAAATTTTCTAATTTCTTTTGAAAAACAATACAAATATACCTCAGAGAAAGAAAAAAAATTCAGAAGTCAGTCAATCATACAAGCTAATATTATTCTAGATAATCAAATATTGGCAGAAGTCTTGAAAATTGACTCCACTCTTACCAGTACCACCAGATCACCTGGGCTAACCTGGTTAAATTCCACAGGCACATGCAAGTACAAATATTTGTTGAGTATGACACATTATTCACCACTTTAAAAATTACTAATATGATTCTTATTTGATATTATATAGAGATAAAATGGCCCATAATTATTGCCCCCCTTTTTTTTAGCCTAGGAAAAATTCAATTTCTGTCAAGAAAATCCACAATTTTCACTATGCCTTCCTCAATTGAAACAGCTCTTGATTAGAGAGCCTACCCCACAAAGAGCATTGTAAAGCAAGCATATCTCTGGTCACTTCAACTGTTCATTCCACAAATTTTACCTTCTTCAATAAGTTCCTTTGACTCATGTATTTCAGAGCATCCCTATCCATGCTTATATAAAGAAAAAGAAAAATCCTTTCATATTAACATCTTTCTTTCTTGTAATCAAATGCAGCCTTCATTCAGCACCTTAAAAAGCTCTTGAGTACCTTGTACCTAACTTTCAGGTAAATGTGGCCAGTGGGAGTTCTTGTCTATAAACAGCCAGATTTTCCATGCTGCATTTCCTATCCAATAGCCTGAACAACATAACTTGTCTCTCCCTGCTGCTTAAGCTTTTATATTGAGACAGTCTGAATAAAAAGTGTAGGGACTTTCTCTATAGGACTCCTCTCCAGCATATAATCAAAGGTCTTCTAACCTGCATGATCCAAAACAGAGTTCTTGCACAGCCATAACTGGAACAGATCTTTTTTGCGTGCTTCAAATCCCACGACCAAAGAAGACCCATAAAAAGAAAATAGTACCCAAGGCAGCAAGAAAATGCATGTACTTTGATTATTTGTGACAGCGGCCTGATATCCCAGCTATCTCTGCCAAAAGGGAGTTTCCCTGAATCATGGTTTACCAGGGTGGCTAAAACCTCTGGCCTCAGTATCCTTCTGCCAGCTGTGCTCTGGCTGCATTATTTGAATGTTACCACTTCCAGTCTTCAACAGCTGCCATCAGGTTTGTCAGAAACAGCCTGCCATGGATAGCAAAGCTCCATGATTCAGGAAGAAATGGCCAATGGAAACACTTAATGGAGTAAAGCAAATTTAATGGGATAAAGCAATCTCATGGAGTAAGCTCATATCTTGGTGTCTATCTCTTTCACGGATGCTTGCAAGGGCTTGTTACAAGTTAAACATTGCTTGGAATTTAAATCTGAGAATTCTCTGAAGGAAACTTTATGGGAGCAAGATGGGTGCCTCTTTTGACTCTGAAGGGAAATATTTCAGAGAGCTAATCCAGCTCATTCAATTCACCTCAATAGTGGAGATGCTCAAAAAAGTGCTAGTCAGTCAACTCATTAGATTGTGCTTGGGTTACGGAACCAACATTATATATCTCACTTCTGGCTATTAGTTCTACATTTCATTAGATTCCAGGCAGTCATCGAAAGGAAACACTTGAGGGAAGCTCCTTGTATGAGCTCCCTGCCATGGGGTCACGTCTGGGTATGGGAGACACCTGTGTGCACAGAGAGCTCACCTCAAACCCACAAACACCACAAAAGGCAACAGAGAGCCCTGCAGCCAGTGAGACAGCTGAAAACCAGACTCATTGATGAGCACTGAAATAAAATCTGTGCCAACTAAGGGATTCATACAGAAATATCACAATAAATAAATTAGCAGATAACTTCACTGATTTCCAAAACTACCAGATCAACACCTACGCTAACCATCCGGGCAAAATATATTTGGATCAGAGGGACAGTGAGGGAAAGGTCATTGTTTGAGCAAGTACTATCAATATGCAAGAAGACAGACAAAACTAAGCACTCATTAACAGCAAGAGATGCCTCAGAGCACACTTTTTTTTGGCAAACATCAAATGTGGAATTCTCTGTTTCTTCTCTTTCCTTTATTCTGAATGCAATACAAATAAAAATGAATATTTATTAGCCTAATTGCTTGGAGGCCTTTCCTCCTTCAGCCCTCTTACACACACTTAATTTTTTATTCCTTGTCCAGTTGAAATGATGCCATCAGTAATCGAATAAAGAAAACACAATGAGTATAAAGAAGGGAGAGAATTTTAAAAATAAAGAAGTCAAAGAAAAAATTTAGTTGGGAGAAACAGCAAGAGGCATAGAATGCAAATAAGTTTGGACTGCGGGAATGGGAAACATGAAAAATGTTTTCACTTCTGATTTAGCTAGTTCCTCCCCTTTCTTGTTATTTCCTTGGGTCAAGCGTTTTGACTAGATAATCCAGTTCACCTTGAAGTGTTTTGCAGGGCAGCAGACCTCAAAAGCTTCTTTCACTGCAGAAAATTGAGCTAAAATGGACTTGTATTACTAACATTACTAGTCCAGTTTCATTTATTACTTTTCATTTATTGTTTCATTTATTTACACCCAGACAAATTCCAAGGTCATATTTTACAGATCATCACATAAGATTAGAGGGAAGAACAAGACTCAGTGACTTTTCCTGATGCTTGCACGACTCATCCTGTGATTCCTAGACAGTGAGCGGCTGCAGCACTGTGTGATAATACATAAGGATGTCATCGTGCAGAGAGAAAACAAGTTGGTTTTAAAGCCCATTGATATCATTAAGGATTTTACAAGGGATTATGTTACTGCAGCAAAAATTGCTCAGTTGTCTGTCCCTTCTTTATCAGTTCCCCTATCCTATGAACTCTGGCTGTGCAAAGAGCATGTGTAATCCTAAAGGGAAGGAATAAATACAGATGCATAAATGCATTGGTCTGATCCTTCCTAAATTCAGATTTAGTGACCTTGCTAATGTTCTTGGGTTAGTCCCACTTCCTTCAAGGCCTGAGAAGCAAGAAAAGGAGAGATGGCTATGGCTTGTTTTAGGCAAATGTAATCTGACTTTGAAAAAGCATAACTATTTTAATAGCTAATGCATACCATTACCTACATCAGTAACTGCTCAAGGGAAAAATTCTCATGAAAAAAACTATTTGCAAACCCGCTGAACCAAATTTCTGAAAATGGATTTTTGCAGGAACATGTTAACAAAGAAGAAAAATACCTTCCTTATTGAAGTATTTATAATAAAATTAATTTTTCAATACTTCAAATAAAAGTAACAATAATGTTATCATGAGAGTCCTTGAAGTAAAAAGCATGGAAAATTCTGCAGATGAGGGGAGGAAAAAAAGCACGTTGCAACCTGTAAATAACAAATTATTGTAACATTTTGCAATATGGTATTTTACGTTAATTTGCAATAAATAATGTGAATTAAGATGTAGACACCAATCATGAAGATTTATAATTTCCATCACAAAAAGTGTATAGTAATTAGCAGTATTGGTAAAAACTCTTGGTCACAGATGCCAAATTCAAAAAGTTACTCCTATACACCTGTTCCTGCCAGATGTAACAACTGTCCTTTAAGAGCAGTAGCTTGCAGTTCACTTTGTATGATGAGCACAACAATGAGACTAAACACTAGACATATCATAACGTGACCTACATTACCTACCAACTATTATTATAGTAATTCATAATAAATGCACTAATTATCTGACAAAGGTCCTTGCAATTCATGAGTGCAGTATATTCTTACAAGTGTGAAGATAGCCCCAGTCAGTAGAGAGGGATTTGGGGTTTGTTGTTTGGGTTTTTAAAACTAGTTACTTGATGTAAGTGATGGGACCTTGTTACTGCTAGTTCATTTATGTGCACAACATACACCATCCTTTCAGGGAATTTAATGAACCATGCAGAAGGAGGAAAAGAAAATATCAAAGGAGTTAGTGACCCTTGCCCCAAAAGTAAATTGTAAAACCTTCCTAGTATTTTTACTGAAGCATCTTTCTATATTTGCAATGTAGCTATGCTAGAAATCGAGCTGTTATCACAAAAAACCAAAAAGATGTACAACTTGGGAAAGCTGATTGAGGTGTCAAATGTCCACAGGTTTAGAGAACAATTTAATCAATACAAGAGGTATAGGGCATTCAGTTTGTATTGCTGTAACTTGTCTCCTTTGAAGCTTTGTTGTTTATTTACAGCAGATTGGAAAGCTCCTCTGCATTTGAGCCAACAACCAACCCACTGAAGTTCCCATGTTAAGGTCAGATGCCACTTGCAGAAGAACTTCAGAGGGTTTCACCATCCTTCTCCTCCTTTTTCAGGAAATAGCTTCAACATGCTTTAAACAAAAAGAAAACTACTCATCATTCCAACCCAGGGCTCTGGATCCAAAATACCAGAATTTAGAAGTCTGGATCTAGATTTTGCCAGTCCTTCTTGGATATGTCATTCTTCATTGCAGGCAGGAATAAATTGAGCAACGATAACATCAGCTATTTGCCTAATTTTAGTTTTCAAGTATTTAAGCCCCATTTTTGAATCAAAAAGGCAGCTGTTTTTCTCAGGACAATCTTTGTAATACCCCAGTAGCCAGCTTGTGCAAATGGCATATTTCCACTGACTTAGATAAATAGTTCTAAGTGAAAATAGATCATATCACTTTGCACAGCAGTTTTGATTTACTCAAGCTGAGAATTTGAATGTAAAGAGTAATTTGGATGTTAGGTTATTTCATTTTTTTTAACCTCTACCTATTTCCCTGCCATCATTTGTGAAGCAACCTACTAATATTAAAGGGTTGTATTTTCAACTTAATTTCTAGAGTTTCCTTCAATAAAATTGCCTATACTCGTTGAAAATTTTTTGGGGGAATGTGAATGTTTCACTTTTAGTAACCACTTTATAAAATGAAAACCCTTCTTCAGCATTGTACTTTGCCAGAAGACCAAACATAACAACAGAACCAGATTGAAGGAAAAACTTTCATTAAAGGCAGAATACTCTGACATTATAATTAGTCAAACCTCATAGAGCAATGACAGGACTCTTCAGGTAACAAAAACATTGCTCTAATTAATGTTAACATGCTGTAAAATGCAGATACATGCTGAAGAACCCAACAAATTTGACTCTAGTTTTCACTCTGACTGATACAACAGTTTGGATAAGTGGAGCTGTTATCTCCTGACAGACAAATCAGGCACTTTGTAACTAGAGGAAGAAGTGGAGGCAGGGCACAGCTGTGCTTCTCACACCTCAGTAGTCAGGATGATCCATGTTTAAAGAAAACAAAATGAAAAAATATCCACAAACTTCAACCCAAAACCTATTTTTCTATCCAAAATCTGGAATTTTATGTGAAATTGTTTCCCTTTTTATGTGTCATTAGAAACCAGGTAATGTTGAGAAGCGTCTGTTTTGGGGGAAGAAATAAAGAAATTGGTATCAGCAATACTTCACTCTTCAGAAGGGCTCAGATTATCATAGCTATTAAAGAAATACATAAAAAGTGAGGAACATGCAATCGGACATTTACAGTTTTTAATGAGCTCCACCATGAGAAAGTGGGTGCCTATTTCGTGCCGAACCAGAATTCAGTCACTAGCAAATAGCAGCGCCTCAGACTATCCTTTCCAAGCCCAGTGGCACTTGGGCTCCAGGGTGGAGGGGCTGAGCCCTGGGCTAGAAAGAGAGATGGCCTCCAGAGTGACAGGACTTCACAAACGCCACTTATTTAAGAATACAACCAGAAGGGGCCCTGTTATGCTCTGCTGCAACTGCATCTGAAATAGCGCTTGGCTGTCTGGGCACCTCACCTCACAATAACCACACACAAGAAATTGAGAAGCTACAGGAGGAGGTAACAAAAGCAGAGATGTGACATTGCTTCCACTTTGGGAAAGAGACAAAACCCGGAGAACAGGGCAATAAAAGTGTATTAAAGAAATCACAAGTAATGCGGACAAGTGGTGAGGAATACAAGGATGGGTTACCCAGAGAAGCTACTTGTCAGACCTAAAGCCAGCAGAAGAAAGAGCTCTCGCAGGAAAAGCCAAGCTAAGCTGTGCAGCTCACACCACTCAACACTTTGGTAGCCAGAAATATGAACAGCTGCAAAACAGATCATGGAGGAAGGATGCAGTGATCACTGTGAAGGTTAACAGCCTGAATCTCAGAGCCACTAAGCCATTTATTGCCAGGAACTGGGCAAATAAGCAGCACAGCAGGACTGCTCTAGGCTGGTGCTTTTCACATTCAATATGTATTCAAGTTTATAAATGCAACAGCACTGCTTTTTTAAGGGAATTTCCACAAGAAATTCTACCTAGTTCTTTCCCAGGAAAAGCTCATCAAAAAAGGTTATGTTCCTATAAACACTTTAGTTTTGACAAAATTGGTTCTTTTCACCTAGGGTAAAAAAAAAAAAGAACATCCAACCAGTTGGATGTTCTTACACTCCATGTGGCAATTTTCCCCTGAGCTTCTTCAAACCTGGAAACATTCTAGTCAAACCAAAGAAGATACTGCAGAGTTCATAAAAGAAGCTGCCCACTGAGTCACTGTGTGCACGGGAGCTATGTATAAGGTGAGCACTCAGTTACGTCTCCTGCTGACCAAAATTAATTGCATCTTGGGTTGCTAATTTTACATAATGAGATGAACATGCAACTTGTATTGGAATAGATTTTTAGAAGAAATTTCATCTAGATTACTTTAAGAACAAAGGTCATCCTCTTTCCCTGTCTTAGTTTTCCCCACTGACACAGTGGCAAAACAAACACAACAAGAGAAAGAAAAGATACTGTGTAAGAATTTTCATTGTTTTACACAAAGTAGCTTAAGTACTATTTTTTAGTCCTGTTGTCAGCCACAACAGCAGTTGACCTGCTTTATTAGAAACAGAGGGAACTTGTCAATTTAAAGCAGAGGTTTCAAGAAATTTCGAAGAGGTTTCAAACTAATTTAATTCATATATATATAATGTCCTTAAACAGCTGGTGATATTCCAGTAAACAGCTCTATATTTAAATCTCTAGGCATAAAATGGAATATATATTTGATTGAGCCACTAAGGAATAACAACAATAAAAAATTTAATAATAACTGCGATAAATAGAAAGTAAAGTTTTGGAAAAAAAATTTTATGAACAGGAAAGAATATAGCAAAAATCTCCTTTAAAAATTACAGATGCCACAAGGTTAAAAAGCCTTCCTGTCTCCACTTGGAACAATTCTAAAATCAGAAAAGAAGGAATGAAGGAGGTAGAATGAGAGAAGTTCACCTGAGAGCACCAACCAAGCAATCATTCCTTTGGAGTACAGTTATTTTTGAAGTTACCATATAGTTTTTCTTAATATTAAAGGATTCTTAAGATCAACATCTAAGATTTTAAAAGCTTTTAGATCTTATTTTTAACAGTGACTCATCCCATCAATGAGCTGAAATACAGATCTGTGTCTAACATCAAAGAAGACACATCACAACCCAAATACAATTTAAACTTACAGTTTGTCAGTGTACCACCTCCAAGATATGAGCACAGTTTTTGCAAAACTATTAGGAGTTCCTCAGTGTGCACCATGGTGAGATCAGCAAGAATGTGTCAAAGTTAAGAGAATATGCTCAACTGCATACCAAGTCCTCTTCATATTTTTTCTTTCTTTGCACACATTTCTCCTATTTTAATGCATTAAAAACAAGACCAGAAATTAATAGTGATGGCAAAATAGCTTACCTTGATCTTGCAAATATCCCTGTTTTTATACAAGAGAAATGCCATAAAAGTTAGACAAACTGCAGGAAGAGAAATATCCCATATTTTTCAGAGAAAAATGCTAATTTCCATTCCCAGTTGTGCTGAGGCAGTGCCAGAGATTGGCTCCATATGTTTCAGCAATCGGAGTCATATTAACAATCTTACAGTTCTTTTACTTTTATATGCTTTGTCTTGGTTTGCGTTATGCAAACCCAGGAAATCCAGCATTTCTTAACACCCTCCCCTCCAAATAAAGACCAATTCAGTTTCTGACTACAGGGGTTTCTGCATCCCAATCCCAACAGTGGTGATTTCTCCAGACAATGCAAGGAGGAAGAATGAAACCCCTACCTGGCTTCCAAAATATATTCCTTTTTTTAGGAAACTATGGTTGAGTGCATAGCAATGTAAAGATCACTTTTAAAGGAAGAGCATCCTGACTTCTTGTTACAGCAAAATGTCAATAGATTCTACTTGTATTTTGCCTTGGAAAAAAAAAAGGCAAGCAGAAATTTTCAACCTGAGCCAGTGACAAACGAGCAGTAAAATGCTTGTTGGTCTGAGACAAAACAGACTAACTTAATAACTGTAATTTTCATCAGCACTGGAATATGAGTGGTAGGATGGAAAACCCACATTCCAGTGCATAACACTGGCAAATATATTTTTCCAAGGCAACCTGTTTTTCTAATGCTGCTGACCACAAAGTTATCCAAGTGCACGATTGTCTTCAGAGGAAGGTAGATCTGCTTAAGATGAGTAAAACTACCACAGCAGGAATTTTACATACTGGGTTCACCAAAGTTTATGCTTCCTCATAAAAAGTACAGGAGGATACTAGGTGGGAGTGAATGCAATAGTTGTCTTTCAAACAATATTACTAAAAGTCAGTGAGTCAAATCACAAATCTTTTGTCACAATAAAACTCCTACTGAAGTTAGTGCTGGGAGCAGGGAGGTAAGTAAGAGCAGAGCATCGAAGAGAAGAAATACTGTTTTCTTGGATTTCACTGCATAGCTGCTTATAGGCTGGTAGATCATATCCACACTCCTAAGTAAAAGATGAAACACCATCATAAAGCCGGCTGGTATGAAACAAGTGTTTGTGGTCTTGCTGGTATGGGGTTTTTCAATTTTAAAATCTGACAAAACCCAAATCTGATTCAGATTCCTATTAATTTAAAACAAAAATTCTTGTGTGACTTCCAACCAGCAATTTCTCAAACCAAAGCTTTGAAGTGTCACCTAACCAGCAATAAAGGGGGCGTCTATGCTATGGAAACACAGGGGAATTCAGAAAATTCCTTTCAAGGACAGTGGAATTTTTAGGACTGTGCTCCATTTAGAAATACCAAGCATTTTCAAAGCAGTAAAGAGAAGAAAAGAAAGTAAAAAAATCCCCTCAAACTGAAAGCAGAAACCTTCTCCTAGCCAAACCACAGATTATGGATAGTCTTTCTGACATGCATTTTATGGTATTTACAGAACTTAACTAATGAATCTCTCAAGACACTGGTGACTGAGATCTTGCTGCAGCAAAGCCTTTAAAACCTCTACTTAAATATAAGTCAAGTGGAGGGAATGAGTTTTCAGCATGCATCAAAGATTACTCTGATTATAAAGTCATGAGGCTATGTCAAAGGAACAACATAAAACAAAAGACACTAAAACTAATCAGATGATATTTATGAAACACACACTTTCAGGACTAAAGTAATTTCTCTATAAAACAAACCAGGGAATAGTTAGAAAAGAGGAACAACATCACTCTAAAATTGTGAAGGAAAATAACTGACAACTAAATGCAGCTGTATCACTGAGGAAGAAAAAATAACAATTACTCTTGCATTCAACAGACCTTCTTCCCCCCTGCCTCCAAAATGGGCTGACAGAAACTCTGTAGACATAAATTATCATGCCGCATTTGTCAAATGCTGTTGTGAAATCTTAAAAAACTATTCAAGTTCTCTTGGTCGTGAGCAGTGCCATTGCAGACTCTTCCCAACAAAACACATTTGAGTTAAAATCAAAATCAAGATTATGCAGAAGCATTAAACAATGTTGGCAAACTGACTGACTACAATCGAGGAAAAACATATTGTCGTCTGCAAACTGGACAATAAGCATTCCTTATTGTCAGGTTCTTGTACTGAATCAGGAATGAAATCTCCACTACATTTAATTTCTAAAATCTCAAATTCTATCATTTGCAACAGAGATTTGAGAGTTGTATGTAAATCCTTTTTCATGTAGAGTTTCTATCTATTTGAAACTTTTTTAAAATACTAAGTACTACATACGCATTAAGAAAATCAATAATGTGAACATGAAAGGAAATAATTACCTTCAACCAAGACGCTTTGTAGTTTTAGAACATCTGAGGAACATGAGCTATATTTTGCCCAACCATCCTCATCCTCAGTGGGGAAACAAGGGTGGAGAAAGTTTGAACAATTTGTTATGGAGTGTGTGACCTTGAGTTAGAACAGAATATAATCTTCAATCCCCCGAGGCCCTAAATCTAAGACTAGGGTGCTTCCCAGTGCTTTACTCTTCAATCTCTACATTTGGCAGGAAGACAAACACAGAGTCCACACAACCCTTGGCCACTTAAATACAGGATGCAGTAGTATTACTATTTGTCTCTGAGGTCTTTGAAGAGCTTTGTTGAACCTCCTCATCTCTCATTTTCAGTGAGAAGTTAATGGAGGTCCTGCTCCACATCATTATCTTCTCACCAGATCCCTCGATGACTTTGGAGATTATGGAGAAGAATGGTGTCATGTGGTGCTATTTTAACCAAATATTTTTATACCACTGAAGAATAGTTTTCTGTTTTCTTCTTTTTATTTACTTGTTTGCCTGCAGGGTCCCTTGATTAGTGCCAAGACAGTAAGGAAGGCCCTGAAGTATAAAGAAGCAGAAAGCAGCAATATCTCCCATAGTGGTTGAAGCATTAGCAGCAGAAAAGCAGGAATGGAAGCTGGATTAACAGGGTTTAGCAGAAACTTTCAGCAGCAGTGACCAACTGGCTCCTGAAAGGAATTTGAAGCAAGGTAGGAGTCAAACTCTTCTACCAGGCTAATAGCAACAAGAACTAGAGGACACAGTCTCAAGCTGTTCCAGGGGAGGTTCAAGTTGGGCATCAGGAAGAATTTCTTCATGAAAAGCTTGTCAAGCATTTTAACAGGCTGCACAGGGAGATGGTAGAGTCACCACCCCTAGAGGTGTTCAAGAAATGACAGAAATGACATAGTGCCATGGTCTAATTGACAAGGTGGAGATTGGTGAAATGTTGGACTTCATGATTTTGGAGGTCTTTTCCAACCTAAATGATTCTGTGATTTTCTCAGGGATAACATCCCAACAGGGTGTATTCATTTTGCTCCTGTGTCCAGTAAACACTTACAAGCTAAAGGACAAGGACAAGTGAGCATTGCTCACAGGGATTCCCACACCAACCGTAAAAAGGTGGCAAGTAGGTTTTTCCACTTGATCACACCCACAGACATTACTTGGCAAAATAGATAATGAAGTAAAGCAACCGGGTGACAGTAAATAACTGCTAAGGTGAACCCAGAGTCCTTTTGTTTTGCAAACAGTTCTGTGTGCCATTAATTAGGGGCAAGGAGAAACAAGAGTACCTCCAGGGCAGATACCTGGAGAAGCAGACCACGGCAGTGCCAGAACACTTCTCACTGGCTAAAGGATGATGCACAAGAGGAAGACAGAAAAAACTCAAGACATAATACTGCCTCAGACACTCAGCTCATCAATAAATTTGCCTCCCTAACATGAACACTTGATCAAATGCAAATATCCTGAGAAACAGAAGGCTTTACTACTTTCAGCACAGATGTAAAAAATGATGATGTATTTCTGTATGAAATAACCAAGGGACAATAAACCCCCTTCTCTGTGTTTGTAAGAGGCCAACTGTCCTGATTATGAAGGACAATAACACGAGGCTTAGCTTTTGCAGGCTTTCTAATTTAATTTCTTATGACCCTTGTTGATAGCAGTATCCCTTTTGTTTATATTTTAAAATTAACAAATAATCACACTGTTTCAGAAATCTGCAAGAAAGGGACTCCCACCCGGGGGTGGGAGACAGCTGTGTTTACAACAATGTCATTAGGACCTTTCTGTCAACAACTAACAGATCTCTTCAAGACTCAGTGGTCTGGACATGCTATGGCAAAAGCTGAGCCATGAGAGGCCAAGCCAAGAGACTTCATTAATCTGTTTGGACACCATAGAGACCTGCCAGAATGGAGCCACACTGCATTTCCACGGTACTGCTCCAAGGAAAGGGCTCTTTTAGAAGAAAAATTGTCACAGCAGGGGATCAGAATGACAGCAGGAGTTTCCCTTCTGTGTGAGCAACAGCTTTGAGAGTGGGTCCAGCTTTTTGCTGTTGAATGTACCTGATTTCTGTAATGGGCAGCATGGAGAAAGGAGAGATTCCCCCTGCCAAAACTCCCATCTGTATAGCTCACTCCAAGCAGGTAATCTGGCCAGAATAACCATGAAGAAGTCAATTCAAAAATCAAAAGCTATATTTTGGTCTGCACACGTAAATATTAATGATCTCTGACTGACAATCACCTCTTAACGCCAATATAAGAGGAGCGTGCAATGTTGTTGTCAAGTTGATACAACACGCAGCTTCAATTTCCAAACTGGGGATGCTGAGTAAATGGTCAATTTCATGCACTCCCACAGGAAGCCAAATTGTTCATTCAGAACACCTTATTTTTATCCATATTTGCATTCAAAATCTGTTGTCACCTCTTTGCATGGGTTGCAAACTTTCTCTGTTTTCTATTCATACTTTAATTTTTTCCACGCAGCAGAATGTATCTCTTCATTGCTTCCACAAAAATCTTGTCAACAACCCACAATTAATGATACCATGAATTATTTCACTGAGATTAAATAATACCATGTGCCTCAACAACATTTTGAATAAATACCCTCCATTCAGCACAAGAGGGAAGGAAGAGTGCGTAAGGCCAGCATCTGCTAAACCACCAGAATTTCTACACTATCCCTTTTGGAAATACTTACCCATTCTAATGAGATTTAGCAGGAAGCATCCCATGAAAAAAGAGGACAGCAGCTGGCAGAAAGGCTGCTTAAGTTCCCTACAGGAGTTTGTGCATGCCCCCATTTGTCAGGGTCACTTCAAAGGCTTTGCTTCCTACCTTTTGGGAAAGAAGGCGTACAAAAGGGACTGTGAAGGACCACTTCACTGCCTCTTTTCCTCATTTCACTAACAGCTACTATGAAGGGCACTGGGCATGAGGAGTGGCATTATGATAACCTGTTACATGCCCTCTCGTCCAATGCCAGATGCGGCACTTTCCAAGGCTCCACACCCAGGCTGTGCAAGGGGTTACTGTGCCTGTTCTGGGACACACATAGTTCAAGCTCTGCCTTCTTTCCCACCTGACACTTCAAAAACGTAGGACAAAAGATGCCTTGAACAAAAAGTTCTCAAGATTAACACTCTCAAACCAGCTACCTACTTCATTGACTTTTCTAGAGGATCTGTGTAACTTCAGTTCAATTTGGGGAGGAGATAGGGGTAGCTATCTGAGAATTCCAGCCCTAAATGCCAAGAGGAAAACTGGTATTTTAAAGACATAGATTTCATATGAAGCTAGATGAAATTACTAACTGTGCTGTCCCCAGAATTCCCTCAACTCCCACAAGCCCAAAAGAGGAGGTTATTTTTCAGTTGAAAGATCTCAGGACCGTAAAACTCACCTCTGGGTCTATTGTATTTCATACCATTTCAGAATGGGTTAACATTTCCAACATGCCTCTGTCTTGTCTAATTGAACTGAGTGGTTAATGGAAGTCTCTCTCAAGGTTTGCATAGGGAGCTTGGAACAACAGAGTTGTGATTCCAGTTGACACTTCTTGCGAAGAAAGGGTAATGCAAAGCAATACACTTGCAAGAAGTCTACAAGGCTTTATTTAAGAAGAAAAGTATTTTAAACATCCAAAGCATCTACTTCTAGAGTATGGGGGACTCAGTCACAGGTCATTTCCTAAAGTCACACCAAAAAAATGAACATCTGTTTTTGAGGACCCCAAGTGGCTCCCAAGCCCACTGTGGCTCTCACTTAGGTAGCAGTTCATGTGCAATCTTTAAAATCATTTAAGAACGTGTATAACTACTTGCTTTTTTTTCCTATTTCAAGAAGGAGAAGCACAAGACTTGACAGCAACTTTGCACAAGGACAAACAACTCGAACAGCCAAGGGAAGGACAGAACTCAGGTGCTTTATTCCTAATAAACTGCCTGGCTCTCTAAATCATTTTTTATATTGCCATTTCCTAAGTACACTATGGCACAGCAAACTCATTAATTTACTAACAATTGTTAGTAAACATTTTCCTGTAACATTTCCCCAGTTACCAGCTAATGTTTCATTTGAAAACTGAAGCTTTTATTGACAAAGCCATTTAAAATGTAAAATGAATCATGCAAACCTGCAAACAGGAGGAGAAAAGTAATCCGCTGAAGAATTACACAGGGATGTTTCCAAACATGAGAGGGAAGGGCTGAGGAGACCTTGCCTGGCAAGGCAAGTGGGAAAGGAGAGCTTTCACCTCTAACTGGAAGCAGCTGCTGAGACCTGGCTAACCCCGCCGGACTGCACGTGCTGGGGCCGTGTCTCTGGCATCGGGACCATGGCAGCTTTCCTGTGGGCAGGGAGCTAACTCAGATTTCTGTTATGCTATCCTGAAAGAAGTTACCATGGAGACTGGCATGAAAATGGCAATAGACCAGCAAGATAGGGATGGAAAGCACCAGGGACACAGAGTCCATGGTCTCAAACTTCTCAGGCCAGGAGCTGGGCTTTCCACAAAGAGCCCACAAAGTTCAGCTCCATCCTCCCTAGCAGCAGCCTATCAAAGAAGGTTTGATGGAGTAGGTAAATGCCAGCCACTAAAAGTAATCTATCACAGCTCATGAACACCTAGTTAACATACATTAGATTGCTTAAGATGTATTTGTGTGTGCAAAGGCTGTTAAAAGCACTGTTAAAATGGCACAGTAAAGGTGGGTGTTTATTTCCCATGACAAAGCACAGAACACCAATGGCTTTCCAGGAGAGTGTCTTGTCTTGGGGTTTTACTGAAACAAAATAACATTGATCAAATACTGTTCTCCGATTCCCTATATGCAAGAATAATCTAACTTTCAAGGGAATTGAGAAAAAAATCTCATTTTTTATGGAATAATAACAACAACTCAATTGTTTCACATTTCTGGTTACTATGGTGCATTTTGAGAAGTGTCAGTGTCAGGAGCATCAAGAGCTGCCCTTTCTCAGAGAAGGACTCAAGAATACCAAATCATAACATGCATGTGGGGAAGAGGAGGAAGGCAGGAGATTCTATTCCTGCCTGGAGATACTGGGAGCCTGCAGAGGGATGGGTGAGAACCCTGGCATCCAGAACACATCGAACCTGACGGCTGAAATGTGTTCCCCATCCTGTTCTGTCTGCACACTGCTCTTTGGAAAACATTTACATAAATTTCAAAGGTTAACACTCTACCCAGGACAACAATAAAACCTATTCAAAAATAGAATAAAAGAAGGTTCAGGATGAGAGGAACTTCCCCATGCATGGTTTCTGGGGGCTTTTTTCTGTGTGCTTTTTTTCCCCCTAGATGAAGGCAGAGCTGATGAAGCACAAGCTCCCCACTGCCGAGTTTAGCCAATGAGCGCAACAGGATTCCAACACACATTTCTGCTTTTCAGACCCATTGTGAACTTTATGGACCATGTTCTTCCTCCATCCACAGGGCAAATGCTCCAGGAGTGATTCACAAGCCCTGCCACTCGGTACCAAAACATGCTCCCCTGAGCTGGTTAATTTAAGACTGGAATTAGTCTCTTTGTGCCGACAACCTTTTTATGAAGGCAGCATAATCCCACAGAGCACTTACTGCAAGCATTTCAAATCCTGATGTTTTATAGTGTTACTTTTTACAACATATGTGTATTTTTGAAAGGTTTCTTTGATACATTCCTTTATCGCAGTACGAAGCATAAAATACAACCCACAGAGCTTCCAACTTACTGACATTGCTCCTTGCATTTGCATACATAATGGCAATGTCATCGAAATTGTTTTGAAGTACAATTTACAGCCTTAAATAAAATCTTGATTTTTTTAAATACATTTCCGATTTTACTTTTTGAACCACAGTGCAATAAAGGTAGTTTAGTCTAGACAAAAAGGGTTGTTTAATCCAGTAATCTCTCTATAAACCACTGAAATAATGCCATCTATTTCTGCATATGTTCTCTGGAAAAACTAACAAAATTTCTGGCATTTCTGGAGATGCTAAAAAAGCTGTAAGTGACATGCAAGTATTCTCCATAGAAAGTTCTGAGGTCAGACAAGGAAACCAAAGTATATTAACTGACTGAATAGCTTAAGTTTGCATTTTATGACACTGAGTAATGATACATACCCAGCAGTTTAACATGTCTACCTTAATTTTTCTTAAAAGTCTCCTTAGCAGTATAATAAGTGCTCTAAGTCTGCTATGGAGGGGCTGGTCCTGAGAGTGCTGACAAACCCATCAGTCATGGCTCCTGGGAACACACCTCTTCCATTTTAGAAAGTAACTTCACATATGACATTACTTAGAGAGCAAAGCAGGAAGCAAGTCATGGATAGGAGATGCTGAAGGACACAGAAGTTACTTCTACTCCTCTTGCCCCGATATAAATTATGCTGAGACTCTAATATATGTTTAAAAAAAAAAAAAGTCTCACTTCTTTTTCTCATCCTGTACCTTAAGTCTTCAGCTCAATGTACCACAAAAGCTACAATTTCAACTGCTTGTCCAGTAAAGAAAACAAGATGGACAAGTCTTTCCTATGTAGCAAAGGGCATCATTCAATCTGTAAGCAAGTTGAAGACCTGATAATGCACTACATCCAGCTTCCAAGGAGAAAAAATTCCAAGGGAAGTGGGGAGGGGGAAGGCAAGTATCTCATATTTCAAGATAACAAAGAGTCCTTTCTATTCTGAGCAGTCCAAACCAAGACAAACTTTTCCAAACCAGAGAAAACCAAAAAAGTGCAATTAAAAGTGCATTTATGAACCCATGAAAAAAATTGTGTGTATGTGTGCGTGTGTGTGTATATATATATATATACACACATATAACTAGCCCACTTATTTACTCTAAGTTAATTTTATACCCGATTTTCTGGAAAGGCCAAAATTTAAAAAAAAAAAAGGGGAGCAAGGCACACCCAGCCATGCTGTGAGTTTGTCATATGCTCCTTGGGCATCCATACAATGGCGTTGTCTCCTTTAAAGACACACTTAGTTGCAACTTTCCCCCAGGAAAATATCAATGCTGGTATTTTGGATTTTCCTCCTTCCTGCTTTTCCAATAAACTTTTTCTGACATTTTGTTACAAAGAAGAGGGGGAAAGAAGAAAAAAGTCCCTTGAAATCACAGATCCTTAAGATCTTAGAACTAACAGCAAGTATGATAATTGATCACAAATTACCCTGAGAAATGACTGCTGACCATTGGCTAGGCTCTCCACTACTACCACTCACCTTATTTTATATTTTATATAAATAAGTGGGGTATTTTATAACCCCACTAAGCACCTGTCAAACATTAGCAGGGCCTTAGTTCACTACTTTCAAGAGGGTCACAGATTTTGAAAGCTAGGGGTTATAATTACTTTTTCTTCATATATTCATACCAGTGCACATTTTAACACTATCCTGTCTGACACTCCTGCAGATTATTTGGGACCATTCAAGACTTCACTAGTGCATGTCGCACACTGAGTCTCTGATCTCTGAAAAGGCATTTGGATGAGGAACATGTTGCAACTGCAATAGAATAATTATTATTATGCCCAAAGAATTCCTTCTACCTTCTTTTATTCACACCCCAAATCTATTTCAGGAACTCTTCCTATCTCTCTGACTCTCAAGCATCAATGCATGTGCCGCTGTAGGCAGAATACAATGGCAATCAAAAAAAGTATCACTATAGCAGAAATGCCTCTCCGTGAGAAAAAAACAGGCAGACATAGTTTTGTTCACAAGAATTTACATATTAAAAGCTGTATTTATCAATATTTGATTTAAGCGTCTGTGCCTGCACGTTTATTGAACAAAGCCAGATGGGTGCAGGCAGCTGCACATCTGTATTCATTAATAGAAAGGAAGAAAGACATTCACAGTCAGCCACAGCAACAAATAACAGCATGAAAAATGTTTGGCTGAATTGTAAACGTTTTACCTCTGTTCATCAACAAAAATTGGAGTCTTCCTCAGGCCTATGTACATCCTTAACTTTAACAACCAAAGTACTTAAGTTAGGAGAGCAGCTGATGCAATCAGTGGAGAGAGATGCTTGCAAAGGTGCTACACCTCACTTAAGACATGATTAGGTTGACCTCTCCTCCTTGGCCACACAGAAGCTACTGTTCTTCAGTCAGACATTAAATTTCAGCCTCAATATTTGACTGCCAAGAACAAATTTATGTTTATAGTGAACTAAAATGATGAAACGCCTTTTATGGAGTGGGCTTACATTATCACAAATACAATTAAGTTTTCAAGGATGTTCTTAGCATAAAGGATTGAAGCAAAACTTCTATTTGTCCTTAAAATTGAAAGCAAAAGTTCACTTTCTCACTGAAGCTGTGACTGCATCACCTATTTGAGCATCACATGTGATGGAAAAAGATGCACAACCCAACATCTCTTGCAATCTGTACTGATGGAACCAAGATAAAGTATCTTCTTCATTCATCAGTTCGTAGGATGAGCATGACTATTTGGGACAATCTATTTTTAGTTACCAGACAAATAACCTTCAGGCATGTAAAACAGCCATCAGTCTGACAGCTACCATAAACAGGAAAAGGCAACAGCTCACAGCTGTAGCACCTAAACACTCAGATCTAAAGCCCCACAGTTTCCAAGAAACCCAGTTCTGAAATTAAAACTATCCATGAAACTCCTCCTTATTGCTAAGCATGCTGGGTATGCAAATTTTCAAATTAAAGATATTTTTGTGTTTAAGTGGGAGCTGAGTCCTTCACAAAAATTAATGATTTCATAGGTGCTGATCACCCATAAAGATTATGGCATTCTCTTAAGACTGTGGGCCGAGGAAGTCAAGTGCACTAAATTTAAAAATGATTAATTAATTATTAGGACAAATTAATTATTAGGAGAGAGGACTGACACAGGCAGTCCACATTAACTCTGATGGACCTTTCTCACAGGGAAGACAAGGGAATGGAGGGGGAGCAGCTGATCTGTTCCGTCAGCATAATGCAATTCAAAAATAAGCTTCATAAAACTGAAGGCATTTTGAGGAAAGGTCTTCTACATTTGGGTCCTCCTTACAGCACTTGTACATGTACTTGCACATGCTTCTAGATGAAGTGGGATAATGGAACCTCAGTGTGGGACTTAGAGATAATACAGGACCAGTGAGAGATAGGTCATCTGCCTTTGCACTCAAAAATACATCTGGAAATATTACTGAGGTTATAGAGCCCAAACAATGCATGGTTTAATCTGAGTGAGAAGAAAACTCCATGCCTTTCAGTCTAGATCACTACCACTGGTAGGTCTGCTTCCAGAAGGAGACTCATACGCAAAAACGCAACTGGATACTATGCTGTGTGCAACAGATCTTAAAATTAAACACTGACATAATCATGGAGTTTAGATCATAACAGCCTCCTGCCAGTCCACAATATTATGCTTAAATCTGCCAGTAGAACATGGAACAACATAAATATTGCATCAGTGCTTTGGAGCTTACAGTGTGTTACAACTTTGCTTCACAAAGAATATACTTCATGTACTCTCCATTGGGAGCTAATATTAACTCAGCAACGGAAGTGCTTTATGCAGAATAAAGGCAAATACCTTAATGCCAGAAGGAAAAAGTTACTTCTTTTAACAGGTTACAGAATACAGCCATCCAGCTTTCTACTTCTGTTGTTCTAGGAAGGATGCAGTGGAAATGGTGTCACAGCTCCAGCACTGGGCAGCAGGGACTGAGCATGCAGTGCAGACATGGGAATTGCTGAGCTTTGCATCCAAGAACACTATCTCTGCAGAAAAGCCTTAGCTACTTATCATGGTTGCTAATCACCACTTCTGGGAAAACAACAATGTGACAGGAAAAGCTTCAGTTTTGTTCCAAAATCCTCAGTGCAAAAAAAAAAAAAAAAAAAAAAAAAGCACCCTCTTTTTAATTATTTTGCTATGTCTCAGAAATCAAACAAAGACAGAAGCCCTGCTGATACCCCACACTGCATGAGAGCACACATCTAATTTTGCAGGGGAGGTCACTTCCATGCGTGGCATAAGTTATGCACAGAGTCATGACCTGCATTATCTTTCCAGAGCCACCTCGGCAGGCTGCACACTGTAGCACTGGAGCTGGGCAGGCTCCTCCTGCCTCCAGAAGCTCTGCTGGTCTCTCAGGGCTGCTCTGCCCACCGAGGGTACGCATGTCCTTTTGTGCGCTTCACGCTCCTTCCCCACAGCGACTCTGCAGCAGCTGCCTGCTGAAAGCTTCACCCAGCTTTCTGCCAGAGTTTTAAACAGGCCGTCCTGACACCTTCCCTCACACACACGAACACCTTGTCTCCCCAGGAGGAAATTAAGAGCCAGATCGGAGGTGCCTGGGGCGGCATTTCTCAAACAAGCACACGGAAGCTGCGTGTGAGGCTCTCCAGTAAACTGTCAAAGCTCCAGCTACAGTGAAAGTATTATACTTGCAGTTCTTTGAAATGATATGTTTTCACGTGGTGACCACACATGAAATCCCTCATGGTCACACATGGCCACCAAGGCAGTACTTGCGGATGCCTTGTTTACCAGCATGATTTTATGGACTTTTACTGCCAGAAAACTAGGGTGAGGAGTACTGGAAGGGGACAGAGTGTTTACATAAAGGAAAAAAGATCTCTCAGCCTGCCAGGAGCACAAGCCCTTCATGCCTTGGCCCTCCTATGCTTTTTGTTCATTTCCCCATGACTCCGGTGGAACCCAACATCCACACACTCAGCAAGAGAGCATTTGCTTAGTAAGAAGAACCTGATTAAAACCCCCAAGAAATATAGCTTCATGACTGAACAGCTTCCTCAAGTCTTTTCCTAAGGGAGGAGATCTGGTCTTGATTTAGCTGAAGTCTCAGCTCTGGTTCTACACAATGGTGAAACCTGACAGGTAACATAAAGGTACCTTCCACTCTGTGCTACCAATCACAGCAGCTTCACTGATCATCTTCTGCATTATTTGCCCTTCACTGGTAGCCAGCACAGTCTGGGAAAGAGTAGACATTTCAGTCTGTTTTCCTGTGCCTAATACCTACAATGAAAACCACCCAAGCCTACTTTTCAACCACTTCCAGGACTGGGCATCATTCCTGCTGAGCCATACAGAGTTGTCTCAGGCTGCAACCTGTATGACCACAGCACTTAGAGGCAGCCACCAAGAGGAGGCACCTGGCAAATCTTCATCTCAGAAAACCAAGGGAAAGTAGGTGCAGCGACATCTTATACTTACTGTACACTGAAAGCAAAAACCTGACCAACTGCCAGACTTCAGATCAGAGAAGAGCCACAGCTCCTGATTTGGCTCAAAAGAGAAACTCTCATGCATTTTAATAATCCAGCCTTCTACAGCATGCCATGGTAGATGAAATCACATATATTTCCTTTCCAGAGTGCTTTCAGTTGCTTATAAATTTGCCAGTGTTGCTTAGCCCAAAGCCAAGGGGTTGGTTCCTGTATGGGAGAGGCAGACCTCAGCCTGGCTGCACACAAGGGTGTCCCTGTTCTGACACCTTCTCTCCTGCCCAGCCCGGGGTGCAAGAAGGGGCAGGAGGCTGCAAGTGATCATTGCTCAGCCAAGGCATGTCCTCTCTCAACAAGTGACCTGACAGGGAACCACTTATCTCCCCTAGCTGTCAGAAGAGACGGTATTCCCCAAAAGTGGTTCTTTACAGATCTGACACCAGAAGACTGGCTGCTTTGACTGAAAGATCAAGACCTAAATTCTGGGCTTGGCTGATTTTTAATTTCTTCAGTAGACGTTCTCCAGCTTTTTCTGCAGCAGCTAAAGAGAATTCTGTCTCTACTTCTTCAGTGTTTCCAGCTGCTGCAAAAGCTCTTTCCTCTTTCTCTCACCATTCAAAACAGCCTTGTGCTATGCAGTCTATGAGTACATAGGTAATTAAAGAGACCAAAAAATGTAAAAAATTTAAATAGGTAATTCTGAAGGAGTCTTTGCTGCCTTTGACAGCTGAAAAATTAGTCAAGTTTTCTTCTTGAGAGTAAATCACTTCAGAGCAATCAAACTGTTTATTTGGTTTTAAGCCAACCATACAGATCTGCTTCGTGCAACAACCTGCAAACACCTGAGAGTTCACCTGTGAATCCATTGATTTCAACTCTTTTCTCCTCCTTCTCCTGCACTGGAGGCAGTCAAATACTCCAACTTGAAGTTTGTATCTCACAAGGAACCACAGTCTCACAAGTGATTTTGCACGTAAGGAACAAAGAAACAACCATCCCATGAAAGACCCATTCCCCCAAATATCTATAAACTTGAGTGGCACAACAAATCAGCCATCCTCAGATAAACAAAAGAGTTACTTTATGTGATGCTAGTTAGGGAAGCTGCCCTCATGGAACACTTTGCTGCTTTCCTGCTCACCAACAGCTGCACACACCAGCTCAGTTCCTCACCGCAGCACAAATCACTGCGGAGCTACTGAGAGCCTCTGCTTCTGGGTTTTAAAAGCTCAAAAACCCCAAACTGCTCATCTCCACAGGAAAAAAAATAATCCTAGGCTAAAACTCTCCCCCTTAGGTGGGGAGGAAGGGCATGAAAAGGCAGACACCATAGCAAAGTCCTTTGTATTAAAGGACTGAACCCACCACTCTCCTGCAAACACAACGCCCACACTGAGATCAAAATTCAGAGTCCAGGGTCAAGTTTTGTTCCAATTTTTGCTACAGAAATTGCTTGGGGTGAGGCTCCCTTCTCTGCGCTTTTGACAAATGTGATTTGCCATTAAACTAAACCAAGACCCATGTGTTTCTCTCTGCTTCAACAACTTTTTAAGTCATTTTCCCCCAGAAATAAGAAATGTGCACAGTGTGTGTTGTAATCAACATCACAAGAGAATTCTGCTCCACTTTACACAAAACTTAGCCAGCGTCATTTTAAAAAGAGACATTCAACATACACAGGTAAATGGATAGATAACAGTAGATACAGATCTATAATCTCTATTTATGAACACAGGGAGCCCTAGATCCAGCTCCCTCCTTCATCTCAGGAAGAAACAGCTTGGCAAATGGTTGGCAGCAGGGCATTTTACAGTTTAAACAACACACATAATCCGCAAATGCAATTCCTACCTGAGAAAATCCCATACTGTGCACTGACTGACACGTCTCCTGAGGTCATTTTAAAAGCTACTTGTGTCCTATGGGTTTATTTTGCCATAGAGTTATTCTTTAATCTCCCAGTACCTATACATCAGGACCATGTCCCATCTGTCAGTTAGCTGATGGGCTGAGGCAGGGTGATGGAGAGCAGAAAGCGATGAGATTTCACTGCCTGTTGTCAGTCACTGGGAGGGGATGTGTGATTTTTCCCTGGTGGAACATATAATGAAAGGTTGCCCACCACCACATACTTAAGGCAGACAGCAGGGTGATGAGCTTCTCTGAATCTCAAACAATTTCAGCTCACATTCAAGACTGTGGACCTCAGAGCACGAATATATCCTGACTGCTAGAAATGTCGCTGTCATCAACAAGACACATTTAGGAATGAGGGGAAAAGCCATAGGTGAAGAAACAAGAATTTTGGAGTTATGGCCTGGTCTTTTCTAAAGCTATGTGAGGCCACGTTTTCCTTTATATTATTCTTTCTCACAAATAGGAGAGGCATTTATTTAAAAATAGTTCATTGCCAGTTAAACGCACATGATAATTTTTCGTTCCAAACTCCCGAAGATTCAGACTGCAGATGTTCTCCCCTGCTACAATGAATCCTAAAGAGCCTGACGGTGCCAGGACCCTTAGAGCTTGTTTGGCTTATCATTACTTCTATAGATTACATTTATGGAAACAAAGCAGGGCAGTTTAAATGAACTGCTTTTCAATGAGGAAACACAAGCAGTGATGCTGCTTGCCATGAAAAAAAGCATTTTCAGCATCTTTTTTGCACGTGATGTGGCTTTGCCTCTCAGACCTAAGCAACCTGGTGTTTCCTATGCTGCAGAAGTCTGTGTTCCCAGAGTCCACCAGCTGACATGTAGGGTTTTGTGGTTATAAAGAAAGCTTGCATAATGCACGTTTGGAAATACAGTTCCCTAGCAGGAGCCCTGGGAAACATTTGAGCCCAATGCCTCAGAGCTACAGAGGCAGAGAGAAGTGAGCAGATGTAGAATTAAGTTGAATGCAAAGTTCTCGGCGCTGCAGTTGCCAAAGTGAAAGGGAGGAATGTAAAAAGGTAAGGGATTTATTACAACCACAGTCTCATTCCCTCTATGCTCCCGCTAATGCGCATAAGAATTTTGCAGTTTTCTTTTTAATGGATGCTGTTTCCATGGGCACGGAGGTAGCACTGGTCTGCACAAAGGCAACTCCTCTGGCTGTCCACAAAAAGCAGTGGATATTTTTATCAATTAGTATTATTTCACTAGTATTCACTAATGTCTCCATACATAGCAGAAATCTTCCCCCAAAAACCCAAGTGAAATGGCAGCACGCTCGTTCTGTCAGTAGTGCTAAATTCACAGAGATGGGCGGTCAGAAAACCCCAGTTTGTGCTTTATTTTTGCATGGCTGTGGGTGCTTGCTTTCTAAATGCACCCACAAAGACCACAACATATGGCATACAGCTTTTGCTAATATCACCCTGGGGGGGACACCGAAGGAGTTTACTGGTGATGTGGCTGTTGTAACATCTCCAGAAACCAAGATCAGTAGCCTTGTCCTTCTCATTGTATAAGTTGGTACAATGATAGGCACTGCTTTTTCAGAAGAAACATCTGTGTCGCTTTTATTTGCTGAGTGTATACAAGCAGCTTCATGTCATCATATGGGTGCACAGGCAATTAATCCTGGCATTTCCATTAGCTCATGCAACATGAGCAAGACCAGGCTGCTTCTGAGCTGTTACACTTACAGGTCAAGACAAACTCAACCCATCAGTTCTTGAGTATACTTGCACTTTATTTTGACTCATCCATTACCAGTGATGAAAGCATCCCAGTTTCACAGCTAATTCAAGTTTAAATTTATTCTCATTCAGTTTCACATTTCCACATAGACCAAGCCACTTCAATATGTTTCCTTTGACAAGACTTCTTTCATAACTAAAGATCTCCAAACATTTAAATGCCCCATAAGAAAACATGCTTTCTTTCAGTTGATGCCCACTTTAGATAGGATCACTTCTACCTACTTTTTTCTAACATTCACAGCCTTTACTTAAAAACCATCATATTCCAGCAGCATGCAAATCCATGGGAAAAAAGAAACAAACACATTTTTTTAATTAAGTAAAAGCTAAAATGTTAGAAAATCAAGTGACTGAAAGTCACATGCAAATAAAAAATATATCTATCTTAAAATTATAAAGCACTGTAGGATTTTGAGGGGAAGGGGACAACCATGTGGTGACTGATTTTCGTGGCTGGCTTTTCATGTGTTTTCATTGTCTGGGACAAGTTGCACACAGCTGCAGCATCACTGCTACTGTGCCTAGGCTGACATAAGGTGAGGTAAATGGGAACTCCTGCTGCCACTGCAGGGCAGACTTGATCTAAGAGTATATTTAGAAAACAAATCAGAGTATTCAAAACCAGATAGAGTTCTCTGTCAACATCAGTGTGAAGGGAGTTGATGCCGTGGTCTGTTAATGTACATAAAGATAGCAAACTCCCATTTGGGATTCTGTAAACTCTGTACTGTCTAAAATAACCTTTAAAGACACCAAGAGATATTTACTCTAAAGCAGGCTTATTGTCAGAGACATTCTTCAAATTTCTTATTGACTTCATTGTTTATAAATGATGTTGCATTTACTCTTTAAAGTAGGAAAACAAAATACCCACTACCATTTCTCTACATGCATGAACAGCAGGCTTGCTGTGGTGCTTGCATAATAGATGGTGGGAGCTCTCTGCCTTTGATGTCATCTTAATGAACTCAGCATAATTGCCTTTGTGAAACAATGGCAAAGAGCACAGCAGTACTTAAATACAGCTCCACTAAAGCAAGGACTGCTCTTGATAGTGTGCCAACTTCCCATCTCCAGGTTCTTCATTACTTCGTCTCTCTCTCTTTTGAAAACACCCTTTTCTCCAAAATACAAGGCCAGGATCTCAGCTGATATAGAATGATGCAGCCTTGTGTGATATTTACTAATTCATCAGTTTAGAAAAGAAGAGACATAAGTGTATCCCAGGCTGCTCCATGTTCCATGCTCAGCTGTGGCAGCTCCAGCTCTCTCTGTACCATTGGTTGGTGGGTTGGCTGGGTTTGGTATCAGTCTCTTGGGATGGGAATAGAAATTCTGCAGCTCTCACAGCAACTTTCCAAAGCAAAACACTTTAATTAAATATAAAAAATTGATTAGCACAGCACTTGATTAATCTCTGGGTTTATCTGCTTCTGCCATTCAAGTTTTCAGTATTTTGCACTATTACAGGTTACCAACACACAACTGTGCTGCACACACCAATAAACTGAGTGCAAAAAATATTTTGCGGTAACCACTTATTTTTGAATGCTCAGTAATCACCGTATTACAAAAGTGAATGTGACAGGAAAGTTACAAAGAAATCATGCCTTTCTTCAAAGCCAAATTCATATCTGAAAACATCTCTCTGGAACTACACAAAGCAGAGTATACTTGTCATCCCTAATTTGGCATTGACGGGCTTGGCTGATGGTGATTTAGCATTTGAATTTTCACTTTGTTAAGGGAAAAAAAAATAGAAGGCCAAATCTTTAAAACCTTGAAACTCAAGTTAGATACTTAAATATGAGACTCGTCAAAATAAAAGTGCCCCGGAATATGCTGCTCCTTTTACCTTTTTTTGAAAAGATTTTGATAGAGTCTCGTAGTGAGAAAACAATGCACAACAGATCACCCAGTTACTGGCTTTGTATGGATATGAGCAGTACTGAAGAACAGGGCTGGGAATAGTGAGTATCATCACATTGTGACTTTTAATCCAGCTCCAACACTGCGCACACACCAAGTAAAAGCCTTCTGATGAAGCTAAAATAATATGAGAATATGCCATTACATGATCAGAATGATTGTTTGTCTTTAGACTTCTCTCTAAATCACCTAAGACCTTTGCACGCTATATAAATAAATTACAACCAGTATTTTAGCTTCTTGCAGACACAGTCATTATAAGAATGTCACTGACATTTTAGTCAGGATATTCTATTTAGTTTGAAATATGATATGAGCCTAATGAGATTTTAGCCATAGAAAGGTAAATGCTAAGAAGTTCGAATCCAAATATACCTAGGAAAATTAAAGGAAAGATCCTATAAAAAACTTTATAGAGATGGTATAGTTCCTAATACTGAGCGTGCCCTCCTTATCTGGAGCTCTAAACAAAAAAAAAAAGTCATAGCAGGAGGACTGTAGCAGTGGAGGGTTTGCTCTGGCTGCAGTGCATTTAGAGAAGCCTGAGTGCTACAGTAAGGACGCACTGACCGCAGCTGCCCAGTCCTTGGCTGCAGAGAGGATCTCACGCGGCAGGCTAAGACAATGCCTCCTGCAGAACATTTCCTGCAGGCACCAGACGATACAAGCCAGAGGATGAGCTGGACAGCTGGCATGACAGAGCCCCAGCCCAGAGCCCTTGCCCCACCAGGCAGCTGTGGAAGAAAGCACTCTCCTGCTTTCTCACTTGTCTTTACCTAGCACATGGCAGGGCGCACAACCTCCATGACTTTCTACCATTGTGCTCTTTCATTTATTTATGAGTTGCATGGTTCAGCTAACAATCAGCCACTTTTTATTTCTGCTTGCCAAAGCTAAATGCAGAGGTCCTTCAAACCATTAAATATCCATCAGTAAAATAACAGTGTAGTAAGTGAAGGATTAACATATTTAAAATATGTATATGTTCTAAAGTTAATTAATTTCCAAGTACAAGGACTCATGTGACCACTGGTTAGAACAACCTAAAAGCAACGCTTGAGCAGTATAAATCAAATTAAATTACAAACCAATTCTGAAGCTGTGTGTTTAGAGTGCCCCCATCAACTTGTACAAAATTATAAAAACTAAGAATTAGGAACAAAACTCTGACTTGACATTCTTTTTCTTAATTTGAATTTAACTGGATTACACATGAATTACTAATTGCTGTTTCTAGTGACCCGTGGTGATAATATGAGCTCTGTATTACAATGACCTGACATTTAATTAGTTTGTATGAGCAGATTATGCAAAGTTTTATCATGAAGTGATTTAAACTGATATTGCCCTTGGTAATGCAATACAGCAATATGAAAGCCTGCGCATTGGTACAAACATAAAATTTCAAAGTGAATCCTTTAAAGAAAAAATCAATTGATTAAATGTAAAATGAAAACAAGCTCTGCAGAGTGTTAGGTACTAAATCCTATTCAACCAAGCTTCAGACTTTGTAATCATCAACTTAAACTATGTAAAACATGTATTGGTCATCCTTCAACTACCAAATAACTCAGTTTGTATATTACTTACAATTCAAAAAAATCCTGATAGCTCCACTAGACTTTTATATATGACCTACAAAACCAGCTAAACTAGAAATCATTTTTTGTGAAAGGAAGCATTTGCCTGCCTGGTCCCCATATGGAGTGACACTCCAAAATGAGTAGCAGAATAAGACAGCATAGACACCACACTGCAGAAGAAAAAAACAGAAATTACTCTATGACAAAGTATCTTCCCAACAAGCTGAGAATGTTTCTGAAGAGCTACTAGCAAGTTCAAACAATATAATCCAACTAAAAAAAAGGCACAGATGCCACTGAAGACCAGACTGCACTTAATTTACTTTTGCCCATCACTGATATAAATCAATAACAAAAATGTTGGCCATTTCTAGCTTCATTTACTCCTTCAGGGCATGTTCTGATAGAAGCTGATTTATTTCTTTTTTTTGGAGGTGCTAATTTTTTCAAAAAAACTTAAAGATTTATTAGGGGCAAAGGAAATATTGATTTGAAGAAATCCTACTCCCATATCAAAAGCATTTTCCTCCTACTGAAGAAGAATTTACATAGATTACAGAGTTCCTACAGGCTTCATCTTTATCCGATAACCTCTAAAATGTGTTTCTTTGCTGAACCATTAGATTGACACCATATAAGTGCTGCTTGGTGAAATTTTGGACATCTCTGCAGAGAAATAAATAATCAAGAGAGCTATGGAGCAATAACCCAAGGCTTGTTGTTGGAAAACAGATGCTGATCTTTGGTATGGCAGAAGTGTGTGATTGGATGGTCAGGCTGTACATTTCATTTGCTGTTCATTTTTGTTGCTTCTGTGCCAGGAAGGACCATTTGATCCTGCGAGGCTCACACAGGAAACGTGAAGCTGTGTCAGGGAAGGTGTAGGCTGGATATGTAAAAGGTTTTAACACAAAGGTGGGCACTGGAACAGCCTCCCCGAGGAAGTGGTCACAGCACCAAGCCTGACAGAGTTCAAGAAACATTCAGACAACATGCTCAGGCACATGGTGTGATTCTTGGAGTGTCCTGTCCAGGACTCAGTGATCCTGATGAGTCTATTCCAGCTCAGCCTATTCTGCGATTCTGTAACAACCATCTTGCATGGGCCAGTCTGACGTAGCCTGAAACATTTGTACAGTAAGTCTCTGAGGGAGTATTTTTACTTCACATTTCTGTTTCTTGAGTATGAGCGTGTGTATACCTTTCTAATTTCAGATTTCCACTAGCATTCATAAATGAACATACACTTCCAAAAATTATGATTCTTGATCACCTTATTGACTTTGTATCTCTCAGGGCACTCAAGATACTCAGAAAAGAAGAGAAGCTAGCTGGATTTGAAAAGGACCTGAATACAAGGTAGCACCTTGAAACCACAGGAACCAATTGTAAATCCAGCACACGGCCTGCAGTTAGGAAGCATTTTCCAGAACAAAGTGTGGCACAGCCTGTTCTTGTCTCCTGTAAGTTACATACCAGCTGCTCCCAGAGCACTGTGCTGGAGGTCACCTTTGCCTTTGGTGCTGGCTCAGTGCAGAGCTGCTAGGTGGGAGCACACCTGTGGAGCCTGGGCTGCAGCACAGCTGCTGCCCCACAGCTTGGAACAACTCCAGGCTCCACCACACTTCAGCAGCACCCCAGAGACCACCTTGCATCCAGCAGGGTTTACAGTGCCTGTCTTGAAGGACGTGCCAGTCCTCTTTACACACTTTCTCACTTTTCAGCCCTACAGCCACTCAGCCCCTTACTGTCACTGCTAAAGGAGAGCCAATCTTACAGGAATTAGTACTGGTTTTCAGTTTGTCTGCCTACAGCCCACTGGAGAAGAGGAAACAACTAAGAACCTATGGGTCACAGATCACTGCAACCATACAGTTTGCCATGCCCATCTGCTTGGTGCCAGAGGGCTTGAACTTCTACCAAGAAAAATGCAAAAATCAAAAAACTTATAAGAACTTGCACGCTCACCTTTACAAGTACAAGGGTACTTCACTCACTCTTCCAAAGATGTCTCTACTTCACTGAGTCGAGGCTGATAATTTTCAAAGTCATCTCCTGGCAATGAGGTATCAATATCATCCATTTCTCATTAGATATTAAGCCCTTAAAATATATTGCTGGCTTTGAAAACTACACACAGTGTATATCTCTAAATTGCTTGTAATATTTGAAATCTACCCTACAGCCAGAGCTTGAAAATTGCACACAGCTGAAGTCTACCTCTATTATTCATTGGTTTCAATGAGACTATTCACGCAAAAAGTCCAAGGCAGTTTTAGGGCTTTCAGTAATATGTGTGTAGATATATCTTTTTACTTTTAAAAATGAAGGGGGATTTTGGAACAAGCATGAAGATCATAAAGTGGGTAAAGATTTTTTTAAACCACCACCAAAATGCAATCATGCTGGAAGAAGCTGACAAATTTCAGCAGCTCTTTTTCATTAAAGAGCATTACTTTAAACAAAAGCCCCCAAGGCAAGCTGTGTGAGAAGTTTGCCATGATGAGAATATACTCATGTGAAAGAAATATAGCACAATCTCGCACATTCATAGAAACATCACTTTTAAATATAAAGTCCATTATTCATTATTAAAAGAAATGGATACATATGTGAGAAAAACACTCATCTTGTGGCTACATGCCTGACAGCAGCTTACATTCTTTGCAGAGTATTTTACATCCACAATAAATGTGAAAGAGATGTATCTATCTAGCTTTTAGGATGTTTCTTCAGGTTTATTGCCACTGGGAAATAGCTGTGTCTGATTCAAGAAGAAAAGAAAGCTGCATTTATCGAGTGAGTTAAAGTGCCAGGAAATTCAAAGACATGGGAATGCTGAACAAGTTGAGGCACAAATGGCAATGGCTGCTTTACACTGTAGGACACATGGTAGCCCCTGATAACAGGGGGACATTGTCAAGAGCTTGACAAAATACATTTCATAAAACAAAGTGGTGGAAGTCTGATTTCATTACAATCACAGCAGTTTATGATACCAGGTATTGCCTCAGCATTTTGTGGGGTATTATTTTGGTCTCCTGTTTGAAACTACCCAGAAAGACAGATGGATATTAATAGCACTGATGCCCAAGCAAGTTATCAGAGTGCATCTACTTTAATTGCTGTTGTATTTCTTAACCCTAGCAGGGCCCACAAATACTGAAAAACAGTCACTTGTGCCAGAGAATCCATATTTAACCAATACATCAGGTTAAGATTAGAATTTTTCTTCTGTAGGATATTCCCACTGTTAAAATTTACAAATCACACATGTTCTGAAGTTTTCCACAGTAGAGGCATTTTAAGGAATGCCATTAACACTTTCAAGACCTTTGTGGCCTTGAAATTGCACAGATGGCATCTCCTTAAGCCCTGATGGTCCTCTCCAGCTGTGCAGTGAGACAGTGCTTGGAGGCTGGTGGTAGTTTTTGTTTTGGAAGTTTCTCTAAATATGTTGCCTTCAAGTGTGGCAATTGCAGTGTGCTGGGTATTCTTTCCTTCCCTTCAAAATAACAGAAAACACATACCTGGGGAATGGACAGAGAGTGGAAGGAGACAGAATTCACTGTGGATTGTACGTTCCCATCTCAACTGGAATAAAAATTTAAACAGGAACAATTTTTTTGCTGCGCCTGTCACAGTGGTTGATCCTATAGTCTTCAGAGTTGAGTTACTTGGTTGTATTTGGGGTGGAAATTTGGTTGAACTACTCAGAGACTCACTTGCACAAGGTTTACATCGCTGAGCACGTACTGGAAGTGAAGTGCATATTTCCTTGAACACAGGACAGTACTAAAGGGCACGAGTAATCACCAGAACTCCCTTCCTCTGCAATTACCATACAGTATTAGGTTTTAGTCAGGGTCTCTCTTAAAATTAGCAGCAGTTAACTGCTCATCTAGGAGCACCAGACTAGATTTGGCAGGTGATGCACAAGAGGAGCAAGCTGGTGATGTGAAGCACCAGGTGACTCAAAAGGTAATTTTGAGGCATTGCAGAGAGCCCAAACGTGTTGTGCAGGGCAGCAAGGGTACCTTTGCTTTTGGTAACATGGATCTGTTTCAGGACATCCATCCACCCTGCCACCTTCCTCTGCTGCATTCAGGAAATGCTTACTCAGCTTGTAAAGGTGGCCTGCACTGCATGGCCGTGACAGTGGCCAGGTGCAATCAACAGCTCTGTGCCTATACAGACCATTGCCTTCTACACCACAGGACCTTCTCTTTCAGAGTGCATGGGCTGAATGTGGGATGAGTTTTGGACATTCTTGTTTGGCACAGTTTTTCCCTGAGATAAGAACCAATTGGAGGAGCAAGGCCCTGTCACTGATGTCTAAACAAGTTCTAGCCCTCAAGGGTACAATGGAGGAGGATGAGCAACAGGCTGCTTGAAACCTGCATTGGGAGAGGGACTTTCTCTCTTTTTCCTGGTGATCAAGCAGTAATTTTTAACCACTTAACTGTAACCCCTGCATCACCTTTCTGGGACTTATAGTCCTTTCTCTACCTTTGCAGTTGTCGCAGAAGTGAGAGCCTGGCTTTAGACTTTATAGTGATTTTGGTGGGCTGCCAGCACTTCTTGGAGCACACAAGGCAACAAAGTGAGGTGGCATTTTTTAATATTTGATACTGCAGGACAAGTTGGACATCATCCTATGGATAGGATAAAAAAATAATAATAAAAAGGGACATTTCCTTAACCAAAGGGCATCCTTAATGCTGCATATGGTCACTCACTGCAAACAGGAAAAAGACAGAAACTTCTCAAAGGAAAGGCTGCAACCATCTTTTGTAATGGAAAGATTTAAGCAATTTACAAGTAGGAACGGCTAGTGTTCCATTAAACATGGAAGATAAATCAGTTAATCTGGAAAAAGTATAGAAACCCAACAAGAAAAGAAAAAGTTTCCGACTTGAACTATTTAAACCAAGAACCATTGATTGATTTCAGACAGGCACTGCTCCTGATTAGAACTGGAAAGCCAAGCTTGTAACTGTGATGTTGTTTTGCTCTTGTGATTTTGAAGCAGTGTGAAGGGCAGAGAGACAGAGGCTGGGTTTTAATAGGAATTACATCTAAACTCTGCTCATCACTGAAGATAGAATGTAATCACTTAGTACAACTAAGGACACTGGTGAAAAAATTTTAGATGTCAAAATGTTGTTGAAGTGACAGCTATATCACCATGAGAGCAAAACTGCAGGAACAAAACTCTGCCATAGCAAGATCCTGACACATTAGTAACCTTGAAAAAGTCTGTGACAAATGTGCTCAACCCCCTAAGCCAAACCAGCAGTAGTTTGATACATGCTCCAAAAGTAAGGTAGATTTTGAAGTTTCAGTCACTCAGCTGCTCCTGTACATTTACAAAGTGCAAAATCAAGGCAGAATATGTGTCATAGATTCACAAACGAAAGCATCACCCTGCATGCTGTAACTACATTCCATTTCTCATCCTAGTTAGGTTGAACAGTTCTCTTGCCTAACTGAGGAGGAGAAGCCTATAACTGCAAAGCACTACAAAACAAAAACATTCCCTATGACCTGAATAAACTAGGTTCATAATGCTGCCAAACAGGGAGGCCAGGCAGTCTGCAAAAAATTTTTAGCTAGCTAAAAAGTACATTGAAATTCGGGACTTGATATCAAGAATGCGTTAAGCAAACGTCCTGCTGCCCACAAGCATCTCCACAACAAAATGCAAGTGGATGAATATATGTGAATCCAGATAATCATATTCAGGAAAACTTGATAAAATGTGTTTCATTTTTTCAAATACCTTGAGTAGACCTTCAGATTAATCAAAGTAACTTTGATTATCCCAGAAAGATATTGAATGAAATTAAAATACTTGCAAGTAGCAATGAAGCAGACAATGAAAGCTGTAAACAAACATAAATGACTCACATACATAACATATCTGACAAACAATCTGTTCCATGGCATCATAGATTTTATGGAGAATGAAAAAAGCAGAGGCTGTACTACGTCTTGATTTTAGTAACTATTCTGACACTTGTGAACAAGTTTATCATATACAAGACAATCAACCAAAGTATAGGTGAAACTCTACAGTTTGGTACACAGTTATTTGAAAAATCATACAAGCATTGCTTCACTGCCAAACAGGAAAGCTGAATTAAGTGCAGGAAGCTGCTTTAATCCTGTGAATTTTCAGTATTTTCATTAAAAATTTGGAATGACAAAGGAGAAAACACCAGGCCTGAAAACAGTATCAAAGTGAGAATCCTTTAGAGGAAGAGATTTAGTGTCAAAGTAACCCTTTGACAGAGGGAAAAGCATCTGCGCAAGTGAGGATTCACTTCAGCAAGTGTGGAGCTGCAGACTGTGAAATGTAATGACTGGATGTACATATACACATATCTATACATATGACTGCATATACATATACACATATCTGTATACCTGACAAAAGACATAAGAGAGGAAACAACTGGAGAGGCAGTGAGTCTTCAGAACGGAATTTGGGAATCATAATAGATCGTAAACTGTATGCAAGTCATGAATATTTTGCTTTTGAGAGAAAGCAAATATCAAAGTGGGATGTATAAACAAGAGCACTGCTCCTAAGACAGCTGATGTAAACCTTCTGCTTTGCTCAGAAGCAGCAAGGCTCCCGCAGCTGGAGCACTGCAGCCGGATTTGGGTGCAATATCTAATACCAGAACAACACAGGCCGACTTGAAGGATTTCAGATGAAAAGAATTATCACCAGAGGTCTCAAAACCTATCCTTGGAGGGAAGTCTGGGAAAAGCAGAGTTGTTTAGTCTAAAAATAAAGATGTCTGAAGGGAGATGTGATAACGATCTTCAAACATAGAAAAGGGCTGCTAGAAAGAGAAAGGAAATAAGCCCTTTTCCATGTGGGCCAAGGTTTGTATGTATAGAAATAGGCTGAAAAGGCAGCAAGGGAGATTTAGGTTAGACTTCAGGAAGTGCTTTCTTCTAGTGGTAAGAAGAGCTAAGTCCTGGAAGAGTTGACCTACAGAGATCTTGTGATTACCATTATTTAAGCCTTTTAAGAACAGATATATAGACACTTTTTGCAAACACAGTGGTTGTATCTGCGCTGTCTTGGGGCAGGTGGATGGGCTCACTGACTTCTACTACATTTTTTGCTTTCAACTTCCACTGTAACTATGAAAAAAAAAAAAAGTGATTGGAGTATTAACATGTTTCTTTCTAGCAGAGCATCTCTCTCTTTGAAAATGTATGAGTAGTCACTGGACCAGTGCTTGATGTCATCACAGCATCTCCTCTGAGTTTTGGCACACAGATAAAGAAGTAGAGGGGAGAGCATCAGAACTCACAGGCAGACCTGAGTATGGTTTACAACAATGTTTGGCTTCTGTCCTATAATAAAGAGGACACAAGCTCAATCTCTCTTCCTCCCCAGGGAACAGGTGTTCAGTGTCTGCTCTCCACCATCCAGACCAGAAACAGAGCCACAGCAACCACAGGAGTGGGAGCTGGCCTCTATGCCACACTGCCCAAGAAACATTTTCATCCTCCAATCTTACTGCAAGAGATTTGAAAACAAAACTGTCTCTGTCAGTAAAGGTGCAGGCAGGAAGACTTGGTCCATTTTCTGATAGATATTTACCCAGATGACTTTAAAAGCTATGCATGGATTTTGGACCAGCAGTTTTTTTATCTTGTGGGAGTGCAGTAAAACACCAGCTGCTGTTAATGTACCTTGGTGAATAATCACACTCAGCTAATTTTCAGCTATGAATGATTAAGCACTTCATACAGTATGTGACCATAAAGAGCCATTTTCTCACACTTAAAATATATTTGATTTGAGAACTCAGTGAAGTGAAGCCACCCCACGCCAGTATAAGGACAAGCTGCAGAATGAGACAATTACTCTTTTTGCATCCATGATCTCGTGTGAAATTCTACAGGAAAGCCATGCTACCCCTGCACAAAATGATATTCCTGCAACACTGTTCAAGAAGAGACTGCACTGCATGCTTTTACCCCTGGGTTGCCATGCACATATTGCACTTTGCATCTTTCAGAAGAACAACTCTAGAAAATCTGAGTTTTTTGAGAGAGGAAACTGTCAAAATTTAGCAGGTCACAATTTGGTAAGCCTTACTCATTACTAGTATTTACTCCTGAAAACCATTCTCTGGAAGTCAGTTTGACAGAAAAAGAAAAACGTTCACTGATCTGACACAAAAATTGCCAAGTCACGCTATCATTCCATGTGAAGAAAATTGCTGTTGCTTTAGCACAGACTTGGGTTTAGGTTTTCAGCCTCAAGTCAACCAAAAGCACACTCCTACAAAGCTTTATTATGGAAAAAATTATAAAATTCTCCTGAAGCTAGAAAATTCAAATGCCCTTACTGTCTAGAGAGAGCTCAGCTCTCTAGTCCTTTATTTGTTCAATTCCTATATGAATACGTGTTGCTAAACAGGAGCAAGGATTGTGGGCTTGGCCACTAAAAATGTGCTTCCACCAAGACTGGTTATGTATTGTTCTCCACTACAAAATGGTAAGAAAGATGCTGTATTGTATTATTTAGTGCCAACAGGAATTCTGGGGGTCACATCCCCTGGAAAAGCCCTTGTAATTATGCACAGAAAGTGCTCATCCTTTCATGAGTGATTTTTGCTACCCTCCATCCCCAAGAAACTCTTTTGCGTGACACAGGCAACACAGCTCTAAGAAGCATGGGCTGTCAGGAAATAGCTGTTCTGATTCTGCACCAGCAAATGGAGGTCTGTACGTATGGTAATAACAATTTACTTTTTATAGAATAATAATAGGCTTGGGTAATTCCTGTGCCAACAGATCAGCGGCTACTGTTTCCACTCAGAGGTTATGAAAGATTCTGCCCTCACCCTTTTCCAATGGCCTCTTGTTCCAGAACAGCTGAGTGTTATTTTTAAGCCATAAAATTGTAGGAGAATGGCTGGGCAGCTATTATTAACAATCATACAGAATTCCGCATAATGTGTGTCTCAGTCCACTTTATATTCTACCACTTAGCACAGAAAGCACAGACCGAAATAATTTACAGTCAAGTGACATTTTGCATGTATAAAAGATACATCTATTTGAACAAGGTGAGTTCAAATCTGCGATCTCTGTTCAAAGAAAACTTAAATATAAGTCAGTGAGAACAATGTCTGTGAAAACAGGGCCTGCCTGGCTGCTTTCAGAGCATAAGATCAAGTTTATTCTTTCCAAAATTCCTTAGCGTGCAAGACTCAGGAATAGCTCTTTTATCTTCAGGTTCTCCATTCCCATGATGATCTACCTGCAGTTACTACTCCAGCTGTCCTTTTCCTGAATATAATGATTTTTTTCTGCCTTTTTTAGTTGATTCTCACCTGCTTTCTGTTCACTTCTACCTTTTTCTGACAATGATATCCTCCTCCCCTTGTCCATCCTTTTTTATGACACAGGAGTTGAGAGCAAGTAAGGAGAGGAAATTGCCATGGTGGCTAAAGGGATAAACTGGCAAAGAGAAGAATTTAGGTCCTTTTTGGGAGGAGACACAGCAACTCCTATTCAGATTCCCTGTAGATTTTTTTAATCCTTTTCAGATTTGTGAGAAGGAAGTCAGAACTGAATCTTTTCCTTCTTCCTTTCAGGTTCAAGAGGAAATTAGCCAAACAGCTAAAACTGCCCAGTCTGCAACCCTTCCCCAGCAGGCCCTATGAATGTCTCCAATTGTTACAGTTTGTTAATTGCCACACAGAAGTTATCACATTAATGCAACTTTGATGCCAAGAATAGTTTAAACGAAGTTAAATGAGTAAAGCATGCCTGGTAGTTCCCATTGTTCAGCCCCATAGACAGGCAGTGAGTTGGATAATTGGGCATTCTGACACTTCCAACTCATTTGTTTCATTACACTGTGTTGCTTGCACTCAAACATCTGCAAAAATTGTGAACAAACAGATCTAGGAATTCTTCATGAGGAAAAAGCTGCTGCATTCAGATTGATTATGCGCTAAGAACTTGTAGGATTGGGGGGTTATTTTGTTTTAAGGATGAGGGCTTTTTGCTCCCAAATGCATGTCATGCTAGAGCGTCAAAAGCCGTTGAACTCAAAGCTCTGAATATCACACAATGGACATCACATTAAAAGCAGATTCCTCTAAGATCCTGAATTTATCCTAACATCACATCCCATTACTACGATATAGGTGCCTTTCACCCTAACAGGGACACACAGCACTTTGCAGAGTCAGATTCCCACAGCCAGATTACTACGGATCTGGGAATTCCAACCACTCCCATGGGTGCCAAGAGATATCTTGCACTCAGAGACAGGCATTCAGATAATGCCTGCCAAATAAAATACTCTTCAATGGCTATAACTTACTGTGAGCTTTTTCTAGCTTTTTTTCTGATATAGCTCTCTTGACTTCCACAAATTTTTCCCAGCACAGAGCCGTTCTGACAGCAAGAGTTACAGAATTGTCAGGTTGGGCACCACTCATGTTTGTGGCCTAACATGATGCTGGAAGGCAGCGTGGACTCTCTCGGTGCCTTCGTGCCGGCTCTGTAGGACATGCCAGAACACATCAAGTCCACTTGCACAGCTGGTTCAGTAACCTGCCTCCAGCAGTACCTCCGTGCTTCAGGGGGGGACAAAACTTTTCTACTGTGTATAATGAGAGGAGAATTTCCCCTCTCTAGATATTCACACAGCAATTTGTGGATACCCTGATGGATGGGAATTGATTAGCAAGACTTGAAAGGTCAGAGGTATGCACAGGCCTCATCTGCGGTACAAAGGACAGTTTATCCTCCATATCGCAGGATGCATATAGTGAAATTGTCATTGTTGTTGATACAATGTGGGCCACATTGCAACAGCAGCTTGAATTCCAATGCAGCCTTTATCATTAAAAATCCCAACACAGCTATGTTATTCGTCTGAGCCCACACTTTCGGCCTTCCCCAGTTAGACGGTTGGTTTTTTGAAGGCTACTAAATCTTGATTTGTTTGCTAAAATAAATTCACAAAGCTTCACCTTCCTGAGATGTGTCAATTAGCTGGTTGACCAGGCCCCCTCAAAGTCCTAGCACTAGAGCAAGATAATTTTATTTCTACGTAATCTTACTGAACTTTTCTCCTTTTGAGAAATGCTATTTTCTAGAAATAAAAGGATGAAGATTCTCTGCATAAATGCTCTCACTCTCTGAAATTCCATTAAGAAGATGATCAAGCAGGCACCATATTAAATAATGAAATAAAACTGCAGCGCAGCAGTTGACAACACAAAAGCCCAAGACATTTCCAGTTTGGAAAGAAATAGTTCAGATGTTAACATTTCTACAGAAAGATTATTCTGTGCTTGAACCTGTTCTTTTCTAACCTTATGAGCTTGTGAATCTACAGTCGGTTGTGAATTTTCTTTGGTTAGTTGGTTTGGGGTTTTAACTCCAGCAAGTTTCACAGCATTTGACATAAACACTGTATAAGCAGATTTAAGGTTCTACCCCTGAAGGTTGTAAAGAATCATGTAAAACAGTGTACCTAAAGGTCTGAAATCCATATGGTAAAAGAAGATCAGAAAAGTTTATGTTTTACAGTTTCTAGGAGTTTTGAATCAAGCTCATTTCTTGGGACCTGGAAGTGTTTTCCTGAATGTGAACATGGACAAAATAATAAGAAAGGAAATGAGGCAGCAAGCAGTCTAACAAGTTTGGTACAATAGAAGTATTTTTGTACAGTTGCAGATGTATGGCACAAGATTTTGGGATGATTGCAAAGACCAATGGAGGGAGCTGGTAGACCAAGTACTTGCTCACCTAGGACTGAAAATAATTCTTGCTTTCTGTGTCTCCTACTTCATATATATATAGGCATATGCACACAAACACATTCTAAATAGCACGTACAGTCATTTTTTAGTAATACTGTAACTTTTCGGAACTGGGATATTAAGCACCGGGTGTTGGAAAGATTTCCACAAAGTTATGCCAGTGCAGTCAGTAGGATCATGCCAGCAATATCACATTTACAGAACCAGGCCCTAAGGTCATAACAGTTGCTCTTTCACAGCAAGTGATGAGCAGAATCCCTGGGAATACTGTAAAAGTGGCAGATAATCACATATTTTTACACTTTTATTTAATATATTTGTGAGCTGTTTCATTCTTGCACCAACCCTCCCATACTTCATAACTCTTACAAATGTTTCATTAACATACTTAAAATGATTTAGTTTCTCATCCTGCAGCGCCTGCATGAATCATCTTTCCCACAAGAGGGGAAGGAACAGCTACACTAACCCAGGACAGTGCAGAACTCTTAGAAACCTCAATACATAATTCACACATGTTCCTATCTTTTTTTCTATAGCTGCATCCTTTATATTTCCCCCCTGGCCAGGAACAGTCCATAACTGCAGACAATGAAGCCTCACAGCCTGGTAATAGGACCCATTATTTATTTATACGTACAAAGATGCATATCATATGACTTTTTACTGCTTAATTCAAGTCTGTACTACAGAATTTTCTGATATCTCCTGTGCTTTTTGTTTAGTTAAATACACCAAATACTACCCTTGGTATGTCATTTGGGTAACTGAATTAGAAAATAAAGTTTCCTTAGGATCCAGCATAATTAGGATAGAGGCATCCCTTAATTTAAAGAGAAATCCATGGTTGATAACATAACCTTGAAGAAGTCTAGAACACAATATGCTATGATATAATTTGAAAAAAGGACAGGGAACCAGCCCCACTATGCTGGGACCATTTTTTCAATTCAGGACTCATTTTGTATTTTTTGAAGAGCCACTGTTCAAATAAAGGAAACCAATTTAAGTTTTGTATATGTACATAACACAGACCAAGGTTAAAAAAAGAAAAGCCTCACTCCACTCAATCGTTATTTTAAAGCATTTCAGAAATAGCTGATAAATTTGCATTCTCCTCTGATGTCCCCATCAGATTTTCATATATTCTTGAACCTTAGCATTCTCATTGGTGCAAAGTTTTTCCCCCATCTGAATCTCACAAAGTACTTGTAAATACAGAAAGTATAAGCACTAGTTTCACTAATATTTTGAACTCAACATGAGTAAAAAGCACTTGAAATTGTTTTGGTCCTGGTATCTGAATGAACTTAATTTAAAACTGACTAAATTGAAAAAGAGTTGATAAAGTGACTTGAAGCTCAGGCTACCCCTTTTACTATGTCTTTACAAACCTCCTTTCCAAAAATCAAGATAACCTTCTCAAAACTGGAACCTTTTAAAGCATCTTGCATCTGACGCTCATATAAAGCTCCTCAGTTAGATTTCTGAATTTTTAAATCAGCCAATAGTGTGTAAGCATGCTGGAAAGAAAATAAACAAACAGAGGAGAAAAAATAAAGACCTGAAGAGAAGCATATTTGGAAGGGTAGAAGAGCAGAGGGAAGAAGTGGGTGGGGTGGGAAAATGCATAATAAATCACAGCCCTGCTCCACCAGCAAAGATCAGTAGATTTCAGCTGAAGAAACAGTCAAGCTAAAAGCTGCTTATGATTGCAATGAGATTCTGAGCACCAGAAAGTTTAACAAAATTACAAAAATTGCCAAAAAATAGAATTTATTTGTTTTTAAAACACATTATACCATTCCCATCAATGACAATAAAAGCTTTGCCAGTAAACCCAAATACGGGCTCAGACACTGCTTTAATTAATTCTCAGTTCTTAGTACAGGGGCATGAAGTGTCTGTAGTGAATGACCAAGCTTGGATGCTGGCATAGCCACCCAGTAAGGCACTGAGACTTTGGCCTGGGTTGTGGACTGCATTTCAACCCCAGCACATGGGTTGGAAGGCAAAAACATGGAGAGGAAGAGACACTCGCTGTCACTCAAGCAATATTATATTGTCCATGGAATTTTACAGCACACACAGGCATGTACATACCATTATAGACATGCACATATATATATACATGTTATTCAACTATAAACAGATTTGCATCAGCTAAATAAAAGTGAGCACACAAATTTCAAAGAAAAATCACACAAGGTAAAAAAGTGCTTGCCTGCCTGTGGCATCAGTTGAAGAATAAATATGATAATAAAAATCATCACGAAATGGCATATGGTACATTTTTGTACACATATTATTCACTCATTTTTTATTGTATTTGACTTGACACTGACAATATATCTTACTCATTAGGGGAGCTTATATTTCAGTCTCAGCTGTATGTTAAAAATCTCCCACTGTTATGTGGCAAGAATACATAAAAAACAAATAGGCAAAAGCACGCTCGCCTGGAAAGACTTAATATTTCTCAAAATGTTCAGAAATTATTCTTCCTATTAAAAATCCAAAGTCAAAGGGAGAAAATACAATTGTTACCCTTGATTTTTCCCTGGTGTTTCATTTATTACATCAAGAGTTCCTTGATTGGATTCAAATGTAAAGTTGCTCCCATGGCTTCAAAGTCAGAGTAAATTGAAAAATGCGCTTCAACAACATTGATACTCAAATAATATTCCAGAATACTGTCTGAATAGCTTTACCCTTATTAAACAAAAATATAACAAAACTTTGGGGGTCCTTTTAAATGAAATAACAGAGTGATAATAAAAAGCGACAAAATGAACCATGTACTAAAGAAAATCTTGTCTCCTCTTTAAACCCCCTTTGGAAATACTTGTGGGATTAAGTTTTCCTGTGACTCTGAAGAAATGTCTCTGATCCACAGGCACTGACATCCTCTCACAACCTCCAAACAGGCATGCCACATACTAAGGGGAAGGCTTTCATTGTGGGCAGTGCTTTGAGCAAACATTTGGGTGTTAACCCAGACTGGAGCTGGGAAATCCCAGGAAGAACCATTCCTCAGAGGGAGCATTTTGACACCAGATTCTCTCTCACAATTCTCAGCAATTCTCACCAGATTTCTCTCCAGCTATATCCGTCTGTCTGGAAAAGAAGTCCACAAATTGCTGTCTGAAAAAAGCTCTCAAAAAAGTTCTCAAAAATCATTTAAATAATCTAAAAATACTGCAGGGCTGTTATAGTATCTAGTACCTACTCTTTATTTTAAGTTTGGCTCCAGAGTTTTAGACTGCCAGTTCATGTCATTTCAATAAACCAAAAGAGGTTAAATAATTTAGGGGCAATGGAGAAATAGCCCAAGAGGTAGGCCTTTGTAAAAAATATCACATGATACCATCTCTCTGATTACAATCTTTTGGGACTCCATATAAGTTGAAACCACATTAATTTTAATCCTTCCTTCCTCTTGGGAGAAAAACAGTGCAAGGATCGGAGTAATGACACCTCCACTGTTGGCAAAGCCAGTATTGCTTTTCCATGAGGTCACCTCTTGCCCTGTTCCCAGGTGAGCTCCCGTCTGGAATGGTTTTCTTCAGAGAGAAGCCAAGGTTTGACACTTTCTCTCTGACTGATGCTACTCAGGCAAAAGCAGTACGTTTGTGAAAAGTAAATGGGAAAAACACTATATTGTCCTCAACCCATTCCCCACTCTGGACAAATAATCAGAAAGCCCAGGAAGAGATTCTATTGTAGTGACATCAACCCAGTCAGCTGCAATGAGTATGTCATCCCCTTAATGACAGGGGATAAAACAGCCACAGACACACCAAACTGGGATTGTGTCACTGAAGTGAAGCAGCTGGACAAAACCCTTTCAGGCCACATGAACACATCAGGACAGTGAAGAGGCTCGTGGCTCATCCCTGTTGCTAACTCAGGAGCTGTCAGGATGTCAGTCACACCGTGCCACATAGGGACAGATGCACAATGTGGTGAAACAGGGTTTCCTGAACTGTACCAGGAGTCCAGAGAGGAGACTTTCTACATAAAACAAGCAGCATATGCTGCTCAGAAGAGAATCAGCTGGAATGGCCTATTTTACCAATATTCAGTGCTCAATAGGAAGTTAATACTCTCTGACTCTTTACCTTTGTTATAGAAAAGATTTCTAAGTATTTTCTAAGGGTAAAGACATGAAGTGGGTAGAGCTAATCTACACCTAAGCCCTGAACTTAAACTGTGATATTTCCACATCATATAACCCTTGCAATGATGGTATTTTACAGGTTTATCACAGCCTCACCTAAATCGCAGTGTGATTAAATGTGTTTTTCAGTTTTCATTCTTGCCCCTCCAGGGTAACAGGCCTAGACTATCACAGTTGAGATATTTCAATGTAACAATACTCTGAGACAGCATTGCTCTTTAGTGTCCATCCAGAAAAATAATATTTTTGAAAGCAATAAAGAATATTCTCCAGAGGGAGAATGCCAGGGTTAACAGACATCAGGTTCAGGAGCACATCCATTGTCACCCAGGTGGCCCAGCATAAAAGGATGCTGCAATCTCTGGCCACTGAGATGCATGAGGGGACTGCATCTCCAAGCCAGATGTGACTTTCATTACACTTATGAATTATGCCTGACATTTATATTTGAGTGTAATATTTTTCGTTTTAATAAAGAATCACTGGATCATCAGAATAATGGATAGCACTGGTGCAAATATAATGAAAATGCCAAGCTTTAAATAGCTTGTTTAATTATTAAAAATGTTACCGGAAAAAACTAACTTTGCATTGCTGTCAAGATCAAATGAACATGAATTTCAATCAAAAGAGAGGCTATTGTACAATATATTAAAACATGAGGTTCTGCCTACAGTAATTATTGTGCACAGCTCACAAAGGGGAAAAAAAGCTAACACTATCAATCACAGTCTGTCCACATTCAGTCAATATGAGCCCCTCCCCTGCTTTGTTGCACAGTTTTTCCTTTGTTTGCCATATTATACAATACATGGGGCTTTCAAGAGCTTGGCATTGGATGTGCATTAAGGAAGGCTCTTGAGATCCTTCTTGAAAGGAATTCAATATCTTTTCTTCTTTGAGAAAACTGCAATAAACTATACAGCATCTTTTTTTTATTTCTTTTTTTATTGTTAAATCATCAGTCATCTGCTACTTTCCACATTATCCTTTCTACATGACCGTGCTACACAGAACAAAACCTTCTCATATGCTCATCCACATTACAGTGACAGTACAAGCACCATTCATTCAGGCTGCTGAAGGACTTGATTCTGCATCCAGGAGAAACATCAAGACTAAGATTTTCATTTTGCACCACTGTGCAAGGTTTGCTGAATGAGTAGATGTTTTTAATTTTCATGCTAAGCAAGTGCTGGGGATAATATAGAAAACACTGTCTTGCAAGAATCCCAGCACAGCATCTGTGCATGCTGAAAAACTTCAACTGCATAAGCACATCAAGGCTGGTGGCTCCAGGATTTTTCTTGATTTTTTTAGAGAAGTGGGAAGTACCACTACACATGTAGTTGCATGTCCTTCTTGTCCATCTTTCTGCTTCTATTTCCCAAAGTTTTGCTGGCAGGCAACTTCTATATCAATCAGTATGTGTAGTATGTATCCTTGGCAGGATTCCACTGACACTTTAAAAATATTTCCACCATTGCTTTTGAAATTCAAGTTCCTTCCCTCCCTCACCTCCATTCTTTTTATCTATATTGTTTTAAAATTGTTCTTGACTTCCGATTTTTTCTATTTTTGCTATAAGTTTTATTGGAGTATGGCAGAAGCTCTTGTGCTATATTGCTCATTTGGATATCAATAAAGTACATTTTAAAAGGTAAGAGTCAACCTTCACAAGGCTATAGCTTATGGTTACCCAAGTATAAATTCTGAGCTATATATAATGCATACACTAAAACCATTAAAATACAGATATATATAATTTCCTCCAACTGGCTGTTTCTGTACCCCTCACCACATCTGTGGATCTAGTAGTAAAAGATCCCCTTCCAGAGTGAGCTTTCTCTTAGAGAAAGCACCTATGGAACAAGTTTATGCTGAAGCTGATGGGAATTTTGTCCTCAGGCTTCCCACCAAAGTCAGAACAGACATGAAAGCTCTAACACATCTCTGTTAAAAGGGTAGGGCTTGCTGCCCATTTTACTGAACACAGAGGTGTTTGTTTATTTACCCATGTCTGTGAAAATCTTTACATTCTCTAAACTGAAGATTCACAGGGGTGCTTGAAATTAAACAACAGAAACAAAATGTCCTCTTGCACACGCTTGAGGGTATGATCACAAATTCTGTAACCAGGGCTTTATCTCAAGAGAGCTATAAAGCTGTAATAAAAACCATTTTATTGCTACGCTGTCCCATGTTGGGGCTGCTGTTCTCTCATGAATATTGGAGATGTCCTGCACTTAGCCATAAATGCCCCCAGCATTACAAACCGCTAAGCACTCGACTCATTCCAGCAAAACACTTTAAACCCACACAACCTGAAGTGTGTATCCAACCCTAGGCAGACTATTCCTAAGTTCATTTTCAGAGCAGAAGAACCATGTGTGGTTGTGTGCTATACACAGTGTTACAGACAAAGGGAAACAAGGCAGGGTAAACGCATCAGTCCAGTGGATAAAGCCTGTAAGCTGAAATCACAGCTGCTGATTGGACATATTTTTTCCCTAACTTATGGGACTGAACTCATCTCCTCTGACTTCTAATGATTCTCCTGGGAAGAGAAGGAACTATTCCTTCCTACCATGTTGTCACCATGATACCTATCTATGTAGCCATGAAAGTTACAGCCAAAATACATTAGATGGATTAAAGAACACATGAAATAGATTCCATGAGAAGCCTGGCATTGAAAGACTTGCATAAAAGCTGTAGTTTCTTTCCTGATATTCATACCCCATGGCCACCACCCAAAGCTGGAGAGAGCAGCACCCAGCAGAGCACTCACAGAAGCAGGAGGCAGATTTCATAGCACAGCATCACATTTGTGCAGTATAACCACTTCCACCCTACCACTGGCTTATTTATTTGTGGCTAGTGAATGACGTAACAATATCAGCCTTGTCAACTTATAACTACACTGGCTAGCACTTTTTAAACACCAGCACTGTCCCTATACCTGCTCAGTCCTGAGCAGAGTTTTCCATCATTAGTTAGTCATGTTAGGACTAACAGCAGAGAAGATACAGAAAAGTAACTGCAGTGATGCTTCAGCTTTGTGCAAGTCAAGGGAAAAAGCATGCTCAAGAGGAGTTGGGAAAGTGCCAGGCAATAAATTAAAAATTACTGAATAAATCCACCCCATCCCTCCACCTCACAGTTTTTGTGGACACAACTTGAAAGGATCAAACAAGTGTTAAGTTAAACACAAACTCAGCCAAGGCATCTACTGAAGCATTGGGCTCTCTCTGCTCTAGTTACAACCTCTAGTAAATCTCTGAATTTTTTTAAACCTTAGTTCCAAGTTTCACAGATCTTAATGCAAACATTTTAACTGATATCAGCATGGAGAAATTGTTTGAGGAAAGTCACATCTTGTAGCTACTTTAAGACTGCCTGTGTTGTCCCAAGGGAATTAGTTGAGAGGACAGGGACAAACACTGAATCTATTAAGCATGTTGGGCTAAAAGCAGTAATTGGCTTCACTTGATATTCTGCAGCCCTAGTTGCATTATGCTGTATTAACTTCTCATGGCTTCATGCAGCGTACCTTTTTTGACATTGCTTTCTCCTTGTCCCCACGAGAGCAGTCTGTCTATTCGTTCATCTCTGTTTACATTCTTTCAATAAATTACATGGATAACTCACTATTTTGCCAATTCTTCACTACTGGCATTTTTAGGCTTGCATTTACACAAGACATTCTAAGTTTATGAATTGAATTGGAGGCCATAAAGTTAAAACTAACAAGGCTATAAAAATGAATTTGCTTTAATACTGCAAACACGCTCACAGCAAAACATTAGTTGTAGCACGCTTTTCCTCATTTTCTCCTGCTTCCCCTTCTCATACAGCACTTGCCTCAAGCCATGGAGGAGAAGGCACCTCACCCAAGCCCTTCATTAGCAGAATCTATCATGGCATATAGAAGAGCATCTCCATTTATAAATTTAGTTCTGGGGCAATCCAACAAGCCTATCCAGAGCAGCATCACAGTTCGGGAGTAAAGGATCTCTCATTATGTGGAATACAACCAGAAATGCACTGAGCTGATGCTCAGAAATTTCCCAGTAACATCTCTACAGCTGGTCAGAAGAGAAAAAGACTTATATAAATATATTCCAGAGAACAACAACAACAACAAAAAAAAAAAACACAACAAAAAAACCCAACAAAAACAAAACAAAAAAAACAACCCAAGGTTCTCCCATCAGAGAAAGAAAGAAATATTTCCATAAGAAGAGCTGCTAACACCCANTTAGAAACTGCAATGCGTGTAGTTAAGGCTGTACAATAGGAAGTATTTTGAGATAATGGGTTAAAACACTACTTCAAAACATTTTAGCTAGACATCAAAAGCTTGATAAAATTCTAATGTCATCTAAGAAACCAAATTCAAGGCGAGAAGAAATTCAGTGGGATTTAATCTTAAATAGAGGGAGAAATTTTGTGAAAACAATCTGACCAAAGAAATGATAGCTTAATGGCAGATCCAATTACCCAATCCTCAGAAAGACTGCTTTACAATTTCAGGTCATTGACATGAAACCGGTTCCTACCTTAAACAACCAAAGCTAATTTGAGTGTTTAATATATGAGTTATTAATTACAATTAGAAACACTTGTCATATTCCAGACAGAAGATTAAGATTATTTCCTTGATTTACATGGTACATTATCCTGATATTATCTAAACCTGCAGCTTAAAACAAACAACAGCAAGGAAAGCTCACTCCTAAGAGCACAACAACAACAAACCTGTTAAAATGAGTTGAAAGGATTTTTTTTTTTACAAAATAATAGGTTAGCTTTCTCCTGTGATTTGCATTTAATTTTTGGCTTGCTAATGAGTAAAACTTCCAGATTATGCAAGACTCATAACACAACTTGGGAGAGAAGTCCAACTATTTAAGGCAGGGAGCAAGAGCTATTAGAGCTGTTGATAAGCATTTTCCAAAATAACATTTCCATGAGAAACAGCATTTCAGCAAACAAGATTTCATTCATGAAAAAGAAAACCAAAACATTCCTATAAAACTGAACAACTTTGACTTTTCAGAATGCAACTTGTAGCTTTTTTGTTGTCTTATATGAAGTAAAAAAATAGACAATAGAAATAAAATGTTTTTTCCTAAAGGAAAAGAAAAAGATGTAGATCTTTCATACAAAATTTTAAGTTTTTTTGTTAGTCTGCTTAAAAAAGAATTTTTAATTTGTCCCAAACTTTTGTGTCAACTGGAAGAACCAATCTCCTACAAGATTCCATGTTTTCATAACTTCTTCTGGTGCTATAAGGTATGGGTGTGTGCATGCATAATCCTGAGAGTCATTGTCAGAAACCACAGCTGGGCACTTGCCATTCATTTTTGAAAAGAAACAAAGATTTTTCCAAGCTAAGCTGAAGAACATATCTGCCTGCTCCTGGCAACACATGTGCATTTTGTTAATTTGTGAATGTCAGCTCTGAAGCAGATTGAGAAAAAAAGTAAAATAATGTTGCTTGCAACCTTTGTGATATGTGTCCCTGAATATGGATTTGAAACTGAAAAATTCCTGGCATTTCAGGCAAATAAGAGTCTCATCATTATTTGACTCATGGGGAAGACAGGGAATGGAATAAGGTATTATAGTTATGCTGTGTTACCTCTAAAGTTAGGAATGACAAGCTGTGTCCTAGGCCTGAGGGGTCCATCCAGGAGAGCAGCTCTCCCTTGTAGGTCCCAGGCTGCTCCAGGAGACAGAGGCAGAGATGTGCAAACCTACAGTGTAGCTCAGGCAGGGTCTGAATGCCCCAGGCTGAGCTGAGACATTTGCCCTGAGCCACCCTGTGGAATCACAGCTGAACTGGATGAACACAGAAGACTTACAAAATCCACACTTTGTGCAGCTTTTTTTTTTTTTCAAATCTCTTCAAGTGGTCAAATTACCTAAAGAAAATCCACAACTCTCACCCCCATCAGAAGGCACATTCCATTTTCCCCACAAAGTGACAGAACCTATTTGTAGAATGGGACACGATTACCCATTCAATGCCTTCTGTTATTGCAGGGCAGTGAAGAAATGTTGTCAAAGATTTCCTCTGCATGTACTGCTAGGAAAAGAGGAAGAAGAAAAAAATAGAACAATTTCTCTGGAAGGGAGCTGCAATGATCATCTAGTCTGACAGCTTTGGGGCCTACCACAACTTAAAGCATGGTATTAATGGCATTGTCCAAATGCCTCTTAAATGCTGACTGGCATGGGGCATCAACCTCATCTCCAAGAAGCCTGTTCCAGGATTTGACCACCCTCTTGGTGAAGAAGTGTTTCCTCATGTTAAGTTCAAACCTCCCCTGACAGATGCAGCTTCAAGCCATTCCTGTATATCCTGGTATGGGAAGAAGAGACCAGCCAACATTCCCTTCTCCATTCCTTCTCAGGAAGCTGTAGAGAGCAGTGAGGTGGCTTCTTAACCCTTTTCCCTCTAAACTAGACAAACCTAGTCCTAAACTACTCCTCAGAGGATATTCCTTCCAGCTCCTTCACCATCATTACTGCCCTTCTCTACAGTTGTTCAAATATCTTAACATCCTTTTTAAATTACAGGGCACAATTTATGGGATTATATTCCTTTGCTGTGTTCCCTCACAGTACAAGAATGCAATTAGTACAGTTACAGCTAATTGTTAGGATGTGCTGTGTCAGCATTGCACATCCCTTTGCAGACAAGAAAGCGTAGTCTTAAAATGCAGTAGCTATTGGTTTGTTTTCAAGCGTAAGTCAACACATGAGCTTTAGCTCATAAATCCCACGTAATTTGAAATCCTTGCTACTTAAAGACTGTCTTTTTCCTAAAAGCTCTCTGGATAATGGGCACTCATGGTAAGCAAATTCATCTGTAGACTTATTCTGGCTGCTGGTCTATCAGATCTCGGTTTGGACACATTGAGCTTGCATCAAAATATTAAGGTTCTTTAACAGAACAGACAGTCTGGCAGCTTTCTGCACTCACTACAAGAGTTTTGCAAACTAATTATTATGTATGTGCCAAAAGATTGCTTTTCATATTGCTTTTATTAATTAAAAAGTTCTATCTGAATAACATCATACTGATATTCTCAGTTGCAGGTGGGCATATAGAAAACAAAATCTTCAATCTTGCTTTGCAGTTATCTCACAGGTGTGTAGAAAGTCTTAGGCAGTTGTCTTTCATTGTCAGGTGGACACTTGGCCAGTCAAATCCTTATCCACATCAACATTATCAGCAACAAGCTTTCTAACTAGATACTTGCAGAATTCCATTAAAGATTCAGAAAACTTTTATTCACACTGCTGGAGAGTAAAGCAAGTAAAGCATATCCCCGTTACTAGGAGTGCCACTAACTGCATCACAGTGACCCACCAGCACATCATGTCATGTGGCTTTTTCAGTACCTGGGCTGATTTGGCACTTTCTCCATAGGAACTTCCATAATAGAGCCTCAGTTGATGCCAGCTGAGGTTATTTTCTTTCCTAGGAGGCATTTTGAAAGGGTTTAGACTGACAGCAGCAGCTACTTGTTCAGAGCCCATCCCCACAGTGTACCCATTGCTCTGCTGGCAGGTGGAAGGCTGGATGTGCTGTCCATGGCTGCATGGATCTGTGGTCCTGCAGACTACTGATGGGTGAAAGCCTCCCTAGGGCAACTTCCAGGAGCTACCCTTCTTTCCTGGAAGTTATAAAACATGAAACAATGAACTGCATGGCCAGGTCTTTCAAATATAGATTGCAGAAAAGAATCATTCAGGAAATTTAATTTCCTTGTCAGTATCAAAGTCTTGATGCACAAGGTAGTGCATATCTGTTGCTGTTCCTGATTAGACTGAGAAAAGCAGTAGGCAGAGAAGGTCAAAACCCCAAACAAAAGATCTCCATCGTGAACAAGGAAGACCGAACCCAAAACCTCAAAATGTGGTTAATGTTAAAAAAAAAAAAAAAGTTACTATAAGCATTTTATTTGCCAGTGCATAAGTAGTCAGGACTGAGGTCACATCCACACACTCGCTACAAGACCACACATTGCATTCATGATCTTGCACAAGTTGCCTCTGCTTAAAGGTAGAAGCTGTTCAAATCTAACTTAAAAACAACATCTTTACAGCCTCGTTTCACCATTACAGAAAAAAAATCACTAATTTCTTCATTGTCATTACTTTTAGATCTCATGTATAATATCCTGCAGAACATTAGTCTCTGTAGAAATTTGTCAGGCATTAATATTTGGGAGCAAAAGCAATATAATCTTGTTTACAGCTCTAACTACAACACTTCTTACTTATCTTGGCAAGTTTCACTCACACAGATTGATGTCTCAATTTTTTTTTAAGGTTTTCCTAACTCAGCCACATTACACCAGCAAGAGTAGCTAAGCTAAATTCAGCATGTTCTGAAGATCCAGAAAGAGACAAAAAAAGCCACATCAAAACCCATCTCTGATGACTCCTGTTCTCCATACCAGGTTAGCCAGGCTGCAGATTATCCACACCTCAGGTTTAAGCACGTCCCTATGTGGAATTAGTTTCTATCTCCAGCTCTTGATGGCCAAACTGCGGTACCACATGAGCCCAAACACTCTCCAAGAAGTAAATAAGTTTCTTTAGACAGTGAAAAGCACAAGTTACTAAACCCCCTCAGCTACAGTAGGCAAAGTCAAGCCAAAGTGGGATTTTTCAAACATCCACCAAAGTAGATGGCCAAAGACCTGCTGGGACCAGGAGGAGGAGGGTTGTACTCGGTCTCTGTGCCATTTCTATCCACATCCCATTGCACCTTGCATCTCTGCAAGGCTCTTCTGAGCTTCTCACAGCAGCTGAGAGCTCTCCCTCATCCTTCGAATCCTTCAGTGCCCTTAGGGATTCTTGCTAAAGGACTAGATCATCTGTAAAATAATCTAAATACACATATACTAAACAGGAAAACCTAAACAGTGTCATTCATCCATCTGTTCTATGATGAACATTTTGCATACACATATTTTGCAGCAACTACCACCTTCACCACTGAAGTGCTTTAAAGCTACAGTGGAACGCTGTTCCCTGCATGGCACAGGCAGGCAGTTCTTGAGTTATATTTCAGTATTCACACAGAAGACAGAATTGGTGCTGGGGCCTTGCTTTGTTGATCCTCTGTGTGGAGGATCTGTTTCGTAACATTTGCCTGGCCTCCAAGTCTGCTGTGCATCAGAGATGGAATCCATGTGCTCCAGAGCCACACTGTGAATCAAGCCAGTGCCTTGCAAGACAGCAAGTTTAGCAGACTTGCTTCAGAGCAGCACTGCTGCTCTGAACACACCCCTAATGTAGGTGCATCCTGGAATACTCTCTGCATTCAACTGAGGTTGGAACAAGTCTTTTTTGCCAAGCAGCTCAGGCCTAAGACTAATGTCAGAAGGAAATGCACATTCCTCCAGAAATGCTTCTAGGTCCAGTCTTATGCACTTGATGTGCGCTCTGCTCAGCAGAAAAAAAAAGGGCTTTTGGCTGCAGGAGTGCAACTGAGCAGCATCAGACCCTCTTTCAGCAGTGTAGCCTACCAAGGGGCACCTGTGTGCCAGGATCTCTGCTCCCTTCCTCCAGATAGCATGAGGAACAGCAGAACCCGTTACTTGTTTTCCACGTTTTGTTGTGTTCTCTTTGGAGCACTTCTAGTTTAGATTCTAAAGAAATCATCATAAAAACATATTACATTTGCACATAATGCAATGCCTAGAATGAAATGCCAGTTCTCAAGTTTTGTTAAGTTACTATATGGTCGTTGACTAAGTATTACTGTAAAAAATTATAGGAATTATATAAGCATAAAATCTCTCAGGTCTCTTCCTATTTTCACCACTCAGAATTTAAAAAAAAGCAGACATAATTCCAGTATCTTAAACAAAAAAAGGGTAAGTGAGACTAGTTCAGAAAATAAATATTAATCAGACATTTTTCATTCCTCTCAGAACAATATACTTCTCTTTTAAAACAAATAAAATTTCAATGTCCTGATAATGAAAACTGAGCTCTTCTACTGTACTTCTCATGGAACAGTTCTATTTCTTGACTTGGGCTTTATTCTAGTACAGGAAACCCAACTGAATGAAGAGAGCGCTGGTTCCATTTCTCCCAGAGACTGCCAAAGACGACACATTGCAATCCAATGTGCCAGTATCCAGAGCATGCACTCACTCATAGCATGATCTATCATTAACAAGGCAACCTGAATCCAACAGTATGGCAAATCTTTTACAGGAGGCTGCAAAGCACAAGGTAGGTGAAAGAGCAATTTGAGTATTTTCTTTCATGTCCAACTGTACCGAGAGTACAGATTTGATCAGCTGCCTGCTGACAGATGTATCGCTGTTTACTCCATGTCCTTGCTTGTGGATTTCTGCTCTGATCTCTAACAGGATCCACTGGGGCTTGCCGAGCTTCAGCTGCTCAAGTCTCTTCTCACAGAAGCTTGTAATGCTCATAACAGGAAGCCATGTAAAATTCAGCTACCAGAGCATCATATACTGAGTAAAACCCAAAAGGGACCATATCAGTCCTCAGATGACAGTGAGCAGATCTCAGTTTCAAGAAAAACAGTAGTCACACATTTACAGGTGAAATATAACTCAGGAATAAACCCTCAGTGCTGGGAATAACTGGGAACAGTTTACAGAGTCAAATACCTGCTTTTATCATTTTGTGTTTTCATAGGTTTCATATTGAGTTTCTCTCCTTTTATTCAGCAGCAGAAAATTTATAACAATAGGACCATCATTATTTGTTATACTTCCTTAAAGGCTCTGTTTGATTTATGCAGTGAGCAAACCAAAACAAATAAAATAGCTGCTTCTAAATTTATGAGTTGGTGCTACAGACTGTCAATATTTTGCAGAAATGGTATTGCAGTGGCTAAGACAGACAATCAACTCTTTCAATACTGAGAAATTTTAGTGCTATTTCCACTAACAACTTGAGGTCTTGCTGTAGTAAGACATTGCATTCCTATATCGTACATCACCTTCAGGGGTGCATGGGAAGCCAAAAAGACAGAGCCAAAATAACACTGCTGTTGGGTAAGAAGTAAGTATCTTCCCACAAGAGAGGCAGAATTTCTAATCCAGAACAGACATGCAGACCTGCTGGGGGCAGAACGCCCTTGTATATATATTCAGAACAGGATTAAGGCTTATAGGAAATTTCCTAGAAAATGTTGCCACATAAGACTAGTGTTATCACCCATAGAGACAGAAAGCAGCTATGAGCAGCTGAATTATGCCTTCCTGATGAATATCATCTTTACTGCTCTCATGCCCTTAAGATCAAATTAGCTCATACTGGATAATTACCAATGTCCTAAAAATGTGCTCAGCATTGAGAGTAAACTCAGTTTCAGTCATCAGAACCTTAGCTAGACTAATAGACCAGGACACTGCAGGCAGAGATAGCAGCAAGTCTGCTGCTAAGACAGCAAATGTTGATGCTTCTGAAGGAAGCTGCAAGAGGATGCTGGGGTTAAAGCTTTTGTCATTGTACTGTCACTAAATTTGCAATTTTAAAAACACGCTGGACATCTGGAAAAGGGAACGCTTGGGGTGACCATATTGTGGTGTTCATGTACCTGAAGGGAGCCTACAAATAGATGAGAAGAGACTTTTTGCAAGGGCATGTAGTGATAGGGCAAGGTGGAACAGCTTCAAACTGAAAGAAGGGAGGTTTAGATTAGATACTAGCAAGAAATTCTTTACTGTGAGGGGGGTAAAGCACTACAAGAAGTTAGCTAGAGAAGTTCTGGATGCCCCATCCCTGGCAGTGCTGAAGGCCAGGCTGCATGGGGCCCTGAGTAACCAGGTTGGTGACAAGTATCCCTGCCCACTGCAGGTTGGAAACAAGATGATTTTTAATGTTCCTTCCAAACCAGGCCATTCTGTGATTCTTCAACATAGATTTTTCAAGAATGAGATTTCCATCACCTAACAAGGCATATTAGGAGCTTTCTACAAAAAATGGCAGGTTTCTGACTTATTTCACATCCAATTCATTGATACACCTCTAATTTTCTCTAGTGTGATATGCAAGAGGATGTGTGTCAAGCATGTCAAGCCTAGATCTGTGGGAGGGTAAGTGCATTAACCAAGACAGTGCATGCTCTTGGTCAACAGTCGAGACACTCCATCAGCAATCTAACCCTAACATCAAGGAATATTTTGCAAAATGGGATAGATGTATTAAAAAAAAAATCACAAAAGCACTTGTCAACTTCTAAACCTGTAAGAAACTGAGTAACCTTGGAAATTCTTTCTGAGCTCGTGTCTTTAAGTACATTTGGCAGAGTGATGATGACTATCATGGAAGAACCTGACTGAATTATAATCCACATCTTACTGTGTTACTGGCAAGATTACTATCATGTTATTAAATTCACTTTTCTGTTGTTTGTACTTATCAATATACTAAACTTCAGTGTTCCTGAATTTGAAATGTGTATTTATTAACTTTTTGGAGAAATTAAATAACCCTTCCTGAATCTGAAAACAAAATATGTCAAGCTCCTACACAAACAAAAACATTTTCTACAACATTCTACAGGAAAGCTGTATTTCATGTAGACCTTGATTTCATTGCAAAAAGTCATAGGAATCACAGGAAAATTCAGGAGTACCACTCCACTCAGAGTCATCTTAGAGTACAGCCCTACCTAGATATTGCTCCTAGGCTTGATCATCCAATCAGATTTTATTTATGCAACTATTTAAGCACCTGCCCCTAATATGGGCACATGAATATTGCAGAAGACCACATCAGAAGTGATGTTAAGCAAAATTATACCTTCCGCTCCTCCTTTAGCCACAGGCCTAGTCCTTCTACCACAAGAGATTAATCAGGTGCTTTACTCTTGGTAAAGCCATGCTGTTTTTCCCCTCTCACCCTTTTTTCCTTTAATCTGTTCAGAAATGTGCCATTCAGCTGTAGAATAGATCTAAAAACATCAAGCTTTTTTTTCCTTTTATTCAACATTCAAAATAGTAGACCAATGGAGGAGGCCAGCAGGTGCTAAAAACAGAAGTCAGGCACTGTTTAAGACATTCTTACTGCTCTGTTCTTTGCATAATAGTCCAAATTCAAAACACTCATGCCAATTCATATTGCAACCTGTCTTCAGTAAAGAAAAAGAGGTAAAGCATTACATCTGTCTGTTGTGTGCACACATAAGGTATGGGTGAAGCCTTGCAAGTAGCTCACACTCGAGACCCCTAGAAATGCATAACTACAGAAAAATTCCACCTCTGAGTGAGCTACCAAGGGATGCATCAGTTAGAGCATATGTTTAAGTGTGGTGTTCCAAATTACTACCAGTGAGTTCAAGAATAAATCAAAGTCTTTCTGCTTGAAGTATTAAACATTCATAGCCTTTAAACCAACATATAATCATCATTTTGTTAATGCTCCTTGAAGCCAATAATACCCAAAAAGTAAATACTTAAGAGCAACTGAGAGGCTTGTGAATAAATACTATTTTCTAAGTATCAGCATTTATGACTAATGCAGTTTATCACCATATCAAAAGAACAGTTTAGGGTACTGTGACTGCTTGGTCCTTGATGCTACAGCTACCAACACAACCCCCCTAACTTCAAGGTTACCATATAACAAATAACAAATTATGTGGCAAGTATTGTCTTTTAAGTCATCAAACTCTTAATTAGATCATATGGAAGAGTCATGATTTCAGTCCTCAAGGGATATTGGTCTACTTTAAAAAGCTAGACTGTTTAACTACTGAGTGGTCTGCATATTCTTAGAAATAGCAATAACCAGTATGGGGAGAAAAAAAACCCCAACAACAACAATGAGGTTTTGTTCAACAGAAACATATGCTGGGAAGAGCACTGATTTTAATGTTTGCCAGTAATATCCATCAAGCCTGTATGTTTGCTGAGGACCCTGAGGTTAAGTATATAAATAATTTCAAGATCAGACTTTCATAGCTCAGCTACAGAGAGGTCAATATAACACATATGCACATATTGGTGGGATGTTGTGCTGACATCTCACTATATAAAACAGAAACAAACCAAGTTGTGCATCAGACATCAGAAAAAAAACCAATAAAAACCAAAAAACAACAGAACAGACACATTCATTCTTTCATGTATGCAGCACAAAACCTGGGAAAAATGGAATAAAACTAAGACCTATGTTTACAATCACCAGAATCACATGAATGAAAATAATACAGATTCTGAACAGGAGAAACTGCAGTTTTCCAGGAACTGTACTTTCAGAGGGTATTTTAAAAGGGACCACAAAACTTTCATAAAAATGAACATTAACTCTCCTGCCTCCAAAACAAGTTAAACATAAAATGGAAGAGAAAGCCAAGGCAGCTCCTACAGGCATACTCAAAATCAGAAATTTAGATTTCTGAAAAAGCTGCAAGCCTTCAAAAGACAAAAACTGATGCCACACAAAATCTGTCTTAGAGCAGACTGATATATGCAGATAGTTTCATCAGAAAATATTATTCATAATTTTATTTTTTATCAGAAAAAAAATCCATTCAACTCTTTTATATTGTTAAAGAGATTAATAAAAAGAACAGTAAGAGTAGCCCTACTCTTAGTCATAGCAGGAGCTTGTCAGAACTTGCCAAAACCATCTGCACATTTCACCAGTACAGAAAAAGTACCAGTAATTCCTAGAAAACGTATGCAAGTACATCATTCAACATACATCCCTTCTCAGATATTCAGTTGAGTCACATTTCCAAAGTGCATGTGATGACAATCATACGCAACTATTAGCTAATTTAAAAAAAAAAAATCCCTGCAAGTCCAACTGAAAAACAATATTTACCTGGAGGGAAATAAGACCAAGAGCTGCTTTTCCTTTCTAGGTACATCTTCACTTTCAATTAGAAAAAGCTCTGCCCAGGTATTCCCCACGAGTACTTTGTCAGTACCCATGCTGAAGATACTTCTTCTCAAAAGAATCTCTTTTATTTTGTACTACAAGTTCTTGGGAAAGGTAAAGGACTACAACAGTATTCTTTACAAACATCACCCAAGAAAGCCTGAAACTCAAGAGTCAGCTGGTATCTGCTAACCATTCTTATTGCAGTGGAACTTCTCCTTCCTCAAAGGAGAGGTGTATTTGTGGGACTAATCCTATTTGGGGTCACAAAATTTCTCAAGTTGTATGAGCAGAGAAGAGTTGAATTTCACATCAGAAGGTATCTGATGCTCAGAGTTTCCTGGCAAAGGCACTTTTTTGGCTGATTCCTCCACTCTGCAGTTCAAGCTGCCATTAGATCATGAAGGCCCAAAAGATCAAAGGAAAAATAGTGCCACCTCAAAGAATCTCATGTTTCTTGATTGCTCCCCACAGATGAGCTGCTGCAGCCAGATCCCACCAAATGGCAGGAACACAGCTTAGCAGCAGTGGCCTAATGAAGCTGAGACACTACAATTTTTATCTGAGCTTAGGTATCAGCTCTTGTTTTCTCCACTGAAGTCTCAGCCTCTGTTCAGGTCACAAAGGACTTAGCACAGTTTGTTCCTGGCATGCTTCAGGCTCAGCTCATACCATGAGGATGACTTGCCAGAAGTGAGAAATGATGAAAGAGGCAGAGAGCAAGAGTCCTCAGGCCCTTTTGCAAGGTCACCAGTAGCAGGTGCCTAACAGGGAACAGAGATATGAGGAAGAAACACAGGCTTTATAGGGATAAAAACCTTGGGCATGCTGAAAAATTATTAATGGGTAATTCCCAATGAGGACAGTAAGGCAGGTGGGAGCTTTCATGCCTACTGCTAGGGGAGTGTGGGGGGAAAAAAAAAGAAAAGAAAAAAGAAAATAAAAGAGAAAAAGAATAAATTAGACTGTTAAGACAAATTCTTTATGTAATTCCACTTGGATTCAGTAAATCTGACAAAACCCAAAAAATGTCTCCAGAAAGAAACTGCAAAACTGCTGTCCCTTTTGCTCATCCTATCTCATGGTTTAGACTCAGTAAGTGGGTTGCTGAGTGTCAGAATTTGATGTTTCATTTCAGCATGTCTAAAGGAGAAAATAAAAGACTGGCAGGAGAAGAGACAACAAATCCTATCAAAACAATTTCTAATTTCTTGGCCTCCATTTTAAGCTTAGATTTGCTCTAGTGACTAAAAGGAGAAGGTCTGAAAAAATTATATAGTGCATCATTGGAGAATTCACCTCTTACCATGAAGAGTGCAAGAAACAGGAATTTCTACAAAGCTTTCAAATATTATTTCACTTGCCTGATAATCATCTTGGTCAAGTGGTAGAGCTACAGCTGGCACCAAAACTGGCACCACACTGGTCTCATCTCTTGCTTGAAGTCACGGTGGGACAGGTTACATCTAAATAGTGAGTAGGAAAGAGCAGGTGGCTATCATCCCTGGGATAATGATGCTTTAAGCAGGTATTTTTAGAGGTTTTCCTGAAATAATCCTGTAAGTAATGCTGCCAGCCTTATTCTGTGCAAGATTCAAATGCCTACTAGGAATTGCACTGTCCCCACAAGCAATGGAGGCAACAATTCCATACACGTGAATTTGAGAAGGAACTGCAACACGTAACACCAGGTGAGAGACCCACCTGGAATTCCAAAGCCATATGATGATGGCCTGGTTAAAAAGCAAAGACTTTGAACTTTGCTTCTTTGTAAGAGGGGACTCTGAAGAGGGAATCTCTCAGACAAGCAAAAAGAGAAAGTTGCAAGACACAGAGCTGTACCCAGAGTCAAACAAAGGAAGCACAGCTGAATGATTTACACCACAGGCTGAGAGGCACTGATAAGAGAAAGGCTCAGCCTTGTAATACATGTAGGAGGGGGGTTCTATACATAGTGGCTAATAGGAGCATCTTCTGGCTTTCAGGGCTCCTGCAATGCCATAGCACAATAAAAACATACCACGACAAACACTTCAGGAAAGGAACAAGAGATAAAGAGCTGCAAAGACAGGAGTCAGAAGAGAATACAGTAACTCCACCAAGATATGAGAAATATCAGCTAACAAGTTCAGACTTAGCTCCAAGAAGCCAGGTAAGCAGACACAAATAATTCACTCAGTACAACTAGAAAAGTGTAAAAAAAGAAGGAAAAATATGATTTTCACAAGACACAAGGTAAAAAAGTTAAACAGAAAGGCAACATATAGGTGCAGTAGAGAAAAGCCAGGACAAAGTTTAGAAGACAGACTTTGTGTACAGAATCAGAGCTAATAACTATGACAAGAAGATGATACCTACCCTTGCAAACAAAGGGAAATCACACAGCAGTAATACTGCAGGCAGTCTCAAGGGATGAAATATTGTATGCATATGACAAAACTAAAAAGAATGAGTGCAGTTTTAAATCACAGACTAGTAGCAACACCAAGGACATATTTGTGTGTAGCAGGCACAAAATAGATAACACAACTAAATGGCTCCAGAGACAGCAACCAAGATCAGAATTATATCTTCACATCTTTGCTAGAAACAAAGAGGGAGGTAAAACACAAGATAAGAGAAAATCAATATAAATCTCTAAGACTAGAACTGTGTTCTGACCATGTGCTCGTTGTCCACCCAAAGACCGTGCTGTTACCTGAAGAGCTATGAGCATTACAACATAAATCTTCCCTAAAGAAATTAAATACTCAAAGGTTATTTAGTTTTACAAGCTGTAAAAGTGTCTTCTGAAGTTTTCAACTCACAAATGTGCTGCAGTTATCAAGTAGTCAGAAAGAGCTGGGTCTCACTGAAATTGTGCTAAAAAAAGTCTGAGTCCTGAAATTTTTCAGTGAGGCAAAAGGGACCTTTCAACACACAGTTCTGAGGTTCCCAGTGTCCAGGGCTTTTATGCCATGCTTGCTTCTGCTGAGGGAACAAACTATCACTTCAATGTGGAATTATTTTTTTGAAGTCTGACAAATACTTAAACTTGCACCAGAAGACTATAATAATATCCAAGAGTAGGATACCGACAGACAGAGAAGACTTTATAGTAAGGACACTGCTAGTACAACTACAAGTTAAAAAAAATTATCAAGGGATCTATTGGTGACTTCTGTAAGACAGAAGACAGTCTTGTAGCAGAAAAGCATAGCATCGAGTAAGAACATGAACTGTTAAACCAAGCTTGTTTCAGACCACTTCAAGGCAACAGCTGGGGGTGGGGGAGAGAGAATTAAAAAGGAAAAATTTATATCAACTGCACCTGCATAATCAGACACTGCAGGAAAAAAACTTGATACTCAAGCACATTTTAGCTGTCAAAGTGTTTTGAAAAATACTTCAGTGTTACACACAGCGAGAGAAAACACTTTGGCTATCTACTATAAAATTCTTTTTAAAAGTTTCTCAGAAGTATGTGGGAGTCACTCTGAAAGAGAACCATTCCTCTGGGGGCTCTAAACATACAGTGCATTCCCCACCAGGGCCATGACTGTTCCCAGCACAAAGCTGTCATGTGCATTAGGATATCCAGCTTAAGCAATAGGCTGCAGTTGTGCTGAAATGCACAGCAGATTTTCAAGCATAGTAGAAATCACCAATTTCACCAGGAAAAAAAAAAGCACACAATAACATCATTATCACAGATTATTATCTAGACACCTGCGAACCAAAAACCTGGCAGACATTACCTCAGTGACCACTGTAATCAAAGCAATGGACCATTTGCTCAGCCATGATACCTGAAAACGTGGAGTATCATTACAGTAAACCAGGCTCCCTTGTCTTTGTGTAATTTACCTGGAAATGGGAAGTCAGGCATGTCACACACCATTTCCATAACAGAGAAGTCAATCAAATGGCAAAACTCAATAGCAGTTAAAATTGTTATGGCTAGTCAAGAGGAAAAAAAAAAATGTGGCAGGCCTTTCTGAAATGAAGAAACTGATAAAATATTCAACAGAAGTGAGTTTAAGGCAGTCCTATGTGACATTAAGACATGTACTCTGCTACGTGACAATCACACACAGTGGTTTGCGCAGTCTTGAGATGCACAAAAACAACCTTCCTAAACGCAGCAGAAGAAAGGTCAGTTGCTAGAAAGGTTAAGTGATTACTTGCATTAGCAGGACAACATAGATCTTACTGGTTGTAACAGGACATTAAACAGCTTGCTTATATAAAACATTTATTTTATGCTCCTCATAGTGGTTTTGACACATCTTTCGCAGAAGAGTTTACCAGTAGTAAGACCTGTGGCAGATAAACACATACCACTGATTATTTTTTTTCCTGCAAGCACATTACGGAATCAGAAGAAAGTGCAAAACAAAGGAGAGAACCTGGATGTTAAACTGCTTTCACTATCTCCCTTCTAACTTTAGAAAATGAATTAAATGAAAATAACAACTATAAAAACTACACTTAACCTGAAAATGTAAGAAGAGGAAAATAATTTTAGGTCAGAAACTAGACCTTATCAAAGCTATTTTACTAGACCAGCATCATTAATTACAATCCAAAGGTTCCATAAGTTTAGAAATAAAATTAAAATTCCCCCTATTAAAAAGTAGGCATAACCATTCCTTGATATACACAGTACCCAAGAAAGAATGTAAATCTATTGATGCATTATTTACTCATCACCTTGCATACAGTCTCACTGGGTATTAATTAACACATGAAAATGTCCAGTGTATTTAATAACTAATTAGAGTGGAAGCTAGATGATGTGATCCCAAATTCAAGCCCTGGGCTGTGGAAAGACACGCTCAATAGGCTATTGAAATAAAAAGACAGTGCTTGGAGCAGAGGAAGGTTACAAGCCCCACATTAGCAGAGCTCCCTGCAGCAGAAGTGGGGGAGCACCCGCCTGCCCTCGGCAATGAGCATTTGTGGTTGCATACAGGATGAGAGAGAAACAATAGGCTGCTCTTCAGAAATGCATCTCTGGTATCAAATGCCTTTTTCCTTCCTTTTCAGTTGTGAGCCACTAAGCCACAGGAACATTGTGACTGTAGTCTGATTGCTGCGAGAGTATCAGAAAGCACCTTTGAAGTGTCATAACCTCTAATTTAAACCTGTAATACAGCTTAACACAACAGACTGCAATATCCCTTCACAGGCAGAAGAGGTGTTCCTTACACAAACATTTTTTAGTCAGGAAGAAATTTCTTTTTTAAGTGGATTTCAACGCACAAACTAACTTACATTAACCAACACAGCAGTCTAAGGCACACAGCAGAAGATCTGTATTTACAGTCAGTCAGATGAGGTCTGACACAGATGGTAACAGGTAGGACATCTGACATTACAGATGATACCATGTCCTTAAACAAATTCCATTATGCTCAGGTACGTATTGAGCTGCAGTAGTTCCAGATAACAGAGTGACCTTTCTTGCTTATGTGCTTTGATACTTAAGTAAAGGAGGACAAATTAAGGACAAAATACAAGCTTTCACTTTGAATTTCGCCTCCCCTTGTCCATTTCTTTTACGTGCATTACCAGGCATAAAAAGCATACACAGCAAACCGCCACCAAGCTCTCAATACTCTGTTCACCAGGATGCAAGTGGGATTTCATTCGCAATCAGTAGTGCTGCGAAGGGATCAGCCTCAATTAAACCACTCACGCTTTTTAGAATTCTCTATAACCAACCTCTAAGAGAATTATCACAGTGCAATCAGACCTCACCCTCACCAAAAAGGTAGACCAGAAACACGAATATGCCATGCTGTGTTTCTGAATTACTGCAAGCAGCTGAGCAAGCAACTTACTAGCTGAACAGGAAGCCAGGCATGCTTGAAAATACAATTACTGCAATATTAATGTGTCACTGTCACTGATCTGGACTTTAGAGTTGCCGTCACAAAGGGAAAGTGACCAAGAGTGATAACTATGAAATGCAATGGGTAGGAAACTGTCATGCAACTGTTGTCAGAGATGGGGGGGTGCCTTTGCTTTAATCACTGCTTATATGTTTTTCTAACAGTTTTTTTCAGCTTATCAAAACACCAAGTAAAACCCTACTATGCACGAAATTCTTTGCTAATTTCGATTCTCCCCTGTAAAATTTCCCTCTCCCCAAACGTCTGTATGTGTCAGAAGCAGCTATAGATACTCCAAAGCGTGGTTTTAATAAACTGAAATACATATCAAGGACGCGGTTTAAAAGTACTTTAAGATTTAATGCTTCTGCCTCCTTGTGGCAGATACTGGCATGAGCCTCCCTCCAGAGCTGGTTCAGCTGCAAATGCATCTGTCAGCTCTGAAATGCACAGAAACGTTGGCTCTCCTATAAAACCATCAAAAAGCAGATTAAAGTTAATATTTTAACTGAGTGAGAAACCAAAAGAAGTTTCAGGACAAAAAGAAACAGGAAAACAACACTGGAAAATTTGTGGCGTTCCTATCTCTTCTCGAGTTATTGGCTATTTAGTGCATCCCTGCAGGCACCATCTCAGGGGAAAGCAAGGCTGAGCAGGGTCCTGGTACTCATCTAGAGGCCGTAGCAAGCTGAGCCAACAGGAGTCTCTGGCTTTGATGTGAAAAGCATTAAGTTGCTTGAGAGTTGGTCTGTGCAATGCTTACCTGTCTTTTTGGTACACAGACACAAATACAATATGCCATAGTGATGGATTACTATCCCACTGCAGCAGAAGCTGGAAAAACTGACCTGCCCTACATGTGAAAAATATTCTCTATAACCAAGAATAGTCTTCACCTTTAGATCACAATAACACACATTTAAGTAGCAATAGAACAGCTGTAACAATTCAGACTAAATGTCCAAGCGGGTCCTGTACTCCTCCAGTCCCGAGATGAGCAGCTGCTCTAGGAAAAGGCACAAAACAAGATTTGAGCATGGAGTTGTACAGCTCCAGAGTGAGCAATCCTGTCTTCTGAGCCCTACTATAGTAACAGCATTCAGAGCCAAGGGTTAGATATGCACCATTATGCTCAACACACCTCAGCAGACTTCTTTCCCTGAGGATTTAGTGAGCTTTTCAGTTTGTTTTAGGCACCTTCAGTGAAGGACTTCAGGTCAGACTTCTAATATTGGAACCCAAGTATGTTGCAGGATCCATGCCACTTTTACCTAAGAGTTTGCCAATCCCTTGACCAAGATCAGGCAGATTTCCTTCCTCATGGCACTTCCAAATTACAGAAGAGGTTTTATTTAATCAGGACCCCTACTGGTTGCAAGTCCAATAAATATGATAGATATCAGTAAATGTATATATTTATATAACATATAAAAATATAAATAAGACCCAAGCATCTCTTTGGGAAACTGGCATCATATTCCAAAACTCCAAGTGATAAGGTATGGGCCAGAGTTGGAAGTTTGGTACTTTCAGTTTAGTTTACTTGCAGCTCTTCAACAAGCCCTTTCAATAGTGATAGTTTTGTTGTATCAAAATGGAGTAGTTCTTGAGAAAGATCATATTAAGGGAAATATGGGAGAAAGATTTAAATACTCAAAATTGATTCTGCAGATGCTTCTATACAGTAATGGGGCAAAGTACACAAGGAGATAAAAAATACTACAGACTATGTCCCTAAATGAAAGCTTTCTCGCTAAAGACAAAAAATAATCACTGCAACTTTAAACATGAGGAATTCTGGATCTGTTCTGGCACAAGAGTAGCCACTTAACTGCGACATGAAAACACTCTTGTTCATGGACACTTACCATATCAGTCAAAACACATGGCCTTTTCTGTTGTTGTTTTTTTTTTCTCATGCATCTTAAAGCAGATATATCAACAGTTTTACAACCATTGTTATAGGGAGGATTTCATATTAATATTCGCACCACAAGACTGGTACAGCCACTATTGCTTAGTAACTATAAAACTTCTCATATACTACATTTGGGAAATAACATCCTAGAAGAAACAAGATTAAGGAGAAGTTAGAAAACTAGACTTAAAAAAAAAAGAAAAGAAAAAGAAAAAAAAGCTTAAGATAAAAGAAGTTTCAGCTTCAAAATACAATTTAGTTGGTTAAATACCAGACTGAAATGAAAGCATACCAGACTACTGCCCTGAGATAGAAGACTTAGGCCTGATGACTAGAGCTGAAAACAAGTAGTCAAAGGGCAAGGAAATCAGAACTTAATGCTATTTTTACTTAGTTTTCCTTAGCTGCTTTTCAAAATAAGTGTTAGCACAACATTTCTAGGAAAAAATCAACACACAGAAAGTTATGTGGACATACAGAAGACAGTAGCTCAGATAATGCTTCACAACCTTAAGTTTGTCAATATGTAGTCATTTGGTATGTGCATTGTGCTATTGCCCCAGAGAACAGGGAACACAAGCAATGGAAGCTCAGGCATAATATATTTATTTTTCCAAACTATATATTGACTGCACAATTCACGCTTACCCTTATGGAAGTGGAACCTCATGAACATCTCCTGCAATGTCCTCCTCTGGACAATTCATGCTTTTAATTTTTACTATCAGATACCTGTAGTATACTTCACTCAGTAAGACAGAGAAACTCATCCTTCAGAAGTTCACAGTGTAGTCTGGAGAGATGTACTAAATTCTTTGAGGGAGATATTTCATTGCAGTTTTATTTTCCAAAAGAACTCAAACAGAGCTTGCTGGACTACTGCATATAGTGTCCTACTACAAGCACCAAGTATTCTACAGTTTTCTCCTTGTATGGTCTATTTTCAGTTCAATACAGCTAGATTTCCACTGAGAACATAACATCATCCGTTTATATATTCTGTCAAGTGTTCCCAAGACCTACTTCAATTGTTTTTCTAAGTGTAGGGCCTCTGCTGTAGGTCCTCAAATAAAATGTGTGTAATATTGATCAAAGTCCTGCTTGCACTCCATGCAAGATTCAATATTCCTATTAGATGGATACAAGCAGAGCTTGATCTTGAGCAGGATAAGCAAGCACTCTACTGCAGGACACAATAGAGCTCCGTTGTTCTAAGCAGCTTAGAATTTTGTCTAGTCTTTGGAGGTCCATCTAAAAGTCACTGGGAGGACTGACAACAATTTTCTCCCCTGCTCCTTACAGTCCAGACATGGTTATGAAGACACACAGCATGATTTTGCTTACCACTTCCACTGTCCATAAATGTAAACCATGGAAAGAAAGTTTGTGTGGATTAAATCTAAGATTCATTAGTATGCTCTGCCAGATTATCATCTCCCTCCACAAGTTTTTGATGGGTGCATTTGCAATCCTGAACAGTACTCTACTTTTCCCTTCTTAATTTTGCAACAATCCAGTTGACATTCACATTTTCACCTGTGCATGAAGAGGGATTCAAATCAATCTCATCCATCAAGGCAGTGCCATTCATTCTTGGGAGTTCAGATGCTTTTCCCATTTGAGCACCATTCATACTTAATAGAAAAAGAAACAAACAAAACATCTCATTTTGCCAGAGTCACATTTTCCTGATATCAAGTCACAACTTGATGTTTCCATTGAAGCCTGTAGGATTTTTGTTTGCACTACTGCAGCCTTTTCAATAACTTCTTAGTGGTTTTTGAAGTTTTAATTCAAGTTTCTACATCTATGCAAATTTTGCCCTGATACATTAATTGTCTTGATACACTAATTGCACATCCACTACAGCTGAAGGAAGAAAGACAGTGGTTTTATGACAATATGTAAGTCAAGTTTATACAGAATCATTCCTGTTAGTTCTTCGCCTACATTATCCCTATTTCAATTCTCTTCTTAGAAAACCTGAATATTTCGTTTCGAATGGAATTAAGGTCCTGGCCTCCCACATCAGTGGACTTTGAGGTATTACTGTAGTTACTCATAGGCTCTTGGTGATTTTAACAATGCAGTCCCCCAAATGTGTGAATCATTGGTGCTTTTTAAAATAATCCCAGTCAAAGCTGAAAGCTCACTTCGCAGGCAGGGTAATGGTCACTCTACAGAAGGCTCTCAGACACTGGCAGAACTACAGAGCAATAAGGATATTCATCATGGACCTTGAAAACAGAACTTTAGATAGGGTACCAAACTACGGATAAGATCAAGTAAAGTAAGCTTTGGTGACTGGGGAAGTTAACTTGCTTCTGCTAGGAAGACGTCACAAAATTCTCAAAGAATTTTCCTCTAAGTCTAAAAGCTGGTCATCAGAATGAAAGAGGATCTCTAAACACGCTGAGAGAACCAGCACCCTGAACCTTATATTGATTTAAATCACCAATATAAAAGTCTCATTTTCTTTCTAGCACCATATTCTTGCCTTTCAGATAACTGCTACCAACGCTTAGCATTAACAAGTAACTGAGTCACTGTTAATACAGAACAGGGGGAAAAAGAATGCTTCCATTTCCTGATTACAGTTTGATTTCAAATATCAACACAGCTTGATGGAACAAAAAATGGAGCACTCACACAATTAAGATCTTAACTCAGTAGGCAACTAATCTGTGCCTTGAAACATAAGGACTAACAAGCATCTTGATATAGCTGAATTTTATCAGTGTTCAATGACTATTCAGGATTATGTGGAGCCATGTAGTAGACAGTAGAGCTCACAAGCTGTTGAAGCAAAACTGAAATACTGAGATCTCTAGTTAACAAATGCTTCTTAGCCAAGACCAGCTCCAAGATTAGACAGAGGGACCCTTTCTAGAGTCCATGCTCAGAAAACCCAGGAAAAACAAACAGAATATCTATTTCTCTGGCTTTGGGTTAAACTGAATTGTATCCTTTGAGGAACTGGTCCATATGTTCAAGAGGTATTTTCCGTCTCCAGCTTTTATGAATCATACATAGATTGCAATTTCATTGCTACAGGGTAAATACATTTTAAATTAGCCTATATAAAGAAGCTCTAAAGTTACCATGACAGTTGCAGCAAAATGCCTTGTCGTTTCTCATTACAAAGCATAACCTATCTTTATAACCAAATTAGCTTTTTCAGCTATTCCCCCAAATGTAGCCTGCAGATTTATTTTTGTTGATCCACCAATTGTTTCTTTCAGATTTGCATGGTTAATTATCAAACAGAGTGATCACCACTTAGATTATTAAAACAATCCATCAGTCAGCTTTGTTCTCGTTCATGTAAAAGGCAAGAAAGGGCAAAGGCTCTTGAAGTTTTTGTCTGAACCTTGCAGAGAAACAGTTCTATGCCACCAGACCTGGTTTGATCATCCTCCCTAGACATGCCCCCAGCCTCAAATCAGCTCCTGGACACAGCCCAGTGCCAGCTGTTTCTGCTCCAAAGGTTAGCCCTCCTCCTCAGCTAACGTTTGCTCTGGAAAACCATCAATCCCTTTGTTAGCACAGCTGATGGTGGATCCAGCCATGTCTCTTGGTTGCATTTCCTTTCCAGGTGTAAGGCTTCAGGAGCATGAAAGATGAGAGGCAAAAAGAGCAAAGTCCATCTGTTACTTTTAAATACCAGAACAAGGGGGCAAAGGGCCCCTAAAAATAACTTAAACTCTTCTGCTCCCACCTATCTTGTAATCTTTAAAAACATTGGAACACTGAAGAAAGTGGGGGGGATACAGTAGTATGTGTGTAGGCTGCAATTATCATACTAATTATCGTCTGCATCGAATTGATTGCATTAACTGGAAAGCAGAATTTTTTAAAAAAAGTCCCTCTGAACTGTTCATTCCAAGAACAATTAAATCTAAAACAAGAAGAAACATGACGAATTGCTGACAAGTGTTAAAACATCATCTGTTGGCAGCTTCTTCTTCTTTTAAGATGTCATAGCAAAGTCAAAATGAAGACACCTACCACAGAAGATATCAAATGACACATTTAATAGAACATGAGGCAAGATGTTTGTATGTAACACACTTCGTCAATCTTTGCTATTAGTCAACACATCAGGGATACTACAGATAACATAATGAAAAGACCCTATTGTAAGATTATGTGCAGCTTCAAACAACATTATCTGACGTTTATATGACAAGATCTGAACCTTGGGAAGAGTAAAGAATAATGTTGCTAGACACAGCAAGGAGATTGTTTCCTTAAAAGACTCACAGATTTAAAGAGTTCTGAATTCAATCAATCCACTATAGAATTTTGTTAGAATTCAACTGTGTAGCTGTGTGAACAACAAAACTAATTAGGCCTGATAGTGAATGTACACACATCTTGCAGCTGATTGACTTTAACTGAATTATTCCTTGAGCTCTGGGGTAAGCTCATCCCTTAAACAGAAAATCTGCCCAGGAGAGAAAGCTTAGCCTCATTCTTGAAAAAAAACACAGACATCACCAAGTTCTTTGCCCCATTGTTAGGAAATCCATAACATGGCCAATGTAAGAGAGCTAATTGTGGTCATCAAGATTGGAGGCCATTATCCTGCACTGCTGGAGTTTGCAGTCCCAAGAGATACGGGTCAGGTAAAGAGTAAAGTTAGACCCCTGAACTTCAGGAAGGCTAACTTCCAGCTCTTAAGAAAGATAATCAATAGGAACCCCTGGAAGACTGCCTTCAGGGACAGGGGAGTAGAACAGAGCTGGTAGACCTTTAAGGAAGTCTTCCATAGAGTCCTAGAGCTAGCAAGCCTCATGAGCAAGAAATTGGTCAAGGAAGGGAAGAGACCCACATGGCTGCATAGGGAACTGCTGATCAAACTAAAAGGTAAGAAGCAAATGCACAGTGGAAACAAGGACACGTAATCTGGAAGGAATACAGAGATGACATGCCAGTGTATAGGGATGGGGTGAGGAAGGCCAAGGTGAGGCTGGAACTGAACATGGCAAGGGATGTAAAGAATAACATGAAGGGCTGCTACAGGGATGTTAAAGAGAAAAGGAAGGTCAAAGAAGGCGTATCCTCCCCAATGAACAATGCTGGAAAACTGACAATTACAGATGAAGAGAAGACTGAAGTACGAAACAACTTTTTTGCCTCTGTCTTCAATGGCAACTTCTCTCCCTACGCCTCTCAAGTGGATGGAGAGCAGTTGGGGACCACATTTCCTACTGCAACCAAAGAACAGGTTCATGACCACCTGAGGAACCTGAATGTTAATAAGTCTAAGGGGTCCAATGGAATGCATCCCAGAGTCCTGAGGGAATTGGCTGATTGCAAAGCCACTCTTCATGATATTTGAAAAGTCATGGCAGTCAGGTGAAGTCCCAGGTGACTGGAAAAAGGGAAACATTACACCCATGTATAAGAAGGGTAGAAAAGAGGACCCTGTGACCCATGGCAACCTCACATCTGCACCTGGCAAGATCATGGAACAGATCCTCCTAGAAGTTATGCCTAGACATAGGGAGGACAGAGAGGTGATTGAGGACAGTCAACAAGGCTTCACCACGGGCAAGTCCTTCCTAACTGACCTAGTGGCCTTCCATGACAGACTGACAACATCAGTGGACAAGGTAAGGGCTGCAGATGTCATCTATGGTCCCCCATAACATTGGTCCCTCAAAATTGGACAGATTCAATGGCTGGGCTGATAAATGGATAAGGAATTGGTTGGACTCCTGCATCCAGAAGGTCATGGTCAATGGCTCAGAGACCTAAAGGACATCAGTGGCAAGTGGTGTCCTTTGGAAGTCCATACTGAGACCAGTGTTACATAATCTCTGCATTAATGACACAGACAAAGGGTGCACCCTGAATGAATTTGTAGATGACACATCTGAAAGAGGGGATGTCATCCAGAGGGACCTGGACAAGCTCAAGAAATGGACCCATGGGAATCTCATGCAGATTAACAAGACCAAGAGCAAGATGCTGCACCTGGGTCAGTATCAACACAGAATGGGAACAAACAGATGGAGAGCAGCCTGGTGCAAAAGGACTTGGGGATGTTGGTGGATGAGAGGCTGGACATTATCTGGCAATGTGCACTTGCAGCCAGTGTGCACTTACTTGATCCAATCCAATCCTGGGCTGCACCCAAAGCAGTGTGGCCAGCAAGGCATGGGAGAAGATTCTGTCGCTCTTCTCCCATCTGGTGAAACCCCAACTGGAACACTGCATCCAGGTGTGAGTTCCCCAGCACAGAAAGGACAGCAACCTGTTGGAGCAGGTCCAGAGGAGGACTTCCAGCATGATTAGAGAGATGGAGCACCTATTCTATGAGGAAAGACTGAAAAAAATGGGATTAATCAGCCTGGAGAAGAGAAGATTTTGGGGTGACTGAATTGTGACTTTCTAGTATCTGAACAGAGCCTGCAAAAAGATGAGACTTTTTGCAAGGGCATGTAGTGAGAAAACAAGAGGAAAGAGAATAAGTTTAGATTAGATATCAGGAAGGAATTCTTTATTGTGAGGGTGGTGAGGCACTGGAAAATGTTGTCAAAGGAAGCGTTCAAGGCCAGGTGAGATGGAGCTCTGAGCAACCTGGTCCAGTGAAAGGTGTTCCTGACCACAGCAGGGGCTTGGAACTAGATGATATTTAAGATTCCTTCCAGCCTAGGCTATTCCATGATTCTTCCCCATGAACTGCCCAATGGCTAGGGTGATCTCATGCTTTCCTTTGGTATGACATTACCAACATCTCTCCCCTGTTGTACTCTTACAATTCCCATAACAACCTCACATCTCTGAAAGGTTCAACAAAGTTGCATCCTTCTTTTTCCTCACCAAATTCAATCAAATAGGAAGCAGTCATACCAATAAGCTTAACTTGCTAAGCTTAAAACACTAAAAAGAACTTATGGGAGGAACATTCCTAGGATTTCTCAAATTGAGTCTGCAGTTTTGAAGTGAGGTTTCCAAAAGAGGTTGGGCATCTTTCAGTGATGATACAATATGGGACACAGGGAGAATTTTGTCTTTACAGTTAAAAAATTTGTAGGACAATACACTTTTCAGTCTTTTTAAATCTTATTAAATTCTTTTTCTAAAAGAAAATAGTTTTGAGAGACAACATAAGTGCAACTGACAGAGAGCTTTTGGAAATGCTTTACATCTACAGAAGTCATTACAAATGCTGCTACTTTCCCTCATCCCCAGCACACACATTTCTCTAGATAAACCTGAGCACACTAAGCAGACACTTAGCACAATACATACATTTGGTGTTTGTCATCAAAAATAATTACACAACAATTGAAGGGACTAAAAACTTTGCTGGCCTAGGGGAAAAAAAAAAAACAAACCAGTTGTTTAGAAACATAATTTTGAACAAAAGCTTTTTTTCCTCCCCTGCATGTTGATGCTTAAGATTAGCTAAGCTATAGATGGAATCTTCTGAACCTCAACTTGAAAGTGCAACATGATACCAATGGTATCAGACAGAGTAATGATAACTTTCCCTTCCTGGGAAAGGAAACCTGCTATTTCTTCCTCACACCTGTAGAAGAGAAATACACAATATTGTGTCTTGGAAGAGTCCTCATATGTTTTCATAACCATTACACCTAAACTTTAACATTTATACACTGTAACTGGGGGAAATTTAACATAATTGGCTTACCAAGACTTAGGTATTGGTAACTAATGCCCAAATCTCATGCTGGGTGAGGAACATATATATCCAACCCACAGAGTAGACTAGAGGTACCAGATGCACAGACTGCAGAATAGAGCCTGCATTTTGTCATTTACAGTGACTATAATACATAAGCCCTTCTTTTAAATATAAGTTTTGGGTTCTTTCGAAAGATACCATCAGTCTTCATCCTGCTGTGTTAGTAGTTGTGTCAGACACAGAGTGTTTCTCTACAAGTAGTTAAGAGAAAGCATGGGGGTGGATCTTACGAACACCATTGCTTCCCTCCAGGCATAGGCTCTTACCCTATTGCAGCTTACAAAACAGCTTTATATTCTATTCATCCAGCTGCCTGGTGATTTTGCCCAGACAACAGGTAGCATATTTGGATGAGCAACCTTTAAATAACAGTGCACACAATTACATTTACTCATATTCCACCACTGACCATTAAAAAAAACCAGTTTTCTTTTTTAGTTCCCTTCTTATTTCATTTACAAAAGCCTTAACTTTTCAAAGCTAAGTTTATGTTGTACTTTGGTTGGCAACAGACACAACTGCTCCTGAGTCTCATTTGGCTGAGTTATCTTCACACCATAAAAATAGCTTACACATCCTGGTGTACTGATGCATTTAGCTGAGCAGCCAACTCTGTGTGCCCTGCTCTCCTGTTACTTGCAAAGCAGTCACCGAGATTAACTCTGCCCTTGCCCATGACCTTGCTGAAGTTGGGGTTGCCAGTGCAGATTCCTGTGGCTTTACAAAACATATGCCAGGTTCAATCTTCCCTTATGCTGTCCTACAAAAAGCATCATGCCAGAAGCAGCAGCTCACAGATTTCACTGAGGAAGCATCAAACTTTGGAAAGCAGAACCTTTAACCTCAGGTTTCCAGCTGAACCTACCACACTGCAGCAGAAAAGATGGAGAAGTGTATGAGAGGTGAGACACACAAGGAAAAAAAAAAAAAAAAAGAGAGAGTGCTTAATATTTCATCTGCTACTAATAAAGACTGACCTAATACCTGGGTCAATCTTTATCCATAGTAGGCAAAAATCCCCCAAGGCTCTCATGTGCATATACAGTGGATGTAATAAGAGCAGTAGACCTGGAGTGCTGATCACAGATATTCGAATTTTCCAAACTTTCAGTGAACTTAGTGCAACACATGATATATAAAAGAGTAATTATGCTTCTACATGTTTAACTAGTTAAATTTGCTCTTGCAAGGCACTGTTTCCACCTCAAATTCAAATTCAGTCGGTGATCTAAGGTAAACCTAACAGAGGCTTGTTGAAATTCAATGAGTCCCTTCGACTTGTCAAAAAACTCAGTTTCTATCATTGCATACTTGATTTTTCCATGTGCTTATCCAAATGTAACTGAGATTGAAATTCAATGTTGCAAAACTATGATGACGTAGGGTAAAGAGGAATGCCTAGTTCTGAAAAGATATATTATGGAAAGGAGGTATTTAGGGATTTTTCACTCCATTTATTGCAAAACTGGCAAATTTCCCTTATTAAGTCTAATTAAGCCTATTGAATTTTGCTACTTTTTCTGGGTAAACACCAGGTGCCAGGGGGAAGAAAGGTGTTTCTGTGGCTTGGGTTGTCTGGTTTGCCTTTGGAAAGTTTCCAGAACTCATTTGACCCTTAAAAATAAGGTTTAACCTTAGTAGCTGGACTAAGTCACTGTCATTTAGATGAGCACACTGGTGCAGCTCAAACCTAGCTCAACAGTGAAGGAATGTTGTTGCCACTTGACAGCAGTTCAGTGGCTTCTGGGAAAATTGTTGGTGTTCTCAGTAAGTTTTCTAGTGGACAGGCACATAACCTAAAGTTTACTGCCACAGTGTGCAGTGCTCAGCAGAAAAGCAGAGCTGAGTCATCAGGGAGACAGTGACTTTCTCAATACTGACTTTTTCCAAGTCAGACTTGAGGCACTGAAGGAAAGCAAATAAGATTCAAAGCAGCTGAGTACATTACTATTTATTACTCTTTGTTTAGTATTTAGAACTAGCTCTCTTCCACCAGTTTAAAAGAAAACTCACTTCACAGGAATAGATCTTCTGAGCCATTGCTCCAATTATCTTTGTGTTCAGGTAGCCTGCCAGAACCCATCAAGGAAACTCACTATTACCCATCTTCCTCCAAGTAGTCATGAATTCCACTTGGAGGTGTCTTAGGCTACAACAATCCCAACTGCTACCAGAAGCCATATCTACTTTGCCTCCTTAAAACTAAATAAATTCTACTCTCATGCTGCACAATTAATCACAAGGTTCATTTTGACCTTGTGCACTATGAAAAAGCCTACTGAACAGACATCTGCCTAATTATCTTCTTATCAACACATTACCGCTCCAACACATACACAGGAAGAATACAAGGGCAAAAACAAGGCAAGGGGAAAGCAGGGACACACACAAGAGGGACAAAACAAGAGAGAGAAATTATGTATACTGAAGTCTCTGACCTGAAATTCAATGAAACAGCTGCCACAGTATAGCTGGAATATCACCTTTCCTAGCTTCTGCCTTCCTGACTGATATACTGGTATTTCCATCATCTCTGTCACAAAGAAGCTGTATCATAAACTATCATATGGAAAGCTAAGCTATTTCAGCTGTTTGAAATACAGACACTACACTGAATGTTTATCAACATCCATTGTCTGCCCAGATTCCTCTGAGAAACTGCTAATCACTTTGTACTAAAATATAGCACTTATACCTGTATTTAAGGAGCAGGATATTGAAGAAAAAACACATTCTGGCCTTGAGGCACTGATGCCAAGTTCAGGAAGGGACAAAGCTCTGACTACCAGCAAGAAAGCAATGTGCCTGTTTTGCCTCTACCAGAAAGTCAGAGCAATAACTGTAACAAAGCAGCAGTGGAGCCAGACAGAGGAACATTATGGAATCACAGCTGAGAGCCCTCCTGTCCTGTGGCCCATTGGACAGAGTTTCGCTTTCTGCATTTTTTTACTTCATTAGCTCATAAACTAATGCCTTGCTAATAGATATGAGGAGGAGAAAGATGCTGAAATGTTCTATATTATTTTTAATGGCATTTAATACATGCCAATTATTCTCTAGGCTCATTTAGCACCTAATATTGAAGAGGCATTTGAATATTTCTAGAAAGTAATATAATCTAAGCATTTCTAAGATAGTCTTGATAACAACCTTTGTGCAAGAGGCCTGGAATATTGCCACTAATATGCCAGCTGACAGTGGAGACCAAATGAACTGTCAGATTTCACCAGTTCCCTAGTGTGCTGATGAGCAAGAAAGTCAGCCTATCACTATCTTCTGCCTGCATACAAGGTGGATTTATTTGTGAGATCTGACTAGGTGCTACTGACTTTTTGCCTCTCATTAACACTTAGGACATAGCAAATTAGGAGGATCATTGTCCCATTAGTCTCCCTTTTAGGACAATTTATCAATGGTTTCTTTCAGTGCCTCAACCTTAAACTGGCATCTGAAATATATGGTTTCTTTTCTTTTTTCCTAAGGAAAAATTGTAACTAGGCTCAAAATGCAATGCTGCAAAACTATGATGACGTAGGGTAAAGAGGAATGCCTAGTTCTGAAAAGATATATTATGGAAAGGAGGTATTTAGGGATTTTTCACTCCATTTATTGCAGAACTGGCAAATTTCCCTTATTAAGTCTAATTAAGCCCATTGAATTTTGATACTTTTTTTGGGCAAACACCAAGTGTCAGGAAGAAAGGTGTTTCTGTGGCTTGGGTTGTCTGGTTTGCCTTTGGAAAGTTGACACTTTAAGAATAAATTGAGGTAAATGGGACATGCCCAGATCAGTCTCATCATAACAATCCTGGAGAACAACCTAAACACTGTAGAGGCAATGGTGATAGGCCTTCAGTTGTTGATGTTACTAAGTCTGCCCTCATTGGTAGACTTCAGGATCAAGACTGTCCAGTAGTCCCAAGTGGATCAGGGATAGTTCTGGTAATTAGCCAGAGGTTGAAGATCACTGTCAACAGGGAATACTTCGGGTCTATTTTGACAAGATGACCCAATCTAAATCCCATCTGGCCCAGGAGCAGAGGTTTTACTCATTTCTCTCATATTCTTCTCAATTTCTCTCTCTGGAGTTTGTGAACTCCACTTTTGGTTATGAAGCTGCTTTTTTCCTAAGGAAAAAAGAGGGTTTTTCTCTTAGTTTTCTTCATTTTTACTAGCACACAGTTATCAAGTCATTACTAGTAATGAGTGAATTGTTAATGTTTAAACTGCTTTCAGGGATAACCAAGCTGCAAAGCTGAGTGGTTTTTGTCCCAGCCTGCCTGTGTACCTATGATTCCTAATGTCAGGCAGACTGTCCCACACAAACATTTGCCATCACTAGATGAAGCTCTGCCTTGGCTGCCATCCCACTCCACAGAAGCAGCATCATGTTAGAAACAGCTATGTCATCATCCCTGATAAAGTGCCACTTCCTCATTCATTTTCATCAGTGGTAAGAGCCACTTGCACTTCAGGAGGCAGACTTCAGAGTACCACAGAAGGACTAAGTTCAGAGCTTCTCACAAAATTGCTGCAGACATCTTCACACATCAAGCAATGCCACTAGTCAAGAATATAGTGTAGACAATTTTGGTTCATTAGCATCTGCATCTTCTCCTTGATTCCATCCCTCAAGCCAGTTTAGCACATCTGAAGGCAGTGAGATCCCACACAGCTCCATGGATGCCAGTTCAGAAGCTGAGATTTGGTTTGGCTTTCCTGCCCATCCCTCAAATTCCTTAATTCAATAGATTAATTCCTTGAATTCAAAAATTCAACCTTTTGGACTACTCGCTTCTTTTTCTGACATCAAGAAAGAGGAATGTTTGAAGAAACTTAGCTTGAACCAGGGCAGTCAGAAGGAACCTCTAAATCAAGTTTCAAAGATGCCTCCCCTGCAACAAGACACTTTCCCAGGCTCAAGGGGCAGTGGAAAAAAAAAGAAACCCTAACAATACTATTCTCTGAACAGCTTCATATAAAAAAACCTGAGCATACAAATTCCATGTGTCCATGAGAGCAATGAGTTGATAGAAACTTATTAAAAACCTTCCCCAAATAGTATATTTGAGATAGATAAACATGCTTCCATTTATGCAATACAAAATATAAGCATGTCTGGGTAGCACAAAGCAAAACAAGTCAGGGAAAAATGTGTTATTTTTTGTGACTCATTGACCTCACCCTTTCAAATCTCTCACCTAATGGACCCTCCAACTTCACATAGATAGAGGAAATGAAAAAAGAAAAAACTTAGGGGAAAGAAATCAATTTAACTTTTAACATTTCTTAGATGCATCAAAGGTCTCAGCTATGTAGTTCTATTAGTTTTTTGTGTGGATTCTTATAAGATGCATGTGGAAAAGCCTTCACTGGGTTCACTGCATGAGACTAAAGAAAATGCAGACTATGAATTTTGAACTTTAATCTTTTTCTTTCCTGGAAAGCCATATTAAAAAAAAAAAAGAAAAAATATATTAACTATATATAGATGCTGGCAAGTTGCAAGGTTGAATACAAATCTCTTATCCAATACAAATATTTTGCCACTCAGCTCATGAGAGCGCACAGCAGTATTCCAGTCTCCCAAACTGAACCACAGCAAGCCTATACATCCTCACAGTTGGTACTGGCATTTATAATATCCATGAGGCAGGTTTATAAGCTTATTAAACCCAAAACACAGAAGGAAAAAGCTGACTGTAAACGAGGAAGAAAAAGAAAAGATCAGAGTGGAAATGACAATGGAAAACGAGAGTCAAATATAAGGGGTACAATATACGTGGAGGGAAATTACCACGGGCATGATTTAATACATTAGAACAATTTTTCCCGCAGATGTTGGATAGTCTAGACATACTTTCAAGTAACATTCCTGGCAGTTAATCCCTCAACTCTGCTAGTGGTTTGACAGGGTTGTAACACTACAAACAAACTTTATTATGCACTTATGTTTCCCTCCCTTCTCAAAGACTGAAATCAAGTGTGTGGAGCATAAGGTGCATTTCATATGATTTGTTAGGATGATCTTCTCCTGACTTAGGAATTTGTCTCCCATTAACAGACAACGGCAGACACACACAGGAAGATGGGAACAGCACTCATATGTATTAGTTATACTCCATGAATTTTTCCTTGCTCACTGTCTAATGCCCTAGGATGGAGCAAGCAATAACCACTGAAAAGAGTTAACCTTTCGTCTACATGTTCTTCACTTTTACCCTCAACAGTAGAAATTCAGTGTTGAAAAAGTGAAAGACAGAAAGAATGGAAAAATTTGTGAGCAAAGGAACCATATTTTTATATGAGAGGAAGACACAAAACTCTCACAATACTTTGAGAAAACGGAACTATTAACATTGGGAGGATGGTGAAAAAGGTAGCTAACAGCCCATGAAACACTTAGCCACTTTTTTCCCATCCTAATCTGAATACAAATTAAATTCATGGTTTCTTTCCTTTCCTTTTGTTTCTGAGGGTTAATCACAACTTAGTGGAAGCTTTCTCTCTTAGTGTATAAATGTCCTTCAAAAGGAAAATCCAGCATGTCAGATCAAGGTTCACCATGATAATTTAAATTTTTCATAGAGTCAAAGGGGAGTGGTGGTTTTGGTTTTTGTGGGTTACTGGGATTTTGGTGGGGCTTTTTTCTTTGTTTGTTTTAAGCATATGTAGAAAGAGGTAGGAAAAAACATAAGTAGAAGCTGGAAGAAAGCAATGTCAACACAATCACTACTGAAAAGACGTCATAAGAGTTTTTAAAGACAAAGTTGCTTTAGTTGAAATACATTGGTTTTTTAGTAACAAAAGCAAGCCATGTCCTTGTCTATAGTCAAAAAGATTTTTCATAAAGTAACAGAAACCCTGATTACCATTCAAATTCTTACATAGAATCATTAACTATAACATTGTTTCCTGGCTATCACTTAAGAGTTTCTGCCTTCAGTTTCAATTAACAGCAAGTTTTCCTGGAAGCTCTGACCATTGTACCCACTTCACAAAAATCCCTGGGGCAGAGGGGGGAAGGCTAGCATAGAAAAACAGGATTTCATGCATTGCCAAAGGGCATCAAACACACACTTGCAGCTTAAGTGACAAGATGCAAAGGATAAGGGGATGCAGCCACAATATCCATCCCTGACAAACCAGAGAGGCACCACTGCATTAGAAGTGGCACAGCTGTACAAGCTCCTCCATGAGCAGCAACTGCATCCAAGAGTTTGCCACAGGATATCCTGCAACAACCCCAGAGACCAGCGTGACCTAGCTGGGCTAGTGCAGGTAGGTAACGCTCTCAGATCCCCTCACAGATTCATTTTAAAAGGAAGCATGTGTCAACCTGAGCTTCATATCCTTTTTGACAAGGGCATATTACCTGATGGGGCTGTGAACTGGACCATCTGCTGTAGGAAGGAGCACCAGAAGTCTTGTTGGCTGTAGGTCTCTGCAAAATAAAAGAAGGACATGTCAAATATTCACCAGCATATCCGTCATATATATGGGCAACTTTGCCAATCTCAGCCATATAAATATGTATAGTAAAAAAACCAACAATCTCAGCCATATAAATATGTATAGTAAAAAAACCAAACTCGAAACCCTAAAGAAGAGCCACCAGAAATCACAAATATGAGACAGTTGCACTAAAATCACATAGATGGGAGCTTGCCAAATCTGCAACCAATGCTCTGTTCAGCCTCGAACCTGAGGACCTCAATATGCACTTAAATTTGTAGTTTGTCCCCTAGGCTGCATATTTAAATGCTAAACCCCAACCTAAACAGAGGCTACAAAACCCTACCCCTCAGGCAGATAATTTACTCAGATTAAGCCAAGATGCTGCAAAGGAAGAGCAACTGACATCATCTCTCTGGACTTGTGAAAAGCCTTTGACACTGTCCCACACCAGACCCTTGTCTCTAACTTGGGGAGACACGGATTTGACAGACAGACCAACCAGCAGATAAAGAATTGGCAACAAGGTCACACTCAGGGTTGTGGTCAATGGCTCACTGTTCAAGTGGAGACCAGTGACACATGGTGTTTCTCATGGGTTGGAAGGATTGAAGGGAGGGTGTCAAAACAAGATAAAGCAGAATTGTTCTTTCAGAATCACTTCACCTTACCTAAGTTTCATTTTTGAATATTTTTGGAATAAGAAGTGGATTATTTATATATCGATTTTCTTTTTAAGAAAAGCAGCCTTTATGATTTATCCCTACATTTCTTTCACCCATTTCTCTATTTTTTCCCAAAGCCCTAAGAAAAAAGACCATATCATATACTTTGACATCCATAGCATATTTCCATATCATGTGTGTCACATACAGACTTTACAATCAAACTGCCTTTGTTACTGCCAAAGAATCAATGCAATATTGCATCTAGTAGAACCCCATCAATTATTTTATTACACATTACCTCTGGTTTCAAAATTATTCTATACCATCAACTTCAACACCATCAACTCCCAGTTTAGGCTAGACCTTCAAATCCAACAGAAGACAACAGAAGACAGCGATTATGACCCCTTATGTGAATTTGGTGCTTAAAAAAAACCCAAACAAACAAACAACAAAAAAAAAACCCAAACAAACAAACACAAACCAAACAAACAACAACCAAAAAAACCCCAAACAAACCCCTTGAATACTACATCCAATAACCAAGTTTCTTGCAAACATATCACTTACTATGCTGTGTAAGCTCATGTATTACAAAATCTTCATGACAACAGGGCTACTTGTAGCAGGAAGACCAGGTAGATCTAAGTTTCTTTTGCATGAGATCTGAATTTAAACAGACTTTCCAGACATGAGATACTAATTTATCAATACATTATGTCACCAGCAGGATGCTAATAAAGAGGACAGATTCATATTTGAACCATATGGACATAAATTACTAAAAAAAAAGCGATTATGACAATCCCTGTGAGATTTATACCACAATGTAGTACATTCTTTCTAAGTATGAAAATAAATAGCTTATGGCTTTTAACACCCAAGGATAGAGTACATTTCTATGCCTATTATAACCACCAGGTCTTATACATCATTACATATTCTAAAGCTAGCATACCATTCCAACTAATGAGAAACAGCCACTGCTGGAATTGTATTTGTTAGTCTATCAAAAAGCAGTTATTTTACATATTTAATTATTAGCATTACTGTATAGTGTATTCATCTTCTCCTAGACACCCTTACGAGGATAGGAATTTTTAATATACAGATACACCACATAACAGAATAACACTTTATTTTGATAGAAACTTCAGAAAAGACAAGGTGCACACAATGCTGGTCTCAGCTTTGTGAAAAACTATCACCATCTGCTTCAGAAGAATGACCAGCCAATCTCTGAATAACAAGTTGAATAATGAGATGGCTGAAGGTTTTTCTAGAAGCACCTGGAAGCTGTTTTCCAGCAAGATGCCTTTCCACAAGCACCATACAACTTTCTTAATTAATATACATATATAAAATGTATGTCTACCTTTAGTATCGTCCAATAAAACTGCATCTTCCTCCTGTCTAAAGCAGTATTAATACCAGTCATAAATACCAATCTGGGGTTTCATTATTTACTCCAATACCTTTAGTAGGTACATTTCCTACACAGAAATCACTCTTTTGAACTTTTCTGTCTCAGTTTCAAGGACATCCAAAAGATAAATATCCCACAGAGAAACAGTACTGCAATATTACAGAGAAACAGGCAAATCTTTTCCAGGACAAACACCCAGCAAAAAAATACTTCCCAAGACAAAGGAAGAAGATGATTTATTTTATTTATTTTAACTTTAGGAAAAAAGAAAAGACTAGAGCTTCAAAAGTACTTATAAGATGACTTCCATCCTCCAATATGATTAAGAAGGCACTTAAAAAAAATTCCAAATAGTAGTATAAAAGACCTAAGATCAACTTTTATTTTCCCTATCCTTCCATATCTAGATTTTTTTTTCCTTGTCCATTCACAAACCAAGGAGCAGGCTCACTTGCATGTTCCAAGACAGCCAGACTAATGGGTTGTAGAGCAAAGGCTTGCACTGCTCACACACAGAAGCTTCTGTACCAGACCATACAGCCTAGATTCTGAAATATCTAGAAAATACTTTAATCCAAGCTTTTGTGCAGGTTCTAAAAGACAACAGGAAAAAACCTGAAGGCCAGGCCATAAGTCCTGCTCATCTCAATAGTCAAAATATTTCAAGCAAGTGACGTAAAAAGTCATGCACAAGCAAACTCCAAACACACATATCCCCACCCCTATTTTGCTGCAACCAGTAGAAATTAGACAACAACCTACCTCTAGGAAACATGACTCTTCATGCCTAGCACCAAATGTCATAAGCCAGACCACATTTTCTGCTGGATGAGTAGCATTTGCATACAGCTTTCACCTCAAAGATCTCAAGGTGTTGCATTTTCACAAGCTATTTTACCAGGGAGAACATAGGTTACATTCAGCCCTTTGAGCCACATCCCTTTCTTTGTTTAAAATCACCTCCCATATCACTGCTCCTTTTGAGAAAGAAAGAAGTAGCACAAACAGAGAACATTTAAGAATGCTCCCTCTGGCACAATTAGCACTTTAGCACAAACCCTGGACATAAACTTCCTTCCTGTTCTTGCAGAGCTCCCTAACAGCATTATTGAAACCACCTAAACCAAACAGCCATCAACACCTCCAGAGCCTCTAGCAAGTCCTTCTCTTAGCTAACTTTATATCCTTTCTGCTTTCCCAGCTCATTTCTGCTCCTTAAGCTGCGTCTCAGCCATATGCAGATACAAAAACTCCTCCCCAACTATTAAAAACTAATTAAGACTGACTGCCCTAATTAGCAGCTAGTCCAAGTTGTTCCTTATGTCCTGGCCCCTTCCCTCATTCCCTCCACCTGTGAAGAGAGATCAAACTCAACGAGCAGCAGGTGATGACCACCAGTTGTTTTAAAAGACCACAAAGTTCTGCTGGAAGTTTTAGAAAGGTTTACGAATCACAACAGACTGTACTTCCAAAGGCAACAAACCTGGAAACTGGATGTGTGAGCTGAGATGGAAGTTGTGGAAAAAATGGAGAGGGAGCTGGTGGCCTGCACACTGCTGCCCAGGCAGCAGTCAGTATGAGAGAGGAAATCTGATGTAGATTCAGGTGCAAAGGCTTCAAGCACATAGCCAGATTTGAGCCTGAATGTGAGGAATGCTGATGAAACATCAAACTACTGCCAAATCCCAGTGAGAGCAAGGAAAAAAATACTTCATAGTAGTAAAGTGGCACAGATAAAAGAAGAGCAAATGATGCAGTATATGTGCAAATATGCTTTTTTTTATATGCAGCTCACAGGAAAACTGTTGTCTCAGAAGATTCCTACTGCTGAACACAATAGATAACATGGCAAAAAGCTGGGGAAAAAACCCACAAACTTTTAGAAGAATACATGGAAATCAATATAATGGAGCATGGCTCAACAGGAGAGTTCATGGAAATATGTGTTATTGTTTAATTCTTGGGATAAGGCTACCAGTGACTGTATGCAATACAAGCCAAGAACATATACAGTCCCTAAATAATTCCTTAGTCAGTCAAGATGAGCTTCAAGATAAGACCACACTTCAAATTTATGAAAGAAAATCAGAGCCCAGAATTACAAGTGTCATTACTCTAACAATATTTCTGAAAGAAAAAGAAAGAAAGAAAGAAAGAAAGAAAGAAAGAAAGAAAGAAAGAAAGAAAGAAAGAAAGAAAGAAAGAAAGAAAGAAAGAAAGAAAGAAAGAAGTATATATTCTGATAAAAAAGGCAAAATTTACAACTTGTTCTACATCCAAATAAACTTACAAAGCCTTGTGATGGGCATGGCAACTCATCCCATTAGTCTGGAAAAGTATTATGAGATGGGATGATTTACTGTCTGGAAGTACCTGTCTCTTTCCATCCACTCACTGGAGAGAAAGGCTAAGCAGGCAGTTTAATTGAGACATCTAACTGGGAATGGCTAATCTTAGGTGAAATTAAATCTACCCACAGTCCCTGTTCTCTCTGCTACCAAGGGACCTAATCAATTTGTCCTCTTCTACGTTTCAAAGGGTTATTATGGTAGCAAATTTCTCATGCAGTCGGGGTACTTGTGAGCTGCCTTGTGAACTCCTACAACCTGTGTTAATCTTTAAAATGCAGCTCATTGGTAAAGACATGAAATACTGTCTCAACTTGCAGGACTTAGAATTTTCTGGCTGGGCAAGAAGAGGAGAAAAGAATTTTCTTTATAAATAGAGAAAATAAAATATGAAAAGAAATCAAACGTATGAACAAATACTAAACATTTACTCATATACAACCATTTTTCCTCAAAGAAAATCTACTTAGACTTACACCTGTAGTACTCTGAGAATACAATTATAGTTACATGAAACACCTGACATACCACCAATTCCTGAGCTCTTTGATTTTCTGGCCTAAAAAGTTGCTGGCACTCAGATGGTCTCTAGTTCATCAGATTTACAAAAGATGCTGTTTCTTTAAAGAATATAGAGACCAGTTGTTTATGTATAGGCAGATATGAAATTGAGAATATATTATGCACTGTCCAAGATCTAGATTTCTTTTTTTCTAGTATTTGCTATGGAATTTCCCTGATTTTCTCTTAAATCAAAAAAAAAAAAAAAAAAAATCAATGGATGAACAAAGTAATAGAGACAGCTGACAAATCTGTAAGATGTTTAGGCACTGAAGTTCTTTCTCTGAAGTTTGTTTTCTTTTTTTTTTATGGAGTTTTGTATGTCTGTGACTTTTGCAAAGAGGAACCAGCAATGTTATGTTAAAAAGATACAATATTCAGGGGATGCTTCTTCTGAGACACAGGCCTTTGGATTTACTTGTTTATTTTTTTATCCACAGCAGGAAATTTTGAAGAAAACACGAGTGAAAAATAAAGTTTTAACTTTTCATACTATAAAGGGCTATAACATCCTTTATGACTCTCCAGGAACGAATAATGGGCGAAGTCCTTTTGACATTAACCACTGCAGACTGGAGCAGTGGGAGCTGGTTTTTGAAGTATTGAGTTTTATTTCTTTTCACTTATTAGCTTATCCCACAACAATGCAGTACAGAAAATGACTAGTTATTAATTTCTATGTACAAAGTAAATAGAAATGGTGACAACTTGTCTGATACTATCTGATCAAAAATGGTGCTTAGAGGAATTACAGAGTCTGAAATTTGAACCAGTGATATCTCATGAAACAACACAGACATCATGCCTACATATCAATCCATACCTGCCTCTGGTCTGGCTCCAGACACCCTTAAGCCATGCTGATTCTCTGTGTGAGGTAAGACCTCACACACTTGATAATATTAAATCCTTTACAGCCTCTTCCTCACAAACATCACAAACATCATCTCGAGGGATCAGAGAAGTCAGCTCAGTGGAAAGGGTGTCTCTGTGCTTCCAATCTGGTATCACACCTGGCTCCATGGGAGACAAACCCCAGTAAAGCCTGTTCATTACAAATGTGCCGCTCACCCATGAAGCCATTTTCACCTCTGTGCAGTAAATGTACACCACTCCTTGCTCCCTTCGAAACTTCATCCCATTTTTCAACAATACCAAGACTATGCTGGAAATTCATAGTTAGCACTCTGGATGTAAGACTAAACAAATTTCAAGTACTTTCAACATGGTTTCTTCAAAACCATACAAGTTTAAAATCCTCCAAAACTTCCTGGAAAACTGCCTGCTTTCTATTGATGCTAACTCTACAAAATTGCGGAGTGATAGATGTTGTTGTTGTATTAGTTTTTTGGGTTTTTTTTTTTGTTAGAACAAAGGAAGACAGAAAAGGTTAGATAATCAGATTAATAACAGAAATGTCATTTCATTACAGCTATACAGAAGTTTTTGCCACTCAGCGGCGAGCATCGCTGACAATGGGGTTAGGACATGAAGTGGAGCACAGTGATGTTGGCAGCAGCAGAAGGATGGTACATGACGTGACAATATGGTCTTCTCCTCCATGCAAAGGATGCATGATGCATCCTTCAGCTTGCTTGGCAGCTGGGAGAATAGCATATGTCAGAGTGACATCATTGTTTTGCAGTGATGAGACGATGCAGGGGAATCACCAAGTATGGTGCTCCATAAAAGCGTAAAATCAGGAAGAAAACATTAAGAAAGCAGCTAATCTGGGTAGAATGGCAGGACATAAAGTATAACAGGGTTACAAGAGGTAAAGTTTGTAAGCAATGAAATACATTTATAAGTTGTGTATGAAAAAGTGCGTAGTGGGAAAACAATCTTTCCTTAACGCTGTTACACGATGTCTTTAGGGATTACTTCCTCTAGCTTACAGAAATCAATGTTATGACAGGAAGAGACAGAGCAGGAGAGATATTGACTGAGCTGTCAACCATAGGAGCACATCTCTCTAAACCTGTGGGTTTGGGCTTTGATGAAGCAAATGCATTCAATAGATGCTTTTATAGGAACTCAGGCACTCACTCAAAGTACTCACATTTCATATCCACTGTCTAGTCTCAACCATCAACATAGTGACTCACAATTTTTGAGATGAAATTGCCAAAAGTAGTATATGTCTATCACTTGCTCCCATCCATGGATTCTTGATACCTAACAATTTGACATGGGCTCTGAACCACGGTGTACGGGTTGTCATGACACTGTGATTCCCTCTCTTTTTTCTCTTTGTCCACTCCTGTTTACTTATTTAATAAAGACATTAAAGAAGGAAAAGAAGAAAACTTCTAGACAAAGCCAGAGGTAAAAATATCCTCTCTTCCTAAACTCTCTTTACACTTAACAACCAGGAGCTTTGTGCTAAAAAAAACCCCAGATCTTCCCTATATGACCTCCCATATCCTACTTGATTATTTTAAGTAATAATTAAGGTATTTTAAGTTTCAAATTATGGTGATGAAGTCCACAGGCCTTTTATATCTAACAAATCAAATAAGAACTGATATTAAAAATTGTGCTATCCACCTCAAACCACATCTTCCTTAGCAGAACTGACTGGTCAAGCTCGAGCCAACAATACTGTAACCACTTATTCCTCCTCCATTCCAATTTGTATTGATCAAGAGAAGCGCAGCATCCTTGAAATCACAAACAAGCTGAACAATTGCAGGTGAGAAGCAATAACATATTTCTTGGGAATTTTATATGGTGAAAGAAATTCTCTGTGGAGATGCTACAGACACCATGATTTGCTGTGCAGTCAGCACTTTCTCCCAAAGCCAGAGAGTTTGAAGATAAGCTGCAATCGAGGAACAACCTGCAAGTCTTCCAGATGGAGTTGACATAAAGTTGGCATTCTTATCCCATAAAGTGTACAATTAAGAAATTCTAAGAAAGTCACAAGACATAGAAACATGCAATTAGATAACGAGGAGAAATTAACTGGAAAAAAAATAAAAATACGGAGACATGCAATGCTTTCAGGTCAAGAATTCTCCCAAACACTATAGAGAAGGTAGTGGAGCACCACACAGCCATATGAGAGAAAATTTAGTCATAAAGTGGCTTTCTAAAGCAGTTGCTTTTGTAAAGATTGTGAGCTAAGAACTAAGTGTAGCATTATGTTGAGCAATATTCTATTATCAACAATCAGTAACTTAAACAATGAACCAGGGAACACCACAGTATGGATATCACCACGACGCCCACTCCTATTGCAAGAATGCTCAGGGAAGCATTAGATGCATTATCAGAAGAACTTGGAATATATTACATCTTTTATGTCCTTTAGACTCACCATTTTCCTGAGTAAATGAAATGCTGGGGCACGAGGAAATGTAGAAGTGGCCACAGCACCAAGGCTAACAGAGTTCAAGAAGTGTTTGGACAGTGCTCTCAGGCACAGGGTGGGACTCTTGGGGATGGTCCTGAGCAGAGCCAGGAGCTGGACTTGTTGATCATTGTGGGTCCCTCCAACTCAGGATATTCTATGGTTCTATGGTTCTATGATTCTATGACGCAGACAGTCTTGGCCATGGCAGAGAGCAAAATGGGGTTAGTTTTGTGGGACCAAAAGACCTGGCTTTCTTCAGAAGCTTGCACAGGCCTGCAAAAATGGAATTAACAAGTCTATGTTGATTTCAGATAAAGGAATAACACCAAGAATGTAAAATAAATTGATTGTAATGAGAGCTGTTCTCTTCGAGCAGCTATTTTGAGAAAGATTACCTGTTCCATTATAGTAGTGGACAAGAAATATGAAAAGTGACCCAGAATCTTTGAGTAATATTGGGTCTGAGGTATTAAAAGATAACAAAGTGACCACACTGAAAACTGATACTGAGTATGAAACCATCAGACATGCACTTTAGCGAGTATCAAAAACATTAGAAGAACAAATGCAAATATAAAGACAATGGATACTCTCATAAAGGTGTGGGGAGACCTTTCTTTTTTTATTAATGTTCACCAAAGAAAATAAGAATTCAGATTTATGCTTGCATTGAAGATTATAATAAAGCCAGAACAGAGAATAGCCTTGATAAGACAATGCAAAAGACAACAGTGTGGAAATTAAAGTAAAATATGGCATACAGCAGATGTAATAATCAGAATATTTTACCTGTGTTTCAGTACTGGGAGGCAAGGGCATGAATCATGAAGGTACAGTAAAGTACAAAAATAAAAATCTTTATTTGCAAACAATGCAATCATAGAAAGGTGGAGGAGGTACTATAATGATCTCTTTAATGGTGAGAGATAAAAGTGAACAACAAATGGTTATTTTCTAGATAAAGGAGTCATTCTCAGAAGAATCAAATTTTTTAAGTATTCAAAAGGCAATTAGACATTCAGGAAAAATGCTGGCAATTCCTGCTAAATTATTAAGACTTGGATGCAATAAGCTCAGTCAAATTTTTTACAACCTAATCTTGATAATATTTCCTAACAGCAGGAAGAGAAAGTCACATTTCCAATTTCAAAATAAAAACGTATTGGAAATGCAGGAGTTGTTTTATGTTTCTTCCCGTTTCAGCCTCAAAAATCCAGCTTTCATACGTTTTACCGACACATACTCTTTAAACACAGAAAACAGTGAGTGATGGCAAATATTGGTGTCTGGCAACGGGTTCCTTCCCAAAATTAGTCACAAAAAATGAAAACAAGCAACCAGTTTTGGTTAGGTGTTGTCTCCTGGAAAAATGCTGATATAAAGAAAATTAAGATGTAATTTCTTAGAGGATTTAGGAATAATCTCGTGGGTCCTTGGCCTGTAAGGAGAGTATCTGACATCTTGGAACATCATGGGACAAGTATGCAACTGTTTGTTATGTAGGAAATTGGATGCTTTTCAAGTAGGGAGACAATGAAATTTCTGCTCTGTTTCATAGCAATCCAGGGCTAAAGTGGCAAGATGAGGAAGCTCCACACTTTTCAGATCAGTCCAGTCATTGGTTGGAAGGCACTGAAGCCATCTGCCTTGACTTTTGAATAAGTGGCTGCTGCAGGAAAGACAAGGTCAGAAAAAAATGGTGGGCTTGGATCAGTGAACATGAATGATATTTAAGGATTGTAAAATCAGGTAAATAGCCTTGTAATGATAAGATTTTGAGCAAGCTCTCTGTCAGGCAATGAGGTTACAATGAGTTTGGTAGCCTAAACAGCTGGTGGCTGTTTGTGGGAGGAATAAATTCAATTATTTGCTGCTTTGAACCTAATGACAGAAGGAATATTTCTTTGTACAAAAGACCCTAAAAAGTCACCAAATTAGAAAAAGAGAGATCTCTTGACTAGATTGGCGTTGGTATTGCCTAATCATCAGCTGAGAAAAGCTGACAAATGGAAGGGGTGAATTGTACTGCAGTTTTACTGTAGTCATTGCAAGCACAATGTAACTGGCGTAGGTGACAGCTGCTGTGACTGGGATGTAGTACAAGGTTTGCTAGATGTCAACTACCACAGCAAACTTACTGAGCTCCTGAGTACATAAAGTGACCTCATTTTGCTGTAGACATTTCTAGAAGATAACTACTTAGCTGATTGTTCTGCACAGTATTCACACCACAACTCCTGCTGCCCAAGAAATATGTTGAACATGTTTTTTATAGGGATTCTTATCATCCAGGTGATACCCTTTTGCAAACAGGATGCTTGTTTATGTAAATGCTGTGAAATCCTACAGCTATTGTCTCCACCTACCTTCCTCTTCTACCAGCAGCAGCTTCCATGTTCTCCCTGTTCCAAACCCCTGTGCTCACTCCCTGTGTTCAGGGAGCATTCTTTCTCCCCCAGGCCTATCGTGCAATCTAAACCCCAGCACCACAGAAAGTGAGACAGGCATTCAAACCTGGCTGCCACTGCAAGAGGAGAGATGCAGCACAGTGGCTAGAGCAATAGCTGCAAAAATTTATCAATCCAGCTTCTTCAAATGCCTCTCGGTGCTCCGTGATCGAGGCACACCAGAGCAATAAATTCTTCTAAGAGCCCTTAAATCTATCACACTAATTGCTAAATGCAGAGTAGCCATTCATCTTTCTTGGTAACATGGCAATGCATGAATTTGCTGTAAGGTTTTTTTTTTTTCCCCCTGATGTTTCCTTATGATTAAACCCTAAAATAAAAGAAAATGTAACATCACTGTCTACTTTCAGGCTAATGCTTTTTTTGAAGCCTGGAGAAGAAATCAGCATGAAAATCATAAAAGATTAGGAGGACTGTCAGCACAAAGGGACAGATTTTTTCCTGCTCTATTCACATGCTGTCTTAGCATTTAAAAATATATGTGAATAACACTTATTTCTAGACTTCAGAAAGAATAAACAGCACCCATATTTCCAGAAATTTCGTAATAACATCATCTTTAAATTTCTTTCTAGAAATATCAGAGAAAGTCTTCCTTCATTTAGCACTGAGAGTAAGTGAAATTGGACTGCATTTTACCAGAGGGGTCAAATATTTAAAATAATAATATTCTTTGCAGCTGGTTGATAAATATACATGGAGAGAAACTTCATTGAAAACACAGGCAGTAATGAGGCAAACTTCAGATCGCGAGCTTGTCCTTTGTCAATTTGCTCAGTGTACAGTAACCTTGTCAAATTAAGAAAATTCCAAGTGCATTAGGAAAGGCTGCCCTCTTCAGACAAACTTAATAAAAGGTACACAGAAGAAGTTCTGAGTGTCTTGAGTTTAAAATAAGAATGTGGTGAAGCGTGCAGCACAGTATTAGCATATTAACACTCTTCTGCTTAATAAAAATTTGCTGTCACATAAAGAAAAGCATTTTTTATCATTAGCTACATATTAATGTGTGTTCATTTAGATTCACAACAGACCCATTTATACTGTTTCTGTAAGGCTGCTATAACTTTAAGTCATATGCTGAAATATAGAGACAATTAATTAAGAAATATACTGAATTTTCCCTATGTCATGTTTTGTGCTGTCATATGGAAAAACAACATATTTTGCAGCACTGAATTTCTATCACATGGGAATTTTCATTAAATATGATAAAATTGCCTTTTTTCTCTAACAAAACTTGGGGTTTAGATCGGTTTTGATCCCCCTAGTGATCCAAACTAGTGAATGGAAAAATGTCTTCGTCATCATGATTGGTGTTTTATACTTGGTGGCTATTTTTAATTTCATTCATGGCCAACTAAAAAAAACAGCTTACTTAGACAGAAAGTCATTTTTTCTTTTCCTCGCTATTTGTCATCTGAGTGTCTTCACAGGTGAAATTGTGGATTTTTATCTTACATCACGCCAGGTGGCAAAACACAAGGCTACCAGGCATTTTCCTGGTGAATATCATAGAATTTTCATAAGGAAAACCACTTGTATGAAGGAAGGAACTGTATTTGGGTTAATGATTGTAAATAACAGCTTCCAATTTACTGGGGAGGTGAGGTGGACATAAATACTTTTTATTGGTGTTTTACTTTGAACTGAAAACTGAAAGCTGTATCATAGAATCTTCTAAGGAGACCTAGAAATACATGTTATGCTCCACAATACCAAACCTAACACTTATTTATCCACATTTTTCAAGACCTTTACCAAGACCTGGAACTGTACTAGACAAAACAGCCATTAACTCTCAATATAGCCCCCTGAAGTTCTCTAGAACAGGGGGCAGAGACAATGCCACTAAAAGATGGTCCTAAAGACAGAAAAATATGAGGGATTTAGCTGCCAGTTTGATAGAAGTCCATCCATGCATTAGAAAAGGGTTTTTTTCTAGCTTTTCAGCAAAGCCCTCAATGTCATGATGTCTCAGGAGAACATGCCTAACTGCCCAGTAAGTTTGTGACTGAAAGATTGTTCTTTTCCTTGCAAAACAGATTTTTTTCTTTATTTTTTTTAATCTTGTCTCAGAGCATGATAAGTCCAATTCATTGTATATTTTAATCCAAAATTTGAATCAAGTTTCCTTCCTCCTTCACCACATTATACAGGTATTTTTCTATTTCTGTACAACAGGTAATTTCATCCATCATGTCCCTTTCCACAGCCTCTTCAGTCTCTGAAATAGGCAGCATTTCAAAGTTCTCTTTAAGAAACACTCCATGCTTTTAACTTTAACCATGTAAGGAAGTCTCTCTGAAGACTTGTGGGGTTTTTTTTTCCCCTTTGTTAAATAGGATTCGGTTTAAGATGTACTTTAAGTTAAGAATTACTTAAACGCTTTGTTGAACTGGGGCCTGAAATGAGACTTTAATTTCCTTAACAACTCTCAGTATACCATTACTAGAATAAATGCAGAAAAATCAGACTTTCTGAAAAAAATGTGTCTCGAGGGTGCTAGTACAAGCAAATTATGGAGCAGTTAAATAATGCCAAACTAGAAATCTCATATCTACCAACACTTATCCATCTGTCTTACCAGTATGCTAAGGAGTAAGTCTTGTTTAAAGACTGAGATGTTAGAGCTGGAAATGAATACTTGCCTTTTAGTCCCCTCCTATGCTATGGTATTCAGTTTCATGTATAATAGATGGGCTGAAATTTTAAGACAGAGTAAATAAATTATGAGTATTCAAAATATCACCCTTTTGCCAGTAAACCCCTGTTAGTCTTCACACTGACTCAGCCACCTCTCATGTTGCTATCTTTATTTATAGGAATAGTATTTTCTGTGATTTTGTAGTATACACTTACTAAAACTATTTCAATGGAAATTATTTCAATGTCAAACACAACCATGGTTTTTTAATAATCAAAATACAGTACAGCTTTGTTTGGGTATTTTTCCTTCATTCAATTGAGACATATGTAAAAGAAAGGCATATTAGCTGAATACCAGCATTTTTTATGCTATTGCTAGTTCTTGCACAATAGAATTCCTAAGAACTGTGCTGTAATTCTTCCCTGCAGTGAAACACAGGGGTGTCCACATTGGCATTCTTGAATTTTCTTAGGCCGTTAAATCATAAGTCTGCCTGTACTATGCAGAGAGATTGGGTTATGAATTTTCTGAAGTGACAGATCCCATTATATAAGCCACTGGTGAGTCTGGGAATGCCATTCAACATTTTCAGCTTTGGAATTAATTTTATTCTATTTTTTCCCATGAGAAAAATGAAAATGTTCACAATTTTACTGGTAAGGAGTGCAGTTTCCTTGACAAAATCACATCCCTGGGAAAACCCCAAGTATTCCTTCCAGTTGTGGGTATGCAGAGGTACAATTCTGACCTGACAGCTGTGCACCTGATGCGACTTATTGAAAAAACTCAAATGAGGATCCTAAAATTAAAAGGCTGCTGGACAAGATAGTTGCAGCATATTTCTTGTAAAAAGCAAGGCTAATGGACTTGAAAAGGAATCTAAGAAATCATTTTTGTGGAATGCATTATAAGCCTCTTTTGTATAAAAATACTGCTCTTTTTTCGTCAAGTCTTTCCATTTCATTCAGGTCCAGGCTAGTGAGAGGGCTAGTCAGGTAAACCCACTGTGGCATCAAAAGTGAACGGTGACGTAACTGTCTGATTCCACTTACAAAAGTTAATATCATATTCTGACACAATTCAGTTCATTCAGTGACAATCTGTAATCACAGCTTACTGCATCCTTCCAGGACTCATAAAGTAAATAACTGGAGCAGTAAAAAGTATTCTACAAACAGCAACCTTCAGTACGAAGAATTGAACAGGTAAATGTACACATGCGAGTTTATTAACAGAGAAAGAACACAAGAAATGAAAATCTGCAGTGAGATAGACATTCATTTTGGAAAATTAGAAGAAGACAGCATAAATTCAGAAACAAGGCAAAGATTACTGTTTTTTTCTTAAATAAGAACAAGAAAGCAACCGAACTGTCCCAAATAATGGCTGATGAATTCACACAATTTGGCCTGTGCCCCTTGTAGTTTGGAGGTGGGATTTTCAAATTTCACTAGTAGATGAACAAGAAATACCCCCTTCATTCCTTTGAAGAAGCCAGTCTGAAGCTGCAATGAGCCTGCAAATAGTGATTAGCATTTAAAGTGGCACCCTGAATAATAAAATGTCTTTGAGATGGATTCTAATTTTCTGGAAGTAAAAGATACTCTTTACATTTACTCGCCAGAGCCTAATTTTGGTCTTGTCCTGCTAAATGAGAGGTCACAAGGTATCAGCTCCAATGAATCTCTCCTAGGCTCTTTGGGTAATATTTAATTCTTGACATTTCATTTGCAAGTTTTCTGGAGGCTGTAGCTTGTGGCTCCCTGCCCTGTTCCCTTCCAGCCTGAAGAGCAGTACACGTCGTGAGCCAGACTGCAGGAGGCTGCAGGGCTACCTTCCTGCTCCAAAGAACTGCACCTCCTCCCAGGCAGGCCTGAATAACCATCTCTGAAGTCTGACTTTCCTACAACACTCAGAAATCCTGCTCCCCACATCTGGACTCTGATACAGGTATGGGGCCGTGAGGGTTTTTGTGGTATGATCTGCATCTCTCATAGCTGTTGAGACAAAGTTCATGGCAACCACTTACAGTGTTCAGCTCAGTCTTCAGCCAAGTATTTAATCACTAAATGTACCAGGCTAGTTAAAAGCACAGAGGAAGGATTTATCATGACATCAAACTGAAGCCTAGTAGAACCAAAATAACAAATGAAGAAACCTGCAGCTAGGTAAAAATATCTGAATCCACAAGTGGAGAAGCATCCAAATAGCAGTAAACTCTCATTCCTATCTGCTTCTGGGGAAGTATTGTTAAGCAGAAATGTCTAATGGAAACAAAACTAGCCTGGGCAGGCTCTTTCAGGAGAGCAAATAGAAAGAGAAGTCTCTTGATGCCCATGTAAACGTCATTACCTCTCTTTCTACCTTCTACCGCAGCCCACACAAGGACGTTGGTCAAACAGTTCACAGAAAAGGGCAAGCGCAGGCTTAGGAGTTGTACATTCCCCAGAGAATACCTCCCCTGCTCTAATTTTTGAAAAGCATTAAGTCTCTTGCTTTTCTACAGTAATCTTGAAATCTGTTCCATTTTCCACGCTTGACTATAGAAATCCTCTCTGGATTCCCTGAAAAAAAAAGTAGTAAGCAGAACACCCAAAGTTTTTTAAAATACTGTAGCACTTGAGTCTCTGCCTGCCACTCAGTGAAACATAGCAATTTAAAATTACTGAAGCTCTTAAATTAAGTGCTTAAATTTGAAGGTGATCACCACTCTGAACATGTGAATTGTACAGCTATCTGAACTATCAAAGCTCTTCAATTTACTCCAAGCAAGTCATTTTTGGAAGTGATAAGGGAGTCTGTGATTGCCCAGACTGTACTGATTTAAAGCTTCTGCTCAGTTTTCTACTCCTTTTTACAAGTATTTGAGCAATTCTGCTAGCTTATAGAAAGACTGTGCTGAACACATTTGAGCAACTTGGGGGAATGTCTGTGACTTTTGTTTTGCTTGTTAGTAACCATTTCAGATCAGCATTTTCCTTCAGGAGTCATGTCAAAGCAAGTGGTTTTGCCTAACTCTTCAACCGTTGTGTAAAAATTGAACACCCATATCCATTTTCAAAGTCTTCAATTCACTTAATAGACAATGTACAATTTTCTGCGTGCACTGAAAATGTCATTGCTTTGTAGCTACAAATTGAAACCTATAATGTTCATCTCCAGGAAGCAATTATTAATATCTTTTTTCACAATACAATGTATTTATTCTTGCAATTTTGGCACACAGTGCCTTTTGAAAGCATTTTCTTAATGAACTAGTAACAGTTAGTTACCCTCTGTAATATATTATTCAGTGATGAAATGCTTCCATTCCACACACAGACCTCTTATAGCTGCAAGGACTATAGAAACACAAGAGATTCTAAAACTCCTGCATGACTCTTTCCTGTACCATCCAAAGTAGCTTCAGGCCAGAATGAGGCCTTGACAGGTTTGTTTGCTTGTTTGTTTGTTTTTTAATTTGGACAGCTTTCTAAATATTCCCAGAATTGTTAAATATTACACTATTTCCCACAGTACATAAAGTTCAATTAGAAACATTCTTTCTGTGGGCCTTTTTGTGCTCCTCCAACTGCCCCATGGCAGAGCTGTCACAGCTGATGCTCTGCTTTGATTCACAATTCCCAGCAAATATTTCCCATTTTCCTTGCTGAATAGCATGAATGATAAAGCATAATTATCTGAAAACTGATGAATTCTAGTATTTGTTAAAATTAATTCCACTTAATGCCTCATATTTTTAAGGCACGCTATCTATAAGAAGTAACTTCTGAGTTGAAGATTTGTCAGTTAGCCTTCCAGTTTAGACCCTTGAAAATGAATTGTCTTTCAAGTGGAGGCACATTTTGACTATTTGACAGCAGATCCTTTTATACATCTGTACTGGCCCATAATCTATTGCAAAGGAGGTGCACTAACATTTGTATGCACTGCCTCCTAAAATAACATGTGGGCTGGGACCTGGGGGGTTCTTGCTGCAATATCTGTTGTTTACTCACACCTAATGGATAACCAGCTCATATTTAAAATGCTAAGATGTCTTGAATGCATTGGGGGATTTTTTTTTTTTTTCCTATTTCAAGGACTTCTGCAACCAGCAAAAATCTGATTCCAGTGTACAGCTTCTGAGTCATATGGTGCTTGTGCTGTATCCACCTACTTTTTCTTTTAATGGCCAGTCAAATGCCAGAGGTGAGATAATGCAACAATGCTTGACATTTATCTATTATCAAAACATTTGCCCAAGATTATTGATCTAGCTGTGCACACTGCACCTCAATAGAACTATTTTTACAGGTACACTGTGACGCATCAAGATGTTTCAGAGTAATTTGTAAAGAAATCTGTCATGTGATTTCAGAGAAAGTATGAAGGTTTTTTTGAAGCCGTTTGATGTTCTCCTGAATGATTAAACCTTGTGTGAAAAATGAGATGACAGGTTAATATTCCACGTTAAAGTCCAGGCTGCAGCACTCCAATTTCTTTCATTTTGGTTTATATATCAATGTAGAAGAGTTTGCCTGTCAACAGAAGAAATGTAACAGTCATAGTTGCTTACTTTGTTAATTGCTATCACTTTTTACATCTCTGTTCTTTAATATTTTGGCTATAATGATTCATTCCCCATTATTCTGTGCAAGTTTTTCCTATTTCCCTGCTTTGCAGAAGAGTTCAGTAATTTATCAGCCATCTCATTCTCACAAGCATTTCCCTAGTGATATGAGTTCATCTGAAGTTTTCTCAAGTTTCTGAATGTATATTGTATCTTTCTACTGCACCTGTAAAGTGCAGTAATAGTAATTTCTGAACAAAGTCTTAAAGCATTAATAGTTGAGTTGATACTTTACTGCAGCTTAACCGTTTGACCTCCTTGATTAGATTATCCATGTTGTTCCCTTCGTTTCTACTCACATTGCCTTGTACTACACTGTCCTTAAAATTTTTTGCTATGCCTTTTTAAAAGGCATTTCTGAACAGTTAATACTTGTCTTGTTTCTTTACTGTCCCTCAGTTATGCAGACTTCAGAGGCACTTTTCTGAAAATCACTAGCATCTCTTGTGGTCATTCAAAAAACACAATGGCATATCAGGGCTGGCTTGTGCAGGGCCTTAGCCACAACACACATAGATTCCTTTCACTGGTACAACCTGAAATGTGGGGTTTTTGTCTTGAATAGCCTTTTCCTTACACTTTTTAAGATTGCAAAAAGGAAGACTTGGAAAAGAATTGCAAGGCAATTTTGGCCCCATTCTTTGTATTATAAGCTGGGATCAACAGTTCTAGACTATCCCTGGCAAAGTTTCATTTAACCACTTTTTTAAAAACCTCTAAGAAGGAGGAGCCCTGAATGAGTGTCCCAGCGCCACAACAATTGCTTGCTGTTCCTTCCCATTGTTCATACATGTTTTGGAAGATGAAGTTTCCCCTCAGGCCTCTTTTTGCTAAATTAGACAAATATGTTCCTTCACCTGATTTCCATAAGCATGTTTTTTAACCCTCTTTTCCTGTTACTCTCCTCTGGGGTCTATTCAGTCTGTCTACTCTTAAGCCCATCTACCAAAACCCATATTTCAACTGCAGTTACACCAGTTTCAGGAGGAGCAGAGCACATTTCCTGCCAGTTAGGAAAAAAAAAAAAAGTTAAAACATCCCACAGCCTCATTCTCATGTTTTTGCATCAACATAATAAAAGGGTGTGCATTTTAATAATTTGTTCTTACCAAACAAAAAACTTCTAGCATCAGCTCATCTACACCCGCTCATGTCTTCAAGAGTTTACCCAAATTTCCATTTAGTGGAAGTTAAAGCAATCAAAGCAATCCCTGGTGGTTCTATTTGGATGACTCCTGTGACTTGGGACATCCAGATTTAAATATGATTTCCACACACTCTGAACTCTGACATTGGGCACTGATTTTTTTTTTCCTCATGTTGATCTAAAATGCAGGCATGGCGCTTGCTCATTGCATTCCCCAGTATATTTTGACTGCCTCAACTTTTGTTATTGCCATTATTGCAGAGATCCTGGTCTAGCAATGCTGTCAGTCAGAGCATGCTGATGAGTAACTCCACAGCCATAACTGGCTCTTAGCCTACGAGTGATAGTGCTGTTTCTGCATTAACATTATGCTCACTGAATAGTAACTATCTTGCACCCTTGGATTTATTACAGATTTCCTCATTTTTAAAATGCTTTTTGTCAGCAGGGATGTTTGTGTGCTACAAGGATTTAGGGCTTGCATTTGTCCATTTCTTTCATTGCCGCTATCAACTTTAATTATTGCAACTATCGTTCTAAATGCTCTAGAAATTCTCGTACATATTTACCTTCAGAAAAGTCTGTTGTAGAGGCCTGGCTTTCCCAACAACTCATGGAAAGACTTGCAAAAATTGCCAAGTGCATTACCTTGCTTGCGTGACTACCTTAGTGTGCTTTTGATCCTTGATTTTATTTTGCTAATGAGTATAAGTTATAGAACTATCAATCACCTGCCAGTCTAGCAAAACAGAGAAATTCATTTCATCTGGCCTCTTTGACCTGTTAGACTTAAGTGGCCCTACCAGGAGTTAAAACTCAGCCAGCAGAGATTATAGGATCATTGAAACACAGGCTCTTTCATTACCACAAGAGGTAGCCCTCAAAGACTGAAATCTCAGTGGTGGCATTCACAAAGATTAACATTCCTGCCAGAAACCACTGCCCAGCATATCAAAACACTTCCACCTAAAGCAAATGCCTGAATGCAAACTTAGGCCATGAAACTGAAGTAGCCCGGTTTGGGAAAGTGCTGAGTACTCACTGCTTTCAGCAATTTTATGGAATTGAATGAAAACAGTACATGAAATAAGAGACCTAAGAGAGACAAACACAGTGGCACATGGCTATATTCTTTTCAAAACAGAAATAGATCTTTGTGTGAACTTAAATAAAAATTCTTAAAAGGTAAGGTGATTAATTGCTTCTTTTTATATAGTTTAATTGATGGCCTAAAGCCAAGAACAGATTTAAAATTAATCAAAGTTTCCTAAATAATTGTGACTTCATGGTACTACAACCCTGAATAATAGACTGAATAACAGGGTAATCAATTGACTGATTCTTTCACTGAACAGAATATCAAATGAAAATATTCACCTATTATTTGTATTCATTTGAAGTTGTAAGCACATACAGATTTGACTTCATGCCATACTGAAAAAGGATAGAGTATTACAGCATGAAGGGTTGAGAGAGAATTTGTCATCCAAACATCTGAACTGCGGGCAAGGGTGACTGTAACACCACCTTGCAGAACTCACCGCCCAGCACATGCTGCATTTGATGTGCCAGGGAAAAGGTACTGACACTTGTCCAGCCCATCCATCAGCAGCAGTTCTTTGGGAAACTCCTTCTCTGTTCTCTGCAGAAGAGTCAGGGCCATGCAAGCAGGACACTGAATCTGGATAATACGGGCCATCTACCCAGGATGAACATGGCACACACTGTCTGACACCAGCTTGCAGATTTAGGGTGCAGAAGGGACAACAAACGCAGTAAATAACCTCTGCCAAACAGGGGAGTCTTCAGCCCTAAAAGACTGATACCACTGCCTCTCTGAAGGCTCCCAGATAACTTCATACAATTACGTTTAGAGGGCACTTTTTATGGAAGATTCAAGCCAGCTTACAGTGTGCAAGAGTACAGTTAAGAGTTGTTCACAAAAGGAACAAAATGTGAAGGAAGACATGGAGATAGTCATGTTATAAATAAATCCATGAGTCTGCATTTAAAAAAATAAATGTTTTAAATGTAGGGCATCTTTGAGTCAGGTGTTAAGCTAAGAGGTTGGCAGGCCAACACATTTTCTTTTACTCCTTTTGCTAGCTCTAGATTATATTTTCAAGTGTCAAGCTACTTTTCAGATCAGTACTGAATATTTTTTTTTTCCAAAGCAAAGCAATACAGATCTTCTGAAATAAAACTGCATGTTTATTTGACAGCACTCTGCATTACAGTAACCAAATTAAAATACATTTAATATTTCCTGTGATGGCTTTCTATTATTTATCAAAAGTTTCCATTTATGTATTTAGGTATTTATTGATTGATTGGTATATGTATATGCATATGTATACATATATGTTTTATATATGTATAAGTATGTATATAGATATATAAAACTAAGCATGAGCATCTTTGAAAATTCATTATCGTTTCTCAGAACCCTCCAACAAGGGCTTTATTGTTCAAAGCTGCTGTAAAGAGAGCTGCACCAAAGGGAGCCATTTGGACTGCACAACAATGAACTTTATTGATCCTACATAAGTCATAAGCACAGTAACAGTTTTCTGAGTGCCTTCTGTGGGCACATTTTCCTAATGACCGTATATGGGTGCCTATGTTAATGTTAAAGGCAACATCACTGTGCATCGCAGCATTCAGCCAGCACATGGGCCAAAATTTCCAGTTTTGGAGAGGGATCTCTGCAACCTTACTGTATTCTCACTGCTGTTATATAAGTTTATTGGGAGGCAACCCTGGACCCACACTACAATACAAGACTGCAAAGATTTTTCTGCCTGTTTATGTACACTTGATTAAATTGTTCCAGTTGTGGCCTTGACAACTATACCTGTATGCTGATCCATTCACTCACATTAAGAAAAATAAAAGCAGCACGTGCATGGAAGTGAAATAACTGTGCCCCCAAAGTAAATGTTCTCACAAATAACCTGGCAGGTTACTCAGTAAGCACCATATTTGGATAAATTCTTTGTGTGCTCAGACTGTGAAGCAAAGAAAGGAGAGCTCTTGCAGACTGGTACCATAAATATAGCCAACGTCAACAGGTTTTATTTTACAGCAAACATTAAAGAGGAGATTTTCAAAGAAACTTAAGAAAGTTATGAGTGACCAGGGATCAAACACCTTTAGGCTCGGTCCTCTGAACAGCAAAAGGTCAAACAAAACAACCAGTACACCAGCCCATACCAATTGCCACACTAATGCTCCCTCAGGCTTCAGTCCAAGAAATCAGGACCTTTTTATGGAAACATAATTAAAGCACTTTCATTGCTTTCCTGTAATAGACACTTTAACACTTGGTAATCAAAGAGAAATACCTGAAAAATCTGTTATTGGATTTCACTAAGGCCATGCAATAGAAGCCTATTTGCTTCCCTGTGGCAAATTTGGTCGCAATTCACATGCCAGGACTTTTTTGACTCACTGATACAAAACAGAGTGTACATCCCTAAATCTTCTGCTGCTTGGTTAGCCTACCTGCAGAAGCTTCCTTCCCCTTCCCACTTACAGGAATTTAGTTATCCAGCATGCATTTTAATAGGCTCAAGTCACTTGCACTGTTTAAATGTTTGGACCTTAATACCTGCTACAATGCTGAGAACATCGAGTGGGAATCCTGCCCTTAACACCCACAAGTGATTCACATATATGCTTCCCCTGGCTCAGACTGTGCTCAGGCCCATCTGTTTGAAAGCACCAATCCTGCTTTGCTGGTCCAGTGCTCAGGCAGTGATGCCAAGGGACAGGAACAGTGAGCAGGATACCACTTGTTCATGTAAGGCTACAAGAGTCCTTTCCATTGCTCCCACTCCTGCAGTCACACTAGGTCACTTCTGCTGCCAGCCTCTCTGAAAAAGGCCTCACATCTGCTCACTCAGAGCACGGGGCCATGGAAGTGGGATATGGTCCAAGGGAGCTTTGGCTACACAGGCTGGCTGCTGCAGGTGAAGGCTGGCTTCGTGGGCTTGCCCAAGAGCCCATGCCTGTAGCAGAAATCTGTAGCTCAGGAAACAAAAAGTGATTCTGCTATGGACAAATCTCCACCTCACTGGAAGGATCAATACAGCAAAGCTGCCACAGGGACCCAGAGCTCCCCACACGCATACTCAAGTCCGAAAAAACTAATGAAAGACACAAGTCAGAAACAAAGGACTCTGAGTAATGAAATGATTAAAGAGAAAATACAGTTGAAAACTCCTGGAACACATTATAATTTAATATCTCATTATTTACTAGGCACATTGAACATAACATGAATTCCCCTCTGCTCCACCAAGCCCACTTCATATTCCACAAAGCCTACGCTTCTGTATCTCATCCAAGCCGAGATGAAATTGTCTTGTATATCAGACAAATGTACTAGAAAGTAGCCTACACTTTAGTAATGTACAAGCTGAATGTTCCCAACAGTCCAACTTCCACATCGTTTAGAGAATTTGCACTCTCACATTTTCGATGCATAATGAGGGATTTTAGCAGTTCATAATTATTAAGTAGTTATTTTACATGCCCTTGTGTGTGGAAAATAATACCATAGAGAAAAAAAGTAACCAAGGGTTTGTATAAATGATTCTGCATAAACCTACAAGCTCAGGTTTTAAATCTGCATTATCATGTTGGTTCAGATCTTTGGGCTTAGGTCTGAACAAACATGAACTTCAGGGACATTTGAAATTCAACACTGTATCCTGACCTGGATTTTCTAAATGACCTTTGAAATTTGGAACTAAATCCAAGTGTTGCAGAGTCTCTATCTGGAAGCTTTTTGCTGATGGATTTTCATTCAGTCTAATGTAGGTGGCAAATTATGCTGGGAATAAGTAATTTTCAAGAGATCCAAGGTCTGGCATACAGACTACTGCTTCCAGCCATTTTAAATGGAAAACAAAGGTTCTTCATTTAACTCTGAGGCTTCTGTCTGATTTATTTTGCTTCTCTGGTTTGCATTTATCTGATTGTTTGTGCCAGGTATAATGGAGAAAATGCAGGCATTGCTAGAAAATCTGCAATCTGCAGTCCCTCAGCCACACTGACCTCTTGCAGACACCTCTGAATTGCAGCAGAAAGGAGAGATGGCAATTCCCAGCTAGACAAGGCTTTGCAGCTTGCCCAGATGTCAGAAAACTAGTCTTTACTGGCCAAGATTGAGACACCCATAACTTTTTATAAAGCAGTGAGGCACATACTTAAATTTACTCACGTATTTTAACTTAAGAATGCACTTAACTGCTTTGCTGAGCACTGGCAATACTTGCTATGCCACACTGGTATTGTAAGGTCAGTCACTCATAGCACTGAAATATTGTCCAAAAATCCTGAAAATAGGAAATAAAAGAAATCCTGTTTATCTGGTAGCTACTCTAGTGTCATAAAATCATAGCTTCATAGCACAGTTTGAGTGGGAAGGGACCATAATTATCACCTGTTTCCAACCCTCCTGTCATGGGCAGGGATACCTTCCACTAGCCTAGGTTGCTCAAAGCCCCATCCAACCTGACCTTGAACACTTCCATGGATGAGGCATCCACAGCTTGTCTGGGCAACCTGTTTCAAGCCTCATCACTAAAGAACTCACAGAAAAGAATTTCTTCCTTAGCTTCATAGCACAGTTTGAGTGGGAAGGGACCATAATTATCACCTGTTTCCAACCCTCCTGTCATGGGCAGGGATACCTTCCACTAGCCTAGGTTGCTCAAAGCCCCATCCAACCTGACCTTGAACACTTCCATGGATGAGGCATCCACAGCTTGTCTGGACAACCTGTTTCAAGCCTCTTCACTAAAGAATTCACAGAAAAGAATTTCTTCCTAATATCTAATCTAAACCTACTCTCTTTCAGTTTAAAGCCATTTTCCCTCAGCCTATCACCACACGCCCTTGTAAAAAGTCTCTCTCCGGCCCTTTAAGGTACCAAAAGGTTCTCTAAGACCTCTCCAAAGCCTCCTCTTCTCCAGGCTGGACAACCCCAGCTCCCTTAGTCCATTTTCCTAAGAGAGATGCTCCAGTCCTCTGATCACCTTGGAGTCACCCCAGCAGGTCCACATTCTCCTCATGCTGGGAGCCCCAGAGCTGGATGCTCCAGATGGGGTCTCAGGAGAGTGGAGTAGAGGGGCAGAATGGCAGAATCCCCTTCCTTGCCTTGCTGGCCACGCTGCTTTGGCCATTCTCTTGCGTCAACAGATGGAATTAGGAAAATGTCCCTTCATCTGACAACATCTGATACTGCACTCCAACAACCCCAACACTCTTCTGGCCCTTTCTGTGAAGGCAGACATTCAACTTATATTGGTAAGCCAGCAGATCTTACCCAAACAGAAACCAAAGAGAAACATCATTCCAGCAGTCTTCTTCTGAATTGTACTATAACTAAAATGAGCATATAAATGTAATTCTGAAAAACTGACTTGTATTTTTTACTACTATCATGTGTCTTGGTTATATAGAACCATGTACAATTAAAATTAATAAAAAAGAAATTATTTTTGAAATGCATAGAAATTCAGAGGCAGAAGTCAGTCATATTTTCAGGCATTTATTACTTGCTTTCTTGATGTATTGAATAAAATAAAGGCAGATTAAAAGAATCAGTCTAGTTATTACCTGCATGAACTGATTGTCCTTTAAAACATCTTCATTTTCATTAAAATGCAAAACCCAAAATCTTCAATCCAGTCTGAGAATAAAACATCCAAGTTCCAGGGACGGTAAGAAAGCTACTGAAGCAAGTCTTTTGTTTGCCTTTTGACCATTTCTGCATGCAGAACTCCCTGCAGTGCTGTCCAGCTCTGCTTCCTGAGTGCTTAGAAAGAAGCAATCTACCTTTGACCATGACTTAATCAACATTTTTCAGGACAAAAAATTCTTGGCTTCTATGCTGATCACCCAACTAGAATTTTTAAGTACCTTCTAAAAAATCTCACATCAAAATAGTGCTATGTCCTCTGCCCATTTTGCTGTCTCACTTTTCATTCTCCTTTCTTAATGGGAACTATGGACACATTTCATTTCTGTTGTACTGGCAGAAGATTTATGTCTCTACAGATTCTTCAGCATAATTGTCTCTGCATTCTGTGTGAACAGTTATAATTTTTTTTTAATTGCACTGCTTTAATTTATATTTTAAATAGAAATTACATGTAGATAAAGAGAATTAAGTTCCTGCTGAGATGAAGACCACTGGAGTCAGGATTATCATATTGTTTTTTGACTAGTATTATGTGTGGTTGAAAGATGACCTGAACTTTCTTCCCTCATCATAAAAAGAAGAAACATGAATCAAAAGTCAGCCTCCCATTTTAATCAAATTGCCCTGATTATCTGGTATGGATCTAAAGAAGGAAGGTTTAAATACCTCCAACAGTGGAAATATTTCAGAATTAATCTGACAGGACAAGCAAAAGAAGTAACTGATAGAAGCGAATGAACTTAGATTGTAGTGATCAGGGAACAACTTGGGAAAGGGCACAAAAATTGTGAGAACCAGAAGATTAGTGTGGATTGTTTCTACATTAAAGAAAATTAATTAATCTATACTCTTAAGGCTACTTAAGAGGAAGAATAAAAAAGGACAACATAAATTTGTCTGTCTATAAAAATGCATTACTGGAGTGCAGTTTGCAGAACTTTACGAAAAAGGGTAGTTTCATATGAATGAAGAAACTGATCTGATGATATAATTTTCTTTCTGGAGAATCAAGAATAGTTTTCACAATGGGGTTAACATGGGTGTTAACTAGGCTGCAAATCCAGAGTCAGACTTCCTGCTGAATGCTTAGGAAGGAAAATCAAAATCCTTCATGGAGAACAGCACTCCTATTTCGTGCTTTTCCTATCAGAGCTCTTGGGAATAATAAAGTTTTATATTGGCCAAAGAGCCTCTTACGTGGAGGCACTGCTGATAACTATGTCATCTTCTACCTGGACATAAGAGAGGGAAGATACTGGGGGAAAGGCATTGGGCTGTGCAGACAAACTCCAACTGCGGAGAAACAGTTGAGGTTCACCTTATATCAAACAGAGGTTTGCCATTGATCTCTGACCAATACAAAACTTGACAAACAACTTAAAGACCCTGTAAAAACTCTTGAGTTCTGCTTTATCCAGTGAGAAGTAAAGTATCTCAGGTGTGCTGCCTAGAAAAATTTAAGAAATCATGATCCTTACCATAGAGTGACAATGAAAAGAAATTTACATATCCAAAATTGTAATTTGTCAAAGGTCAGACAAAATCTACCACATGCTGACAGATTAGTACCCTATCACACTCCAGAAACATTTTTCAACCTGAGAACTAGAAAACTATAAAACAAACTTGCATTTAATGTGTTCCAAGGACATGATTGAGATTGCCTTTAACAAGTGGTTCTTTCTGTATCATTCATGCCTTAGTTTGTCAAATGTTTGTTAAAGGCAGAAACTAAAGTGGAGCTGGATGTAGCTGTAACACTCTGGAAAACCCTTTTCTGTAAGAGGATCAAGTTAGGAGACTGTGGAAATTAAAGAGCTGTAATGTGAAACCTAATGTATAGTAACTGTCAAGTGAGGTAATGTAGAAACTGGAAAGCCTTGTCTTAGAGTTAATGCCTTAATCCCAACATACCATTTACACTGTGAGGAAAAAATGTCAGAAACTGAAAATCCATGAAACAAGGTTATGGAACAAAGACAATAAAATAAACATTGTCAGTGACAATGTGTTGAAATTGATTTGTTTTCATTCCTGCAACAGGTTTTTGATTCAACTTTCTGATTTGCCATAAACTCACAGCATCCTTTTATGTTCAAGTTACTGTGAGGTCTGTTCTAGACACTACATATTAATTATGAGTATCTATGACAACCATTGACACTAAAAATGGATTATTTATCCCATCCAATGCCTGAGCTCTGAGGTGTTAACCCCTCAAAGTTTTGGATAACCAGAAAATAAAACTGTGATGCTAAAGGATGTGGTTATGTGGTGAATAGTGAAAAAATTTCCTTTTAACGAAACACAAGGAGTAGAAGAGTTTCCTGAATATTAATGATAAGCTTGTGCTTGGGCCTAGCTAAATCAAAGCCAAGTGTTCTCAACCACAGAAACAACAAAAAATATTATTGCATTATAATCACATGTGTTTTGATTATATGCATGCTACAGGCTCTCATTGAACCTCCCAGTCCTTAGCCCAGGCCGAGGTCATCTGCTGTCCCATAGCAAACCATGCCAGACCCAAATCCACCAACTTTCACAGTTTGGACATTTAAAACGTGATGAGGGGGTGGGCAAACGTAGCCTAAGGACCACCATCTTTCCAGGGCCCTGCTTGTATCCATCCCCCTGGAGCAGACAAGGCAGCAGACAGCACCTATAAGCTCAATCACATGTGCACCTATGTGGAACAGGCCTCGACACCTCTGTGCCACAACCATCAGACCAGGACTCTCCAGCATGTCCCATCAGATCCTTTCACCATTTCTCAAGAGAATACAGGGGGATTTGGATGCCTTCCCCTTGGAGATAGCTTTGGTGAGGAAAAGGAGGAGAGGAACGGAAAAACCCTCTCTGGGATTTTATACTTGTGTACACAGGTTTTAGAGGACTTCATGGACCTTCCAAAAAGCACTGAGCCAAGAGACAACATCAGGGACAAGAAATGACACATACAAAAAGTATGACATATGTCATACAGATATCATCAAGACTGAGTGAAGGAACACAATAAAGACCACGGGTATCAGCCATGCTCACCCTTAAGTTTTCTGTTTAATGTTCAGAGCAAGGGTGATTTGATATCTACCAGACACAGGTCAAAATACTAGTGACAAGCATATTATTTGGCCTCAAGGACCACATGTGTGCTGTAAAATAGTAAAGTCCCACAACAGTTAGTGCCTAGCCCCATATTTCCCACAGGATGCTTGAATTCTGTCCCCAGGTTTTGAGGGGCAAGAGAGTTTAGCAGTGTGCACACACCCCTCTGCTTCAGGGATATCAAAGGATCTTTGGCATCACTAAGTGTAGAGCCTTGGGTGCATAAAGGAAGAATCAAAGGGAGAGGCAGCCACAGTGTCATCCGTGGTGAAAGACTGAAACAGAGGCAAGAACAGTACTCATCTTCAGTACGAGTATTAGCAGCAGAGAAGTTCTGCACTGCCCTGCTTACTCCTACCTCCACAGCAAGGAAGTATCCTGGCATGAGTGCCTGTAAATGCAGGTGACCCCTACCTAGAAAAACATGTCAGTACCAAAGATTTCACCACTTCAAAACTGCAAGGAATGTTGCTGCCAGTGACAGTGGTTCCTGCTGCCACTGTAACTACATTACCCTTCAGAACAACCCCTCCCCTAAGAGATGGTAAGAATGACAAATTAAAGTGTTAATTTGTTAAACTGCAATAGCACTGTCAAATTAGCCTGGCTGAAAATTAAAAATAAATCCATTCATTACTACACAGCAAAAGAAGTATCAACTACAGAGCTAAAACAAGCATCATACCCTTTGATAGTAAAATTCTGCGTGCAGAGCAGTCTTACAAGTCCAAGGAAAAAAAAAAAAAAACATGGAAATGGGTAGGCAGCTCAGAATATTCAGTTCATATAAATGCAAGTCCAACAAGGATGTTGCCTCTGAAGAGACTTCAGAGAGTGAACATGTGCATCTGCTGAACACCCCTGAGGTTCACCAAAGAAGTGACTTGAACCCTCACTTCTCTGACTGCTGCTCTGGTAGTATCAAAGACTGATCACTTGTGACAAAACCAACAAGTACCAAGTAGTGAATTGCCTCCTAACAGATAAAGAAAAAAATACAGTGTCACAATTATTTTAATATTTATTTTTTTATTTTATTTTTTTGTGAATGCAGGCCAAGCTGCATCTGTTCCAAGCACCAGGGCCAAAATATCATCTACAATTAAAGCATTGCTGACAATGTTGTTGAGGCTACATGAGACAGAGCAGGTTACAGGTCATTCTGCAGCTTGGAGGTATATTGGCACTGTGATGGTAGTGGTAATAAAAATGTGTTTGTGTCAGTAAAATAAGCAAATATGACTTAAAGCACACAGGCAACAGACAGGCTGCATAAGAATTCATTTTTCTAAACATAGCCACAATTTTAACTGCCAAGGCATAGTGGTCCACAGAGCCTCACTGCTGGACAGCTGTTGCAGAAATCTAACAGAACATAATTGAAATTAATGAGAGAAGAAAGCAACACTCACAAGCCTGCCACAATAACTCTTTTGGAAAAGCAGAAGTTCCTTTCTATCACTGATATATTCAGGAAGACACTAGATAGAGTGAATTATGACATTTGATAAATCACCACAGTATAGGGCTCATTAAAAAGGGCGATAGGTAAATGCAGACACTGTGGAGACTCTGCCGTATTCTCACAACTGGAAACACAGGGTTGTGGAGACGGAAGAAAACCAAAACCAACAAACAAGTACAACTGGAGCAGAGAGCATAGCCTTCACCATCTGGGAACTTAAATCCCTTATCTGGGAATGATCTCTAAGCCCATGCTAAAAGATCAATGAACTGCAAAAGATGTCTCAGTCTGCCTGGGAATCTGAAGAATGAGTGGAATCTGGGTTTGCTTTGATTTCAATTTACCCAGCCCACATTACAATTCTGCAACATACTGTCAACCCAAAAATATTTGTTCTATTGCCAGTGTCCTATCACTACTGAAAGGGAAACAGTGATATTTTGATCATGATGGGTAAATGGCAAAAGCACATGAAATAAAGTGGGGGTGCAATGGCAGTGGGAGAGAGGAATAGCTGGGGGAAGACTCATTCCCTAAATAACTCAGTAAGCCAATACTTTAAAACTCATTGTGCAGCATGATCATGCTGCTAATGAAGCAATAAATCTTCCCTTGCATTGGTGCTGAAGGGAGGGGGGTCAGGAGGTGGAGAGAGCTCCCTTTCCTTTCTCATTATAAGCAGCAAAGCAAAATGCTTTAATAAAGCTTAGCAATGTCCTAGAAGGAATAATCAACTAATGCTTCTCCTCACAAAGCCATGCTGCAAAATGGTACATCCCCTTGGCTCTTCTGGCTTCCTTCTTGGGTCGCCTGCACTAAAGTCAGCACCAAGCCTGGCCCTCCCTCCTCATCCTCCCTGCCAGTCTTCATCCACTTTGGGACTTGTACAGTTGACTTCTGGACCTGGACCAGCCAATTTAAGCACAAGCATCACTGATTAATGCCTAATCCCCCTCCCCCTGTACATATATTCTAAAATGCCTTTACTTTAAATTGCAAAGGAGAGACACATTTTCTTTCCCAAAAACTGAAACTGGCAACAAAAAATGAGCAAAGCCTATCTCTAATTAACGCTAATCTGTCTGCCTTGTGTACGCACCAGTGAGGGAGCCACAGTACGCTGCAGATCAGAAGATAAAAACACACTCAGGAGTTCAACTGCTTTAGAAGCACAACATCTGTTAGCCATGTTATTCTGCAGCTATCCAACAAGCAGAGCACTCTTCACAACACTTAATAGCTTATGCATTATGGATGCTGCCGTGGGTACAGAGGTACTTGGGCTCAGGCTTCCATTCTGCGCAAGTCTCGAATTAAAAAACGACGGGCAAATCTGGGGAGTGCCTCTCCCCTCTCCTTCCTCCCATGGGAAGTGAGAGTTCAGGGCCAAATTCTGCTATCAATTACACTAATATGACTTCACTCAAAATCAGTTTGGTGTAACACAGAACAATATCTGACTGATTCCATCCTTAATTCACTCAAATGTGTGGAATTAGAATAAAATCGCAAAAAATCTCTTTAGAAGTGAACATTTGAAGTCAGCTATTGTTGTAATATTTTTGATTGATTTGGCCACAACATTATTATTATAAATTAATAAAGGAAGGGCGCACATTAATGGAGTTTATAGGTTTTTAAATTAATGTTTTTCTATTATTCTTCCTATTATTCAATTCACCAGCTTCCTCATATAGTTTACCTATAACTGTAATGCATTATAGTGCTTCAGAATTTATGAAGTATATACAAAGCATATAAATCCTATTAACTAGCCCATCATACTTATAATTGATTCAATTAAAATGTTGTGTGTCTACAGTACATAAAGGGGAGGGAAAATAAAACTGAGAGCAAGGGGTTAATAAATTCTTGATTATTAATATTTTCTTAAACTTCTCTGCCACAGCGGGGACAAGACACAGTACAAATATGCTACACTCTGCCTCTTAATCCCCATAGCCCAGCATGTAACATAAAGAGTATAAGAGACCTGAGAGCAACTTGACATGATTTTTGTATTCATTTTAAGGCCAAAGGGACCATTTTGTCCTTCTAATATGACTCTAATAGTCGCGTGACATGAGCCATAGTATTTCACTCAGAGATTCTTTCATAAAGCTAATGGTTTCTGGAAGAGCTGGGTTTTTTTCCAAATATCCCACCTTCATTTAGGGATTTCCATCTATTTGTTCCAATTTTGTAACATAGCCTTCCTGATAACCATATACATTCTGGCAGGTTTTCACATCACATATGCATGCCCATGTTAGGTATCTAGCTTAAGAGTGATTCAACAGATCAAAGTGAAGGACTGGTGTTCCCTGCCTGGTCAATGAAAGGAGGCAGTCAGTCGGCTTCAGCACACAAGTCAGAGATGGCTGAAAGAGCTACAAGCAGACTAGGAGAATAAATACCTACACCAACTTGTGTTCTGAATTGCTCAAGATCCTCCTCCTACTAACTGCTCCTTCCAACCATTGTCTTTGGCAATGCAGTTCATTTGCCAGACTCAATATTCTCTATAGCCATACATGCAATTCTGTAATAACAGTGAGGCAGATTTTCCAGAATTCACATTATTCAGAGAGGTCTTTCTCTCTTCTTTTTTTTGCTGCTATCTTTATTTCAGTGCCAACTCAACACAGGGTTTAGGCAGCAGAACTCTAAGTATCATTGAATTGAATTTGTGCTACAAAGTCATTTAAGTGCTTTTGTAAATCACACCCTTAAACTCTGCATAGGACTGCAGCATTATCCTTGCCACAGAATCCGAGTGTAACATCAATGTGTTAATTCCTATTTCTAAAGCACTTTGAAGATGCCCATACTATTGCATTGCACCCTGCAGACTTTCAGTGGTACTAACATGGTACAACTCTGTTTTCTTCCTCCCTCCATCCTGAGAATAACAAGAAAGACCAAAAAATGTGTTTTTCCCATACATTTGAGAAAGCAAATTTTGATGTCCCAGCATGAATTATTCTGCACCACACAAAAATGCTAATTAAGCCTTTATTCTATAACCTGACAGATGTTTCTGATGCACTGTTCATCCATTTCATACTGTACAAAAGCTAAAGTTTTAAACTTTTTGTATTATGACGCAATTAGCATTATTCATGAAGACAGCCATCAAAAGTCTGCTTGAAGCGCTGTCCCATTCCTCAGAGAGAAGAATTTTGAAAGACATTTCAAAGATTGCCCTCCCTGTGCACTAGGAAGACTCAAGGCATACACACACATATGCAAGGAGTCCACAGGCCCCATTACTTCTCCCCACACACCCTCACTTGCCTTTCCTACTAGAACCATCTTCTGTTGCACATAAGTTCCAATCCTGGTGGCTCACACTCACTACTCATACCCAGCCCACAGAACCTAGTGTTGAGCATACAAAGAAGCAGTTCAAGCAAAAAAAGGCTGCTTTTGTGACTGCAGCATCACAGAGGACAACATTTGAACCAAAAATCTTGGTAGCTGACCACCCTATTCCTCTATGGCATAGGAGTTTGTCTCAGTGCCCTTCTGTCCCAGCAGTGGCCAATGTCCCGCATGAGGAGCAGCCTGCTCTGCAGTTCCCATGCATTCCCTGATGGAGCACAGCTTTTAATCAATGTTCATGCTGCACCTTTCCTGCTGTCATGCTCACCAGGATGGGCGGGCAAAGACAGACTCATTTCACACTCTGCTGTCCTGTGGGTGTGGCACGTACCCTCCAGGGAATGGCCCATCCTGTCTCAGCCTTGTGCCTTCCCTGTCCCCAGAGAGCAGCCCTATAACCAGGGCTGGGACTGCTCCCACTGCCCCTCAGCTGCCCTGCTCCTGACAGGGCAGTGGGATGGGCCCTGGCTGCCGTGTCCTGCCCTGACACCCCAAGATGTTCTGACTACTCCAGGATCCCAGCCCTCATTTTGCCCCAGTGCTTCTCCCAAGCAAACCACCACTGGCTCCCATTGTCAACTTCCCTGCAGTGTCACAGCAAACTCGTCTTCATCCCTGTTCCTTTTGTTCCATCTTCTACACATCTACACAGTATCCTTCTGGCTGTTTTGTTTGTTTGTTTCTTAATTCCTCTTACTTATTGATATTCCATTTTCTCCTCTGTTCCCCTAAAAGTGCACATTAATACTCCAACCTCCTCAGCGTCCTGCCCTTGTCACCAAATCAGCATCTGAGAAAACACTTGTCCTTTTCTCTTTCTTGTTCTTTTCTTTCCAGTTACTCTGGAGTAACTGTCAGGAAACATAAAATGTCTTTGAAAACACAGATTCAGCAACTACACTCTCTTAGTTGGAAGGAAGCTTGTCCCTGGGGTAGTGATTATACATATAAAGACAATAATAAGACTGGGGGCTGCAAACCTGTGTAGTAAAGGTAGAAATCTTAAAGTCTGCCTATACAATTCTCCAGAGGTTTTACCCATAGCAAAAAAAAAATCTGATTTTACACATATGTAAGTGCTGTGAAAACAATGCATTTGCCTGTTCATCACAAATTACACTATAACACATCTCAAGAAATGCATCAGTAAGAGGATAAACAGAAACAAATAGGCATATAAAATGTTTATGAAAGGGATGCACAGAAATGAACATCCCTAATAAAGAATCAACACATTTTTTTCTATTTGCAATTTTTAAAATTATATTTATTAATAATATATACTAGAGTTTTATCTGTTACTGTAAAGCGGAAGATGTAAGCTATGTGATCTGTGACTTAACAAAGCAAAGCTAAATAGTTACTTGATCATTACTTTATGTACTTAATATAGTACTTCAGAAAATAGGCACAAAAAAGATTTCTAAAAGCAGAATTTAATTGAGTCAAATTAAGTTATGTCAAATTCCTCTCTGCACAGAAAAGACAGTTAACTAAGTGAAACCTGGAAGTGTGGCCCCGGTAATTTAGCTACAAGTTTATCAAAAATCATGATGGAGTATAAAAGTGAGGATGAGAGAAAAAAAAACAACAACAAAAAAAACAAACCAACAAAGACATGAAGACTTCCTATGAAGATCTTCCAATCCTAAACCTGATGTCCCTTCCTTCTGCCAGGCTGAATCCAAACACCAGATTTATGTATGAGATCCCTGTTCATGTGAAGAAATACACACACGTCATGATTTAGGAATGGTACTCCCCAGTTTAGTGCTCCTGCTGACAGTGTCCAAACTATTTCCTGCTTACTCCCTCCCCTCTCCCTTCAGCAGGATAGACAGGAGAACTGGAGGCACAAAAGATGAAGATCACATGTTGAGGTAAGAACAATTTACTGGAAACAGCAGTGAGATAAGAAAACAAACAGTTGCAGCAAGAATACTAATGACAGAGGGTAAATGAAAGAGGTAAAATACCCAACCACTCCCTCTGCCATGCTACACTGACCCAGAAGAGGGCCCTTCACCCATTGCCTGCAATGACATGAGGTGATATAGAATAATCTCCAGGTCCTAGCCACAGCCCTTCCAGGCTACTGCAAAAATCAACCCTGCCCTGGCTGGAACCAAGACACCACTTCAAAGAGGCAGTCCAAAACAAGCCATATCCTCGTGATACATCTAGAGCAAGCAACTGGGCAACACTATGAAGGAGGAGGTGACACTGACACTGTCCTTCCTGTGAACTCATGAGAGCAGTGAAAACCAGAGAGAGGTTTCCCAGCTGAGCTGGAGGGATGGCAGGAGAAACAGTAAGGGTACATTTCCTCTCTCACACAAACACAACTACTGTGTGGTTCAGGATTTATAACGCTAGCAAATACGAAAAACAGAGATGAATTTTTAATTTACAGTAGCCTTGAAGTTAAGGAAGTCTTTTTGGATGCAGGCCACTGAGGTTTGAATGAACCCAGACTGGGGCAGCAAGTGACTTCGTTTTACCTACTAAAAAAAAAAATTAAAGTGTTCCTGATCATTATGTATTTGTATGGAAAATAGCTCCCTTTCTTCCTCCAGTGAGTTAAAAAGATAATGGCCATTTCTGCCTCTTGGTGAACTAGACATAGGGAGGAATTTTCCCAGAGGTATAGTGGATGCCTCGTTCCTTGGAAATATTCAAGGTCAAGTTGGGCAGCACACTGAGCAACTTGATGTAGTTGAAGATGTCCCTGGTCATTGCAGGTCATTTGCATGAGTTGACCTTGAAAGATCCCGTCATACGCAAACTATTCTATGATTCTGTTGTACCAGCCTGTGTCAGGGGAAGTCAGCAAACCTACAGGGTGGTAGCCAACAAGGCATTTAGGAGCACATGGCTTAGGCATAAAGAAGCTGCCTCTTACCTGAATAAATGTGAGCCATATAATCCCAGATCCTGTTTACCCAAGCAGAGGAGCTACCAGCATGCATTCCCACATCACCAAGTCACTCAGCTTCCTATCAAAGGACCTGCACAATCAGCGGGCTTTCCTTCACAGAAGGCTTTTCACTGTCTCAGTATGAAAATATTTTGTCAGACAAAAGCAGCCCTGGCCACTTGCACTAGAGAGAACAGCAGCATGGGAAGTCTCAGGGACAAATACTCTTTAAGTAACTTCAAACACCTTCAAGCCATGGCAGTGGCTGTTGAAGCACTTATTTCACTATTTGTGAGATATATGACACACAGTGGGATCAATCTAATCTGTAGCTTGATATGCACCATATTGACCTAGTCATTCTCAATCTCCATTTTAGTCTGTGGCTCTTTTTAGTCTCTGTATCTTTAGGACACAGTCAATTTCAGCTGCTTTAGATATCTTACTTAAGAGGTGAAAATCACATCCTCCCTCTTGACAGAAGAACAGGTCTAGATGACCAGGAAGCAGCAGATATCTGCTGCATGCACACTGATGTACCATCAGAGGCTGGATCTGGTTTCTTTTATGTCACTGTGTCGTGTGGAGCTAGCCTTAAAGATCACAATGACTCCTTCAGTCCTTAAAATCTATTAATCCTCTAATTAGAGCTAATTAAAATGAAAAGCATTTTTACTTTTTTTTTTTAGACAACTTTCTCTTTCATCATTAAAACACTGACATTTTTTAAATGAGCTCCCCTAATAACAGGAGAACAGTAATATACCTGATTAGTATTCTTTTCTAATAGTTAAGACCTTGGCTTGTCCAATTACACATTTTTATACCATTAGAAAACAAAGTGAGAAGCTACATGTAACAGCACACCCTGGTTAGCACAAAGAACCCAGTGTAAACAGAAAACAGCCAATTAAGTTGTTCTTCTGGGTATCAGGGACAAGGGAAAATACTTCACTGTGGTTTGTGAATTGTGTTTAAAATACACACAATAATTTTGGATTAAATATCTGGGATAAAGTTGAGTGATGTAGAAGTGGGAGAACAACGGCAAGAAAGCAAGGGGGTGCATAAGTAGGACATGTCTCCTCTCAAGCTTCCATCTTTCTCTCTATAACTCTTATGAAAAGCTTACAGCAGCAGAAGACAACAGGAGAGGTGGCATTTAAACAGAGGTAGGCCATTAATATATTGTTTAGAGTAATTGAAATGCATTGCACAGGATTAGTTGTCTGCCAATCATCCCAATTAAGCAGGCGTGTCATTGATCAGCATAGCAATTAAGAGGATTCTAGGGTATCAGCAATTTATTCTTAGCAGTCTCGATACTAATTGCTTTCAAGCACAGAACCAGGTTCAACATTCTTTGAAAGAGAAACAAGAGAGTTATTGGAAAATTTTTTGCTCTTCTCCCATGAATGACCTGTGGGCTAAACTAGATTAGGAGAATTCACAAGACTGCAGAGTTCAAACATAGTAACAAATTAGTCCATCATTATCTACTGCCAGCAACAGGAAAAGACAAGATCAAATGGAGCAACACTTGATGTTTATTTTAATCTGGATTTTGCAATGTCCCTGTAACTCAACAAACAATTCAAACTCCAAAGGCAGCACACAGTAAGGCAAAGGCTCTGGGGCAGCAGAGCAGACAGACTGTGCTTTCCTGCAGGTTCTTGGAGAATGAGGAAATGCAGCCCTGCAAACCACCAGACCGGGCATCCATTTAAGCCCAGTTTCAATCTGGTGTGACTCCCCACACTAACACTCTCCGCTTGGTGCCCTTGTGCTCAGCCAACACACCTAGGTCTATCCTCTGAGAAAATTGATTAGTTTGACACCAGTCTGTGTTTTACATGTGTGTTGGGGTGTCTGGCGGTGTTTGCTGTGTCAGCCACGCTCAGAAGATCTTCTGTGCAAGCAGGTGAGAACAAGAAAGAGCAAGGCATTGTACTCCAGGTAGATCAGGGGCTCTTGGGAGCCAAGTTGCCAAAAGCATGAGCAGGATAGAAAAAATGCATAATTACACAGGCAGCGTGAGGCACTGCTGGGCCACAGGAACAACAAGGAGTCAGGCTTGGTCATAACCTGGGCCTTGGCACAAATCAGAAACCAATAAACATTATTAAAGTTCCAATGAGAAACCTTGTGTGCGATGCAGAACATTGTTCTATGTTTTCAGGCTTTTTTTTTTTCTTTTTCTGTTAATATAGTTTTTTTCATGTGCATCAGTGAGGAAATAAATAAAGGATATCTAAATTGGAATTTTTATATTTTTGCTTTTCTTATTGTTTTCTTTTAACACCAAAACTACTGTGAAGAAATTAACATACATAACACTTCTAAAAGCACACTGATTATACTTGACTGCTTATGAACAGCAGCATCCATGAATATTATTTTGATGTATCAAAATCTTAGCATAGGACTTTATCTTTCTGAAAACTCAAATATTTGGTACTACAGAAATACATAACCAATTTTAAAATATTTATTATGCAGAGAGCATAATGTTTGCTATTAATCATAGGATACAATGATTACATCTATATAAATATGCTATTTTACAAGCTACTCTTTACCTGAGATGCATTTTACTCTAAGCAAATAATTTCCCTCGCCAGGATCTGCATTTCCTAAGGGGAGATGACAACAGCAATGCAGACCAACGCACTGAAGACAGTGAGAGGATGGAATATTCTTCTCAGTCTTTGGAAAATCACAGAATCATTAAGTTTGGAACAGATCTCTGAGATCATCTAGTCCAACCTCTGACTGATCACCACCATGTCAACCAGACCATGGCACACAACTAGACCAAGTGCCACATCCAGTTGTTTCTTGAACACCTCCAGGGATGGCGACTGTCTACCACCTCCCTGAGCACGTCATGCCATTGTTTAACAACTCTTTCCATAAAGAAATTCCTTCTGATGTCTACCTGAGTCTCCCCTGGTACAACTTATCCTAAAAATTCCAGATCTCTGTCCAGTTGATTTTGAAACTTGCAAAGCCTTATGCAGAAAGTAAAGACTACATTTTGGCCTGGAGAAGAGAATGCTCCAAGAGAGACCTTAGAGTGCCTTCCAGTATCTAGAGGAGGCCTACAAGATATCTGGAGAAGGATTTTTACAAGGGCATGTAGCAGTAAGGCAAGCAGTGATGGCTCTAAACTGAGCATAAATTTAGACTAGAAAGCAATTGTTTACTGTGAGGGCTCACTCTCACAGGGAACAACTGCTTTCTAATGAAAGATCTAATGAAAATCTAAAATGAACAAATGCCTAGAAATGCACTGAAACCATGCCCAGAGAAGTTGGGGATGCTCCACCCCTTGAAGCAGGACGTGAAGCTAGAATACAGGTTTGATGGGGCTTTGAGCAACCTGATTTAGCTGAAGATGTCCCTGCCTGCAGCAAAGGGGTTGGAACAAGATGATCTTTAAGGTACCTTCTGACCCAAACAATCCTATGATTCTATGTTTTTTCTGGTACAAACAGTCCACCAAACCTGTATTCTAGCTTCATGTCCGTAACAAGATGTAGACATCTCCTTTTCCTTTCCTACCTGAATTTAACCTCCTCAGATCTCTAGACTAGAGCATGGCTAATATCCTCATTTTAGAAGTGTGAGACCCAGAATGACTCACTCAGTTGAGACCACACAAATAGCCCAGAGAGATCCCCAAATGGGATCTGGAATTTCAGAGACCCAAGTGTCTATTGCCCTAACATCTGAACATGCAGACCAGGAGTGTTTTTTTAAGGAGCAAATCTTCTTTTTTAATGAGCCTGGAACTTGCCACTCATAATTCTTCTTCAGGCCTTGCTTTGCAGTTTTGAACAAAGAGTGATGTGTCTTCCCCAGTACTTCTCCCTGTAAAACTATTGTTGGCATCATTTTAAAAGGCTTTGACATTCTGGCCTGACAGATGCAGTTCTTATTTATCCATTAAATGCTATTTGGCTTATTGGACCCTTGCACCAAGAGACAAGAAGAACATCCTCTTCACATGCTCCTAGCCTAAAGAGTAATAACTGCAATTAAATTGTACATTGCTTTTTGCAGAGGTCAGTGAGGCTGCTATGGGTAATGGGACAGAGAGTGCAAAACTAGCAATTAAAATAGCCTCGGTCTCTCCTAAGAAAAGATGCAAAAGCATGCAGTAGGTAGACACACTATGCATGCAAACATCTCTCGTAAATGCATATTTGGCAACTCAGCAGATAAACAAATGGGTCAGTGAGTTAAGAGAAATTGTTTCTTTGCTCGGTCATTTCAGGAGGGTAAAGCCTGCAACAGCCTGCATTTTAAGTAAATCAGACTCTTTCTAGAGTGCAACAGTGTAACTTGATTTGCTCAGCTTCACCACTAGGCATTGCAGAGAAAAAGGGAGCACAGCCCTTGTCCCCAAACCAGCTTTTTCCTATTAATTTCACTCTATGTGTAATGGAGCCATTTGAAATCCTTCCATCTTGTTTGCAACTTGAATCATGTCTCTATTTTTAGCAGACTTGGAGCTACACTATGACTTTACCAAATGGAAAATGTAATCATGTCTGTGTTATGTATAACAAAGTGTGTGTTTGCCCTGAGCCAAATGAACTGCATCATCGGGATTTTGGATGGAGTCAGAATTTGGGGACAGTAACAAGCCTAGGAACTAGCCCTGCCAGCAACTTTGCTTTCCTAACTTGCATTAGCTGGAGTTTTGTGATAGCTCCCCAGAGAAAGGCGCTGAGGCGGCACAGCAAGAAGACAGTGTCTCAAGAATGCAAGAAACCAAATTATTCAATTTGTCCGTATAGTTGAATGGGATTTGGTCTATTCAATGGGACAAGACACGGTATTCTTGGGGGAAAAAAAACCCAAAACATTTCTTTAGGAAAAGCATGTACGCAACATGCTTATAACTGACTCTCAGTTTAACTAGCATTGGCAGAGATTCAAGGGTGTGAAACACTCCTCCCAAACTCCACGGGGGCTGATTTATGCCACTGGGCAGCCTTTTCACATAATGAGTTTCCCTCACAGAGGGTCACATTTACTACTTCTGTCCTGCTCCAGAGGCAAGCCACATCTAGCTTCCAGGCTCTGCATTTAACAGGAACAAGAACAGCAAAGCTGACAGAAAAATTGAAGAAACATATGGCAGCTTTGTGCATATGGAAAAGAGGTGTGACTGTGAGCATACTGCATGTTGTTGCTATTGGAGCCCCTCAGAAGACCTATATACATTCAGTACAGAGAAGGAACCCTAAGCTGTTTGTTCATACATTGGTTTTCAGAGATTTTTAAACTAACACCTACTAGATGTGTTATTCAAAGTGTTATGGATGAAAAAAACAAGCATTCTTTTTCAAACACCTAAAACATTTCAATATATAGTGTGCCTTTGGTGATGACAATAGAGAGGTATAATGTAAAAGTAACTGTATGCATCTAATCTGGTTTGCCTCTCACAGCAGTTTTATGCCAGTGTAATGTCATTGATCCCAGAGAAATTGCTACAGATTCACTGGAAGAGAATCCTGAGAGAGAAGAACCATCCGGTGAATGTCACTGCCTTAAGACTGGTACATGATACTTTAAAATGCCATAATAAATGCCCACAGAAGCCACAAAATCTCTTGCAAAAGGAATCCTGAATCATCCACATGTGGGACAATTGTTCCTCAGTGGAGTGGTCCTCCCTCAGTGGAGGAACTGTCAGCATACAATTATAGATCTCTGAAAATCATTAAATCTCCATGTTTACTGGAAATACATTAGTGAGAAAACACCATTCTATTTCTCCAAATGTCTTTTGAACATAATAGCTTTTTTTTTTTTCTGAAAATGAATTCCCAAATCTGCTAAGAAATTACCACAAAATGTCACAGTTCTGTAATTAATAATTCAAGTCTTTCCCCTACCCCAACCCATAAAGAAATCAAAAATACAATTGAAATGTTGTTTGCCTGGAAATATGTATTCTACTTCACAGCAGCAGTTGTCAGAAAAGTATTTTTCGTGTTAAGAAAGACACTTTGGGCTTGGTTTATAAACAAATTTTTGCTGGGACAAATGACATAAATCAAGCTAACTACATGATTTACATCAATTGCATTATATTAAATTAACCGCTAAAATCAAGAAAAACCATTCTGTTCTCCTAAAAAAATTGCTAAATGAAGAAAAGCCATTCACATCAGGCAATTTGCAGGCATTTCCTAGTTGTTTGCAAAGTTATGCTCCCACTTTTAGAAAGGCTGCAAAAATATTTGGCATAACATCACTCCACCATACGGTAACTTTGTTCTGTATCAATTATAATCTTGCCTTAGCACTTTGCTCTTCAGCAATTCTGATGCTCTGCAATTTAATTTTGTCTCTGCTTCCACATGGGGGAATAAAGGAACAGAAGGAGCGGGTTGAGCCATGGACCCTGCCATTTTCCCAATTTCTAAATAAAAACCAGTGCCAACAAGCACAGCTGTGGCAATGAAAAGAAAGAGTAAATTCTACAGGTAAAAGATGATAAAAAAATGCTAGGGACCATGGATCCATCAAAAACATGGGTGTCAAAACAACCTTCTATAGAAAAGCAGATCCACTTAAAAACAAAGTTATTCGCGTCTTCCGGTGCTGTCTGGATTTGGATGAGTATCTGATGCTATGAAGTTGGCCCTCCATCTCCAAACACTAGTCCAGTCACATTGTAAAAAGCTGCCTGCAGCTGAAAACCTCCTCTCTTTGGAGACTGCATCAATTCACTTCTAAAGTTCCCAGCATAATTTTGTAGGATCTCACAAAGCACCATCACTAGGCAACCACTTTTGGTGGGCTTCAACTTATTGCTTAAGACAAGTTTCTTTCTGCTATATCCATCGTCTACCACTCCTTCCCTAGGGGTGTTGAAATCTGTCAACATTTCTTAAGACAGAGGCAAACAGTTTTATTTCTACTTGACCCCGTGGCAAAATGGTATTGCTTTCCTTCACTGCCTCTAAATGTCTCAGCATCCATTTGCTTCATATTGAAACCGAATTGGTGATTGCCTGGAGTCTTTTCTATTGAAATGGATTTAAATTCTAATCCATGACTGTACCAGCCTTTTTTTTTTAGATTATCTGAGTTGCATTTTAAAAGCATCTAAAGCCTCTGATACTCGTTCTATGTACAACAGCAGCAACAAAGATGGTGTGGGAAAAGAGCAAGTCCTTAAAAAGTTTGCAGGCAGTGGAGAGGCCTGGAGCCCTGAGGCCCCCAGTTCCCTCCAACTCCCTACCAGCACAAAACCTGGGCCTGGAGCATGGCTCAGCTCTTCAGGGGAAGGTGTGCAGGCCAGAGGGGTGCAGAGATCACTCAGCCCTTTAGATCCTTTAGGAAGCAGCCTGTGTGTAAGGGTGAAGCCATTCCTTCCTTTTTTAGGAAGTCGTCTCTGCTTCAGAGTCCAGACATTGCAAACAGGATCAGGAAAAAGGATGTGTGCACACCATGCAAAGTGAAATGTGGGATGTTTCAAAGAGAATGTCTCCTCAGTCTCCTTCCTTCCTCCTCTCTTTTTCTTTTTGTCATTTTACTCTTAGCCACCTCTCCCCAATTTGACAATCTCTCACCATCAGAAAAATGTTTTAGAAACATATTTCATTTCTCCAGTCCTACTGTCAGATTTTCTGAATCTGTCTTGACTTCTAAAGAGTCCCATGTGCTGTTGCTTCTTTATAAGACTGCTTACATTTTACAGATGGAATAAGACATTGGGAAATATTATTTTATCATATATGATTTAACCTGTGGCAACTTGGGTCCTTGAACTAGGAAGTTTCCTGAGTGAACTATACCCATTTTTCACCCGCTCAGTTAAAAAAATTTTACTTTGTACAGACGATTCTTGTGAAAAAAGCTTTTCTTGCATGGAAGAATTTTCTCCGTATAGAAAGATTATACCAGGCAGGAATCTTGCTGAATCTTGCCTTATGCTGGACGAGCTGTATTCCTGTTTTGAAAAGAGTATGCTTTTGGCCACTCAGCATTTACCTTACTTATAAGCATGATATAAATCCCACAGAGGAAATCACTACTACTGGAATTTACCCAGAAAAAACAGAAATCTCACACCAGTTGAATGGAAAGTTAAAGCCCTGATCAGTAAATGCTAAAGTGTTCATCTTGCAGATTTCTGAGTTGTCTGTGAAAATTATTTAAAACAGCTATCAGAAGGTGTGCTTGTGAAAAACAATATATAATATTACATCAGTGCCAGCAAAGAGGTACTGCTGCCAGTTTTACACTATTCTCAATAAATCTTGTCCACGCTTTGAGGTATTTCTCATTTGCACAGTAATACCACACAGAAGCTCTAATCAATGATGTGGACTCCACGGTACCAGCCATTAAATGGATACAGGCAAAGAATTACTTCTTTCCTACAGAATGTGATGAAGGGGTCCAAAGCAGAGAATTGACCTAAGGGAGACAGAAGTGTTTTAGAAATCTATCTTAACTGCCATTCTTTCATTTACTTTACTATGTTTGAAATGGTTAAGTTCCTACTGTTCAGAAATCATCTGATACACCTTTTTGTTTCACATAACTCATTTGGAGTTTGATATACCTAATTATGCTCATATGATACTCCTAATTATGGCATAATTAGTTAAACTCTGGGTCTAGGAAAGTCTGAAAGCTATTCAGAGCAACATCACTTAAATCAAGAGCTATTCAGCATGAAACAGAGGTCACGTGGACAGCCATAATTCTGAACATTTTGCAACGTTATCAAAACATTAGGAAACCAGGAACCAATCAAATAAAGAGGACAGATTGTTTTACAATGTGAAGTCCTGGGTAAAAGGAATGAATAATAATTAAAAAAAAATTAGCTGTGGTTGTAAAGCAATCATAGTATTATATTATTAGCTTATGGGGTTAATATTTATGGTTACCATTACACCATAGGAAAGAGTTCCAGTGCCAGAATACTTAAAATCAGCATTCAGATGTGCTCTGATCAACTCATCAATAAGTCTCAATCAAAAAATCTCATTTGAATTAAGCAAGAGTGAGCTGCCTGCACATAATGTTTACAAAAGACTGATAAATACTGAACTAGCAAAATAAAGGTCAGTTTTAGAGAAGTTTTCAAACTAGTTAACAGAGTGATCTTCCCTTCTTTTTCACCTTCTTTGAACAGTAGCTCAATGAAGCTTCCATTTGTTTAAGTAAACAGTGTTCATAACCACAGATCAGAATCAGGTTCTAATTAGATAAAAACAAGTAGCATAACTAGTAGTTGGGAAGCAGAACTGACTGAAGAAATTACGAAATAAACCCCTATCACTTCTTGGAGCTCTAGGTCAATATGGAAGACCATGTATCTAAACCATCAAAACTGCAAGTTTGTTTTTGTTAGAGAAGTGAGAAATCTCTTGTGCACAGTGAAAACTCTAAATATCCCTTCTTGCTTAACAAAAGAGACGCAAGCTAAGAATCTTGCAATGAGAAATCCCAGTATCCATCAGAATTTGTGTGTAGGACCCAGAGGTGCTAGGCTGTCTGCAAGCACACAGGGTGGATCACTTCTGCCCCAGAAGAGCTAATATGAAATGCATCACCAGCTTTTGGTTAGGAGCAATTGGAGCTGGTTTATTATTTTAGTCAAAAAAAACCCTGAAAAATCCTATCTTGCTGTGTGCTTTATCTTCCATTGCGGAAAACTAAAACAGCAGCAGCAAATAAACCTTGTACCAATTCAATTTGGAAATCACAAGTTCAGCAAAAACGCAGAGACACAACAAATTATTGAAGTTACCAGGTTTGAAAAGACCTTTATAGGAAGACAAGGTGAACTAGAGGTGTAAATAAGTTTTTAAAATTGAACGAGTTTTCTAAGAAAGCTTTAAAACAGACAAATTACAAGGTGAAGATGTAACAGAGATTTAGAATGTCATTTAACCATGGGAATTCAAACCACGGAACAAGGCTGCTCATCTCTGGGACAAATCCTCCAGCTCCCCAGGAAATCTGCTAGAGTGCAAGAACTGATAACTGTTGCAGCAGCAGGTGGACCAGGGCCCCACAAAAACCTTTCCTACAGCTGTGCTTATAACAATGCCAGAAGGCACTGAAGGCTTGTTCCATAAATCAACAGGGATGAAAAGGCACTTGAGGAGCAGGACACAGACACAAGCTTCCCAAAGGCCAAGCACCCCAGGCAGGAAGGAAGAATGTGTAACAGAGGCTGTCCATTATCTCTACAGCAAGGATGCTGGGATGATGAGGATGGCAAAGGCCACAGCCAGGTCCTCCTGATCTGCAAACATGGCACAGGTAAAACAGGTAAATACCATAGACCCATCGCTTCTTCCTTTCCTTCCCATCTAGAAATTGTCCCAAAACACACGATATTTTGATGGCAATACCAGTGAAAGTGACAGAGGTTATGAGCCTTTTGGCTCGAAGTCAAATTATTGACAAAGTTTTCAGACTTTCAGAGCTCCTTCCATGACTGTCCTAATTTGTGTCTCCACTGCAAACAGTGAGTCAACAAAGAACCATCTAAAAAACTCAGATTTTGCAGTTTGTGAGCCTTCCCTTTTCTCCCTTTTCTCCCCACTCATCCGTGCTGGCAGGTTGATTTTTTTCTCAATCTGGACAAAAAAAAAAAAAAATTTTAAAAAAAGAACATAAATTTATTTTTTTGAATACTAACAAAACCCAATGGGAGAATCAGGCAAGAAGAAAATTGCAGGCTTTTCAATCTCCTATTGTAGGGAAGTATGCTGGAAAGACATTCATAAAATGAAATGAATGTAAAGAGTACATCCAAGAGTGCAGATTAGTGAGGAACGCATGTGCTAGGATTTGCATAATTCCAGCTGGTTGGTGGAACATTTCATATTAACAATAATGCTAAAAATAACGTATTTTGAATATACTTGAATAGACTGTGCTTAAGTATTGCTGTTTCCTTCACAGTCAATGGGTGCTTTACGACAATCAAAGGCAATGGCAGGGCAGAAAAATTCACACTCGAGTGAGGTGGTTACAGACAGCATTGCAAACAGCTACAGCTATTGCAGTGAAAAACACCAACATATATAACCAAGCAACACAAAATTCCTCCACTTACTTGTCAATAACCCTTTAGTGCTTGCAAACATCCAGTCATTAAGGTCTTGGCCAAGTGAAGTTCAGGCTAGTTTGATAGTTCGATAAATTAAGCATTGCAAGGAAGAGAGACTTCTGGAACTCCATTGTCTCAAAAACTCACATCTTTCAAGAGTCTTTACTTCAGTGCCTCTAAGCTTTGAACTGATAAAAAGATATTGTTTTATGTTTATAGGCTGCTCTCTCTAAGGCTCTTCTACCCCGGCTCATAATTTTATTTTGTGTCTTTTTATTTGGTGGGTTATTCAATGATATATTTATGTAAGGATTTCATTTTTCTTTTAAAATAAAAACCCAGATGCTCTTAGCCTTCACCGTTGAAAAGAGGAGTTTTGAAAACATCTCCAAGCTGAAGATAAAAGATCAAAAACCAGAAGGCGAGTAAAAAGAACGTACTTTTTTTTCAAGCCCCATTTTTTTAAGCCAGCATCATGATGGTTTTGAAGTATAACATGATGTATAAAGGTTGGAACGGGAGAAAAATAAAAACCAAAACTAAAGAAAATGCCTTCCCCTGCAAGCATGAAAATACCTGTTTGACCATACATAGCAGTATGCCCAATAAGTTAATGGAATTATACAAGTATGTAAGTGTGAACATGTATGAATATTCACAATATGCAACACAAAGTTTTATTCATTTTTGTTTCTGTGTATTAAAAGTGACTATCAGCCTTGAGGATGTGATTGATCATGGCTCAGTCAACAGAGCATCCAAAAAAACCCCAGATCAAAAGTATTGCATGTAGACATACAGTATGAAGATGAAAAAAATAGCACATCAACCAAGCTCTGTATTTACCAGATATCCGAACCAATAAATAAAATGCAGCAATGATCTGTTAATAGAAAATACCACTTATGTAAGGCTAAAGTTTGGGTGCTGAGGTGACAAAAAGAGGGAATTCTTGAACTGACAATCTCCTGAGAGACGAAGGCAGCAGCCTCCATTAAACTCAGAAAGACTCAGTTCATAAGTCTGACTTACGAATGAACAGTAGATATTTGATTGACTCATTCATACCTCAGCTTTAATTTTTCAGTATGTCAGTAGCTTGATTTTCAGTCCCGGAGCACCTACAGCTCCACTGAAGTAGTAGGAGATGTGAGAATTCAGCCTCTTTGAAAATTCAGCTAAAGGCACTTGGAGTTATGAACAAAACGCAGGCTCAGTTGCAAGCCTATTACTGTACCATCATTATGACTGCTCACAAATTAGGCACAGAGTCTCACACATGGTCTTAGTCATATGGGGGACAGTTTCAAAGACGCATCATGAGATGATACGAATCCAACTCCCTATAAAAGCACACACCTTTGAAAAGCTCACCCTGGGCTTTGAACAGTTTTTCACAATGGTTCTCTTCGAGGATTTGGTGGTAATAGAAATAATTCCTTGTATATCATTGGATAAAACCTCAAGAATATTGAAAAAAGGCTTAGGTTTTGTGCAAGAGAAGGGAAACTTCGCACATTGCTCCTGGGAAATCTGTGTTGCAACAAGAGGAACAATGTAGGGCAAAGATCATGCAAGAGTGAAAAAAATATAGCTGTTACACTGCTACATGAGGGACACCTCATTTTAGTCCCCTAGTAAATCCCTTCCTTTTTTACAGAGAATTCATGCCAGAAGGGCAAAAAAATAAGCTACATTCCAGTTAAACCCATTCACAAAATCAACACAATTTTGAATCATCCCTTGTTTGCCTTCATTCCATTACAGTTTAGAATTAACATAACCTAGTTTATTGGTTTTTCATGCTCTTCAACATTTGTCTTTTTATACTAGACCCAAAACTAAACTTCAGAGGCCAAAACTGGGGCAGGGGAGAGGGAGGAAGGCAGGCCCCTTTCATTAATCTCAGGCAAGGGTTTCAATCTCAGACTCACATAGGATTCACAGTATAACCATGCAGTTAGCTTTTAAAATTACCCAAATATATCCAAAATGTTTGCTTAGTTGAATCTGTTATGCATTGATAGCATCACTCCATGCCATAAGGGTATGGCAAGGAAATATAATATGAATGATAGCACTAATAAATTATCATTGTAAACTACAACCACAACTTTACACGATCTTCTTATCTTTACTGTGAAAAATGCATTTAGGCTACAGGTAAAAAAAAGTTCCTTGGAGTATATAATCTTCTGAAATGTTATGAAGAAATGAAGAAAGAATGATTCATCAAATGAAATTGTAATTTCATATGCAGTTCTGATGAAGCCAACAGGAATTTTGTTAATATTTGGGGGATTTTACTCTATCCACATACTGTTATGTACATTGTTATGACCTATCTAGATATTGTTATCTAGATTTTTTTCTCTGAAGACAAAAAACTGCATGCAGCTAAGCACCTGTTCTGAAGGAGGACAATAAGCCTTACAGCCCACACAGGATAACAAAGTGATGCCATCCAGAGTCTGGGCAATATTTTGGCCCAAATAACATTTATGCCCTGTACCATAAATCTGCTTATCAGCCCACATTTGCAGTTTCATGAGTCTCTCTTCATCTATTCCTTGGCTAAGGACAACTTTGGCTTCTTCCTAGGCAAATTATTGTTAAGTATAGGTGGATTATTCAAATCAGTTTCAACATGATTTACAATAAGCCTGATCTCTAAGAGACAATTATGAAACAAAGAGTTGGACATCTGAATATTTTGTCTCCAGGTTCATTCCTCCTCATGGATGAATACTTGATGCTATGGTAGATTTTGGTTACAAAAAGAATGAAAGATTCCTCTCCTTAAGCCCTATAAAACTTGATTTACCACCTACTCACCTTGTTTTACTTTCCATACTTCGGGGAAGCCAAGAAGGTGAGCAAGGCATAATAGTGATGGCCAGCCTTTACCCAGGGAACTTAAAAAGGTAGTTTGACGTTCTGGAGACCAGATTTTCAATCTGAAAGCAGAATATTACCTGAGCTAAAGATGGGATAGAACACTATCAAAATATTATTTGTCCATGGAACGTCTGCTAAGAGGAGGGAGGAAACATTTTGGAAGTCACTACTTGATCATCCATGATTTAAGGAAAAAAAGCAAAGACCCCATTTGAAGAGTACATAGCCTTTGGAATAGTTTCATGATGTTATGTATTACCTAGTCTTCAAAATGTTAGCTTTCCCTCTCTCCTTTTATTTTGCAAGAGTGTTGAAGCGTGTCAACTAAGTCTTTTTTGTTTTTTAAACTTAGTTACAGGAATAGTCAGAAGTTTTATAGTTTCTGAGTCGAATGCAAAGGACAGATGCTCATACGTGCTAAGGGACAGTTAATTTTCTCTTTGTGCTCATATCAAGACAGGAGTGAGGGTAGCATTTGGCAGGCTTTGTACGAAGAAGAATACCAGGAGAAGAGTTGTAGTTATGCATTACAGTTCAGTCACTGCAGCTGGATATAATCCATATGATTTGCTTACATCTTCACAAGATCTTCAAGGCATATCAGCTGCAAGGCGTTATTCACAATGTCAAATATTCTAGACAGGCCAGAAATAAATCTGTCTATGAGCTAGTACTAAGAAATCATCCATCAGCAACACAAAAGTAATCTCTGCCTGTATTCTAGTCCAAAGTCCAATTGAGAGGCTCTAACACACTGAGAGGGTCTAACACACCGAGGCTGAGATCAGTTGCTTCTGAGCTTGGCTTTTTGCCATTTTTTCAGTCAGCCCAGAAAGAAACAAGGAATTAGGCAGTGTGTTAGCTTGCCAAACCAATGACATCAAAAAAACTATTAGTCCTGATTGGATTATTGTGTTTTCAATGAAGGTGATAAATAAAAAGAAAAAAATATTTTTTATTATGTACGTAGACAGTCTTCACAATCTGAGGCATATCAACTATTTTTTTTGTCACATTCTTCCTCTACTATAAATCCTCTCCAAAGTGCTGATATGCATCAAATGCTGAAGACTTGAAAGAGACAGACATAGAAAAATAATCTAATTTGATACATTGCCCCTGTGCCTGTATGGATGCACAGCATAGGTATTGTTTTAAATGAGAATTTGTTTTCTGTATGCCTGATGATAAGAGAAGGTTTTAAAACCCACAAGCATTCATCCCTCTATCTGAGGAACTCCTACATGTAGGTCACTGATAGAAACAGCTAGATTTGAAGGGGGAAAAGGGAAATATATGCTAACTATTGACAGTATTTTGGGTTTCTTCCTCCTCCCCAAATCACGTCTTCCTGAACATTTCAGACAAACAGAACATCCATTACTGTTGTCCTAATTCCTCTTAACAGTGAACTTCAATACAGGCCTAAATCTGCTGCCATGCAGTTGATGACAACACCTCTTTAATAGGACTAATGTCAGCCACTGCTGCCAACACAGCCTTATAGCACAAATCAGCCTGCCCTTAAACCACTTTGAGTGGAATCCCAGTTCTGCCTAACACTTAGAGACAATCACAAAGGATAAAGGAAAGCACAACTCCGGGTGTTTTCTTCATCTTGGGATTTTTTGCAACGAAAGGAAAACAGCCAGCCCATGAACTCCCTCTAGAACAGGGTGTACTCAACTCATATGCTTCAGTCTCGACAACAAACAGCCTGTGCTGCTGGGCTTAATTGCTGTCTGGCAGTTCCTACACACAAACTTCTCCAGCAGTTTTCAGATGCTTCAATAGCATAGCTCCCTGGAAAACCATCAGAATCCATTCTGTCCTGTATTTTTCCCACGTGCCCTGAAGATTTTTCTTCGCAGTTCACTCTGGGTCACAACTGTCAATCATCAAAAACGCCACTTTGACTACAATTCCACCCAGATCATAGTGTAGGAAAGTAATATCTTTGGGATAGGATTCATCTCACCTAATGCACTTTATTTCAGAGTTTAAGCATACATGCTTGGCTAGCCAGCTAATTCCCATCATAATCAGAATCTTCAGGCAGCTGAAGATTCATTTAATTCCAACACAGGTTTCTAAATTAAGTGCAATGAATTTACCTCCTTAACTCCTTGACTGTAGAAAGAACCCAGAGAATTAGCTCTGGCTAGTTGCTTCCTTTTTTAGATCTGGTTTAGCAGTGGTTATGTGATCCAGCTCCATGCAACAATGTCAGATCCTGGTTGGAATTTGATTGGCATATATATTCTAAAAGATTTCAAATATCATTTTAGTGGCTCTCTGTTTACCCAAAACACCATATGTTCAGTAACTTCAAGCCAATCTCTTAGAAGTCTAGCTGAGGTGTTCAAATGTCTTAATCTGCTCCTTCTGGAAACTGGAAAAATGTACTCTATGAGATAATATAGCAGGGTCCATTTTTTCATATGAAAATCAGCAATACTTTCTTTTATGTTCAGCGTCAGACTATCATAGGAAACAAAGTGTCTGTATTTTTCAATGTATGATATTTTTCACTTTGATTTTTCATTGGGCTTTCAAATCTGCATGAAATTTTTGCTTTTAAACCAGCTGAACATACAAACACAACTATAACTGATTTTGGCATTCAACAGAAGAAATAGAGTCTCATGTATTTGGGGTTTCTATTATCAGAACCCATTTTAGCTACTTTTTTTTTTAACATAATAAAATGATTATGCAAGAAACTACAGTGGCATGTTAAATCTTCCAGACATGAGAACAAATTAATGACTTAGTGGGTGAAACCCTGGAATGCTGACAATTGCAAACTAGGCTTTTCTAATGTACTGGTAGCATGGTTAACAGCCTGCAACCAAAATGTCTTATAATCCTTATGTGAACCATCAATTTATGCCTTTAAACTCACTCTGCTATTATACCATTAAATTCTTATTTTTTCCTTGCCAAAGCTTATTTTCTTGGGCAAATTCTACACTAACACAAAATGTTAGCCTGGGGTTGTTTGAAGAAACAGGTGTATACAGAAATGAAATGTACATCAAACTTTGTGGGCATTCAAACAGGGTAAAATAGATTTAGCTTGCATGTTGAGATGCTGGAAGGGAGAAGTATCTGAAAGAGTAATTAAGAAAAAAAATACCATAAAAAGCCACGTATCCCTTTTATCTTACACCCTCTTTAACTTCCTGCTTTTCCTTCAGCTTCCTCGCAGTCAGATCTTCTTTCCTATAACTTACATATTAAGTACTTTCATGCTCTGCGTAAAAATAGTGTCAGGTTGTTCTAGTTTCTAGCAGGGCAATTACTGAGACGCAGGTGTTGTGAAAAAATAGATAAAGGAAGCCTTCTTTCAGAGCCTTGTCACAGAGAAAGAGAAAACAGATGTTGCTTCCCCTGCTCAGCCCCTCTCTATTATTGTACTTTTTGGCTTAGGAAACCCAAGGAAAGTATAACCAAGTACCTCCATAAGCTCACCGAGACATCTGCTACTTCCTTGTGCTGGAGATACTACCTGGACTTTCACACTGAGCCTGTTTCTGGCACTTCTTACATTTACCAATTCCCACCTGCTGAAACAGGCACATCAGCCTACAAAGCCAGGCAGCTCTGGGGCCATCCCTGCCATGAGACATACTCTAAACCCATCCAAAGTAATTTTTCCTCCCTGCAGAAACCTATGCCAAGACCCCGTCATTTTGAAATCTCTACTATAACATTTCATGGCCATTCCAAAAGACACCACTGCTTGCAGAATGTAGTTATAAAATACTACCCCATAAACTCTGAAAACTATTCAGGGGACTGTAAAATCATCACATAAACTGTCACCAAAACAAGGGCGGGGGGGACAAGTAATAGAAATTCAAACTTCTAGAAGGAAGGACAGTAAATATGTTCTTATTTTACAGTAATTAACACCACCTCCTTGTTAACTTCAGATCTTTTAAGGTGTCACACCAAATGATGCTCTTCAGGAAAAGTAACTTTTAGCTATTTCTAGAAGGCAGAAAAATTACTTCTGAGTAAGAAAGCTAAACTGCTTTTCTTAAAACAATATTCAAAAAGTCTTACAGGTGTGTCCTGACAGAAATAACTGTAACAAAACCCTAGAGATTTTACATGGGTTTTATGCTTATAGGGTGATTTTCTATTCCCACAAAAGCCAATGGAAATTTTGACATTCACTTCAATGGTGACAGAATTTCACTCACTGAGTTAAATGACATTTATTAGATTTTCAAGTTAAATGCAGAGGAAAATCCTGTTCAGGATTCCTGCTAATCCAGACTCAGAGTTTCTACATGACTAAAGCAAGAAAGTTGGTAACCTCAGATCTCTTCTAAACTGTACAGAAATGACCCAATTTCCCACATTCTATTGAATACTAAATCTTTGAAGCCTGTGATGAGGGAGGAACCGCTATGTTGCACTTTGAGATTCACTCAGTATTCTGACTGCAGTCTTTGTGAGTCTGCAAGGATTTACATTCATTGTCTCTCCAGAGTCACTTGCAAAATCATTTCTAAAAATTCTCTCTTTCAACTACTATTAGACACTGTCTAATACAGGAACAAGGAATTCCTTGCCCAAGGGCCAGATACAATCTGCAATTTAATTTCAGGCAGTCTGCAGCCAAATGAGTTTGTGTGTGTGTATTTATTACTGGCTGAAAAACCAAAGTGCTTATTGACATATGGCTTGCCAAATGCCTCCGAGGGACCTAGCTGGTCCTTCTCAAGGAAAGGACCTCTACTCCAGGGCTAATAAACTGCAACTCAGTATCACAGCTACCAACCAAGCAACACATCATGTTGCAGATTATTCGAGAGTACACAAATGCAGTATTCCTGTGTGATGTAGGTTTTCCACGTTGGTGCAAAGGGCACCATTAGCAAGGTGTTGGTGAGGCTCCTCAGTGCTGGCAGCTTCAAATCAGCAAATGGCAAAGATGGAGAGGGAGGAGGAGAGAAAGAAGATATTACTACTATACCTTGAGCTTCAGAGTGCAAAGAAGATTTGGGGACTGCCAGAAAAACAAACAAACAAACAAAAAAGCATCTTTTTGCTTTCAAACATTTTTTGAGCATTTGAAACAGAAAGTGAGGAAGAGACCATAATTTCTGCAAGGTTCCTTTTTAAGCAAACTGTACTTTTATATCAAGCAACATAAAAGAGAATGCAATAGATTCAGAGGGAAAAAAGAGTTCAGAACTGAGGAAGTTGCTCACATCCTCTTGTTACTTGATCTGAACCATCTCATATCCATCTAGGTTATTGCTGTTTCCTCTATCTGTCAGAGATAAATGGCTGTTCATGCAGTAAGGGCCACTGCTATGCAACAGCTGTGCTCTAATGGACATTTTAAAGCTCCTTGGGTTGGCAGAGGCATGGAAGGAAGGAAGGGAGGAGGGGAAGAAGAGGGAAGGTGGGAAGGCAGGCAGGAAGGAAAGGATGATGAGGTGGAGAGGCAAATGAGAGAAAGGCAAAAGTAATAGGTTTACACTGTCACCCTCCATAAATCTTGATCATGTCTTCGACAAGATCTAGAAAAATCACAGTTTCACTCCAGGACAGGGATGTTCATTACCCAGGTTCAAACTGTATGAAAAATTACTGTGGGAGAATCACTCACAATTGATTTATAGCTAAATTGAGGGAAGTGGAACTGCCATGGCCAACCCACTGCCTTCAAAATATCTTCCAATCTTGCACCAACACTAAAAGCTTTGCAGGAAGCTGCTTCTATCATTTGTGTACCCAAACACAAGGCATTAGCCCAGCACATCCCATTAATCATTCCAGCCACCTAGAAATGAAAGCTGTTATAAAATGGAGAAAAGGGAAAAATTAATAATTTAGAACTTATCTGGAAAAAGATACCATTCTAAAATAAACACTTTTCTCTTTATAAGCCTGAGACAGTCCTTAAAATAGTTATATTTAAAAATCCAACCAATTTATTAATATTTCTTTAAGGAAAAAGAAAGAAAAATCTTTCTGTCAGAGGGAAGACTCAGGCTTCAGAATATTTGTTCATCTTATTTTTAAAAAATACGTAATTTCTTGAGGGTTGTTCAAGGCAAGCTAAACAAAGGGATGGCTTCATATAACAGATCGTTTTGGAGATCAGCTGTTCAATGTCTCCATATCCTGCAAATTAATACAAAGGGCACATGGATGTTTAGATTAATTTCTGTGCTCCAAGAAGTGCAAAAATATTTAAAGACATGCATTCTATGCTCACCAGCAAGTTCATCATCAAGAGACACATTACCTAAGAGCTGCATCATGCCTTCAGGAAAATTTAACTCGTACGAAGAGTTAAATATATTCAAATGACAGTTTGAAAACTGGAGCATGAAGAAACTAAGTAACAAACTCCCTGACAAGGCACATTTGTGGGGAGCTAGGCTCTTATAGGACTACAGCTGTCACCTATCCTTTAGCCCTCTTAAAATCTTAAAGTTGAGGTCATGACATTAAGACTAAACTGTTAATATCACCTCCCAAATTAGTCATAATTACTATCTTTTTGAACCACTGTGGGATTTCATCCTGAATCCCTGTGGGCCTACACTATGGGATGAGAAGAGACTAAGTTCCTGACCTCTCACCTCCAACATAAGCAGTATCCTCCATACTTGTACCATTTCTCCTCCATACTTGTACTATTTCTCCTCTTCTCTATCTCCTAAGACTTTATTTTTAGTCCTTCTTCTGGCAGAAGCTTTCTCAGGCTCTTAGATGTTGTCACCCCTTTTCCAAAGCCCCTGTTTCAGTCACATCCTTTTTGATCTTGGGAGGCCAAAACTGTGCACTGTGTTCTAGCTGAGACCACAGGCACAGCTTACAAAAGGCTGTCCAATATCCTCTCAGTTACTCAACTTCTTAGCAATCTTGAATGATGTGCAACCTAATATCATAGTTGGGTTTTGGCTGTTGTAATTTGATCACATGTCCCCACTGAACTCTCATACTCATCTCTTCTGGATCTGTCAGGACTGACTGTTCACACTCAATAGTTCTTTATTCACCACTGATCTTCATCCAGCACTGTTCTGCCCACTTGGTGGAAAACTTTAGAATTAATACTTCTTGCTCCTCCTGAACAGACTGTGAGTATTTCCACACAGATTTTGCAACATGGTGGCTCCAGCTCTCTCTCAATAAATAGGTAAACAAAAGAAATCTTTGTTAATTTTCAGATGTCCAAAGCCCAACTTTAGTCTCTTTTTACCCCAACATATTAGCCTAACCCTCTGCTTTTCTTCTACTCCCCAGCTTTCAAAATACTGATAATAGTATTTTGTCTGTTACACCACAACACTGGAGTTTTTTGTAGCTTTTTTTTTGTCCAGAACTCTGTCACTCTCAGCATTTTGTTTCTAATTACTCATTACTTTTCTAATACATTCCCCATGCTAGATCACAGAAACATTAGCTCTTATGGCAAAAAATACCAAACCAAACCAAAAAAAAACCAACAAACCAAACAAACTGGTGGACTACATCATGCCTCTCTTGTACTTTACTATTGTTTTTAAATGAGGATTTCAAGCTGGTTGCCAAGTCCAGATGTAAAGTGTTACTTAAATATATCACAGAATTAACTAACTATGCCTGTAACACATTCACAGATGAAGCTCTGTTTCCATTAGAATTTATAGGAGACACAAGCCTCAAATCACTGTGAAATCCAGCCACAAATCAAAGTTCTCTAGCATATGGGACCAATTGGTCTAGCTGAGGTTTGCTGCTGGAATACTCAGCAATTTGTGCTTGAGTCCCAGCATTATGCCACTCCATTTCTGCTCACAGCATTTTGCTATCTTCAGTATGGCACTGCTCTCCTTTGCAGATTCACAGGTGTTTCTGTATGACTTCTGAAAGCCAGAACACGCCCTACTATTCTAAAAGCCTGTCAAGGGTTCTTCTTGCCTCAAGGCCCCCCAGAATTTGAATTCTGAGCTCCACAGGCTCATCTGCCATGCAGGAATTCAAGACTTTGATACAGGACACAAATAAGCAATCCAGGAAGGACAGGAGAAATGAATAGGACACAGTGTCTTCCATTACCTCTGCTGCATCAAGGAAGCAGCTCTGTCAAGGATTTTGTTTAATCCTTCTGCTCCAAGAAAAGATCAAGCGGATACTGTGTACCTTTGAGGATAAATTCTAGGAAAGAACAAGCCAGAAGAATTCCACTGGCCCAACCAGCATTTTGGAGAAAGGAAACAAAGGAAGAAAGAAAACACAGGGTGTCTAGTGTGGTCCAACTTCACTTCCATCATCTTAGATGGAGAGACAGAGACTGCTGAAACCATAGCAGGAGCCAATATGACAGCAGGGTTATTGTAGATGATATCCATAATAAAAAATGCAATAAAATTACAAGGATGCACTGGTGTTATTACTCTTTAGAAATTAAATTCCAGCACTGAAAAACTCAAAGGTATAGACATATTCAGAAATCTTTCATACAGCCCTCACAATGACAGCATTGCTTCCTCAGGGCTCAGTCCTGCCTTGCCTGAAATTAGTCTGCCTCCTTTTCAGTTTCAGCACTACAAGACTAAACCTTGTCATCATTGTTCCATGTAAGCATCCACAGGTCAGTGAAGAAACTGCAGCCACTCTCCCTTGGATCCCTGTCCCACACTCGTTTGTTCAGGAGTCTGCAACATTTTCAATGTCTCCTTATTGAATCAAATGCCACCACAGTGACTGAAATGCAGCCCAGAAGTGGGCACTTCTTGTCTATTTGCCCCCAACAGCACACAGGGCACAAAGACAACAACAACAACCCCTATGGGTGACAGCTGCATTTCATCATGTCATCCACCCCGGTATCACTGTCTCTGGGTTGGGAATATAGCTCTGTTCCCAGCATGCTCCCCATTTGCCTGTCGGTTTAGTGCAGTGGGTGCTGAGTAACCCTCCTTCTTCCTTACATCAGCATCTTTAAGGCTTTAATATTCTGTTTGATCTGTTTGAGGCTGTGGAGGAGTAAGTAATTTTCTGTCTGGTTTATTAGCTAGGTAGGAAATACTCCCAAATAAACACATTCTGTAGCATTGCCTTTAGACCTCTTATCCATGACATTGTTTCACCCTTTTTTTTGGTTTTTTATAAGACATTTTTGTTTAACTTTATGCATTCAGGCAAGTAGATATAATGCAAATAACCTGAGAGCCAATGTTATTTATAACTTTACTGCACATAACACCCTCATTCTCCCCACCACCCTTTCACTCTATAAAAATATACAAGAGTAAACAGGCACTCCAGAAAAAGAAACTCAGGCATCCAGTGTTAAAACTGTAGAGAGCTTAGCAGCAGCAAATATAACCTCACCTCCTTGAGAATAATGCCTTGCTATTTAGTCTGGTTACAGATGCACTATGCTTCAAATACTATGCTGTGGTATCAGCTTTTCTCTACAATCTTTACCATGAGTCTGGAGGATTATGTAAGTGGAGGCCAAAGAAACCATTTTGGGGAATTGAAAAAAAGCAAGTATGTTTAAGAATTAAGGCTTTAAAAAAAATGTACAAATCAGAATGAAAATGCTGAAGTATAGACTGTAATGTGGAAAAAAATAAGGGAAGGGAAGG